>RSEF01000031.1:45382244-45400688 GCA_003993805.1 Himantopus leucocephalus | reverse complement strand
GGTTTTTTTTTTTTTTTTTTCAGTGTGGCTGATCATCAGGAAAGTAATTATATTCTTGCTTTGGAATTTAAGTTGCCAAATATTGATTAGACAGCAAGAGGTATTTCACAGCTGATTTTTTCTCTTTCTTATATCACTGGTAGAAACTATCTCAGACACGTTTATACAGTGATGAGTCTAACACTGTGGCTGGCATGTTTTTTAACTTTGTTAATTGGAATGGGTTTCTTTAGATTATTAAATAAAGATGGATTTTGGACTAGAATAATTCAGTAAAATAGCTTCTCTGAGAAGATCCCCAATTTCCACCCCACAAGCATGGGGGAAAGAGGAAAAAAAAGGTAAGGGAGGAAAAACCCTCATGGGCTGAGACAAAGACAGTTTAATAGAAACAATACCAGAAAAGTAAAAATAACTATAATAATAACAGTAATAATAATGACACGGGTCACTCTCACTGCCCAGCGAATTGGCTCTGTCCCAAGCAGTGATCACCAATTCCTGTGCCCCGGCTAACCCCCATTTATATACTAAGCATGAAATCTATGGTATGGAATATTTCATTGGCCATTCCATCGTTCTGTCTATGCTTCTTTGGGAAGCTGAAAAAAGTCCTTGGATAGTGTAAACATCACTTAGCAACTACTAAAACCAATAGGTATTATTGACATTCCTTTCACAGCAGTCACTAGAAAGACTATTAACTCTTTCACAGCTGAAACCAGGACAATATAACGTATGTTTTAAAGTATGCTAGTGTCTTGCTCATGTGTATTCTTTAACAGACTGTATCCTTCACAGAAAATATTATGCTCATGAACATGAAGAGGTTTTATTGGGAGTCCTTATGTTCACTAAATCTAATATAACACAAGAACTTATTGTTCAAGTTTTACTTTTTAAAATAGAGCTAAATATTGCAGGTCTCTGATTTTATATTATTCTTTTGTGATACAGTTTTTGTCTAGCTCTCTTCTTAGTTCTCTGCGATATTGTAGACAAATCTCAGTTCTTGCCTTTCCTGTTGCTGAAAACTCTTCAGACATGGTGGAATTTCATTTATTTATTTAATTTTCAGTGAATGTCCATATTGAATTAGTCTAGTCTCCAGACTGATCAAAAAAATCCTTTGTTCCATACCCGTTCTTTTATCTGTAATCAGATTTAGATCAGGTTTGAGGTTTAATACGCAAAACTACACTGTAACAGATTTAGATTCCGGTTCCTGCTAACTCCAACATATGTCAATGACAGCAGAATATAATGGGTAATGATGCTCTTCCAAGTCATTCTCGTCCCTAGAGAATTAACGTGCAAGTATGGCCACTGTTAGGAGAGGTCTTAGGCATAATCCTTTGCATTTAATAGTGAGTTTATTTTATTCCTAATTTTTTCTTCTTAATAAATTGACAACCTTGGCAACAGCACAATTATTTTATTACACAAACTTGGCATTAAATTGTCTGTGTTGTTTACATTTTTATATGCCAGTGTAAGGTAAAAGAGGAATTGCATATTTTTAAAGACCTTCCCTATTCTCAAACCCATTATTGCTAGTCTTATTGACCTTAAGTAACTAGGAGAACAACTGAGCACAATATTGCTGCTTCCTACTTCCCACTCTGAGGATACTGGTCTTTTATTTTGGAGGAAATTGCCTTAGTATATATATTATTGATTACTCAGGATGATTGTTAAAATGCTGCAGCACCACCTATTTATGCTATCTATTGTCAGCGAGCTCTGAGCTTTTCACTGTGGCTTTATGGTTGCTTCAATACTGGGTCATGTTCCAGTGATGTCAAAGTCCAGTCCAATTAGTGACTGCAAACCGATCTAGTTATGAATCCTCATGTTTATGAGACTTTCCTCTATGAGCACGGTGAATTTTGTAAAGCCCAAATATGGTTTCTGGTTTACTTAAATTAAGTTAAAAATGAACAGAAAGGTGAGAAATTAGCCACTGCTGGGTTTTTTGTTAGATCACGAATGCAGACCCGGACTAAGCAACCTCTCTGTCTCCAGCAGATGGATAACATGAAACTCTATAATATCTGAGATCTTTATAATTCTCCAAATTTTTATTTTCAGAGAATGCTTTGTGCGTCGGGAAGAACTACTGTACTCATTTTATAGGCAGACAGCTGAGATTCAGAGGGCCAAATCTGTGAGAGAGCTGAAAGGAAGGCACTTAACTCCCCTATCAAGGAACCAGCAAAGATATTCTAACCTTTAATTTAAGCTGAATGCTAATGTTTCAATGCCAGAAATAAAATTTCTACTGCTGACATGTACAAGGTCAGACTACTGCGGAGCAACAGAAATTTCAGTGGATTCCATACTCTAAGCCCTGTCAGAATCTCCAGCAAAATATAGCAGCAAAGAAGATGTACCACTTGTTTTACCCAGAAGTGCAATTAGTTTGGCTTTCAGTGACAGATTCTAATCTGCTTTGATTTGAAACAGAATTTGACTGTTTTCCTGGTAGGTGGGAAAGCTAGGTTCATCTCTTCGTCCAAGACTAAAGGATGTGTCTTCCATCGCAGACTGAATAATGCAGCCTTCAGAGCATTCAGAAGAACAACCAGGTTCATGAGTTGCGTACAGGAGGGGATGTACATAAAACCAGTTCAAGCAGATACGCTGTGACACCATTTACTAAGCTGAGCCCTGAAATTCAAGTGATACCTTATTTAAACATCCTCCAGGTACAGAAATGGAAGAAAGCACTGCATAGCGTTAGGATTTAGGAAGATTTTTTCAATGGTCCCCTTCAGAAACCTAAGTGATATGAAAGTTCGCATGCTGCAGGATTGTATGCCTCTGCAGTTATAGACGTCAATTGAGCAGTACTGAAACAAGTATCTCAGTGGTACATCAGTGCTTGTATTCAGCACCTAGGTAAGATCATGAATTTAGCTGTAAGTCTGTTGCCGGAATAGGAAAGAACTCAGTTTTCTATACTGTTCCCACTATCAAGTTCTCTGGCTTCTCTCATTTTTATAGCTAGTCCACCTTAAGAAGCTGTAGGCCTACTGGTTACAGTAGCCAATAAGCCATATTCTCCTAGACATTTGTACTTGCAATAGGCATGATTATCTAGACAACGCTTTCATGTTGTACTTTTAAATGTAGTTTATTGGACTTTATTGTACTCTATTAATTCACAGATAAAAATGTAAATACTCACTCTAACAGGTTTCAGAGCTATTAACCCAGAGAGTTCTTGTTTTACTCATCTTAATATTTTAATCATTTTACCACTATTTATTGACAAAGTGTCTGTTACAGTACCTAGAAAAACATGATACTGAACCAAGGACTGAAGTCCTCAGCTGACAGTTTAATACATTTTAAAATAACAAAACTACTTACTTTATTGCATATTTATTTTGTGTCAATTTATTTTCTATATGGTCTAATTCCTAAAGAAAAAAAACTTGGTTTTCCCCTATGCCATTTGTCATAGGGCAGCCTTGACAAGTGGTCCCTCCGGTGATAGGGTATATTGGGCCTTTGATTGCTACCAGCTGCGCACAGTATCCTTTGTTGCAGGTTTTTGTGTAGATGCTCTCTGTTTGATTTTTCAGGGGTGCAGTGAGTAAAAATCTGTGCTTACTGGAATTTGCTTTTAGAGAAGATAATTTTTATGAAAACTTGAAAAGAAAATCACATTTTTCTACTGCACTCTAAAGAAAATAAACGTGGCATTATATCTAAGCTATTTGTATCACTGATACACCCTGAGACCAAAGGGACTAATATCATGCTTTATAGTGTGACAAATGATGTTAAAGTTGGGATTCCCCTGTGGCAAGAGAGATGGCTGCAAGAGCATTCAGAGGAGGCAGAGCAATTCTGCACCCTGTACAATACATGTGTGCATGGAAAAAAATCTAACTGTATAAGTACCTAGTTCATATGAAATAATTACATTTATTAATTAGATACTTTCTACATTTGTGATTTTGTTGTCTTTGTGTTGAGGGTCCCTATTCTGAAAAAAGGTTTGGCCTCTAGCAATTCTCCTGAGACAACTGAAACTTTGGCATGCTTATCTCTCAAGCAGAAATTAAAGACGTAGTAGTACATCAGGTCTAGAATGGTCACATAAAGAATTCTAGTGAGATTGAGAAAGTAAACAGAACCTTGGAAAGATGAGAGAAAAATATGCCTCCTGTTTGCATCAAAGCCACCCTAACAGCATTCATTAAAACTGAAAACTGTATTAAAAATACTCAATATTTTGTTGGATGGAGTAATTTCTTTTCAAAGTAAATGATTCAGGATGGGCAAAAGGTGATTGTCTCTTTGCTTTTACTACCAATTGATCTCACGATGAGGGAATTCCCAGTACTTCAGCCAGGATTTGGTCTTACTGTGACCCACACCATGTATAGACGAGTATAAAAAAAGGAGTTTAAAAATGTCAGTCACTAGTCAGAAGATACTGTAAACTAGATAGGCTACTTTCCTAAGAGCAGTGAAATAAAAAAGTGATGTTCTTGTGAGGAAAATCTCTTGACTTAAAATTCTGATCAGCACAAAGAGCAAGATAAAACTACAGAAATTAGGAAAATATTTATCTGAATCCTTTCTTGCAAAACTATTGTGCACAGATTATTCTAATGAATGCCCTTCATTCTCAGTACAGGATACTATTTCTTACTACCCGGTCTTCTGAGAAAATTTGTTTTCTGTAGTACGCATTTTGTAAGACACAAAAGTGGTACTGTTTCAAGACAATAGAATATTAGTTCCTTCAGATGTGATGAAAGCAATGTCTCATAGGAAAAGAGTCCATGCTTTTGAGGAAAACGTGAAACATGAACAGGAAAAGCTCATTCTTGCCTATCTTTGCCATTGTCAAATGAATTGGAACAACATCTTTGTTACACAATATAGACAAACACTTTTTCTATGTGATAAAGAGACTATTAAACAAAGCATGCATTTGTGTTCTTTTGGGAGACCCTTGGAGTTTTGAAGTAAGAAGGCTGGAAGTACAAACTGGAGAATCAATCACACTGCATCTGCTTTGATAAAAATAGCTATAATAGATAAATGTGTTTATTTTGATAAATTTATTGAATCTGTTTGACAAATCTAGTGTGTGTGTGTCCCTTTTATATATTGTTCTCAGAGAGTTTACACTTTTTGGAATTGATTTATAACTAGGTAGTATTTTCTTTAAAGGTTCAACAATCATATTTGTTCTGTACATAGTTTTAAATAGTCAGAAGAAAAATTACAAAATCAAGTGATGATAGCTAGTATGAGCTTGACATATTCCCATAGGTTATTCTTTCTATTCCCTCAAAAGACATCAAGTTTGAAAATAATTTTCTAATTCAAATAGTTGTATTTGAAATGTCATCCCTCAAAACTTCTAATGATTATGACTTTCATGTATGTTTCTGCCAGTTTACTGATGTGCTAGAATTTTGATTAAAAAAAAGCATATATTTGGCCTGGTTTTAACTGCAGATGAAAAAAAAAGAAGAGGCTTCAGAATGCTTGCTTTTATAAGGCTCAGTTGTTTCTTATTATTTATTAGGCTTCAATTTGAAACTGTAGATATGAAATAGATTTAATGTTATGCTTTGGTTCTGTTATTGTTTACCAGTCTGCTTAGCTAGAAGAATTTTTTATTCCCTGTGTTTAATAGGCAAAAGGTAATCTTACTGTAATTATGGATATTTATATCCTTTGCTAAATATTTGTTTGTTCCCCATTTTAGTGGAACCTTTTTTTTGGAACTTTATTAGATTGTCTGTGCTTAAGAAGAAATATTTTCCAGTTCACTATAACAGTTCCTGACTTGACTGAAGCCTCCGATATTTTTGATGCTATACATAGTATGAACACTATAATTCTTAAGAAATTAAAATGCTGAGCTTAACATTTATACACTCATTTAACTATGAAACAGATTTTACCCCTGATGAACTGAAAGAAAGGTAGGTTTTAAATGCATATTTTATTTTCAATTACAAAACAAAATATGGAATGTAACCTGTTTAAGATATGGCTTTTCTCAGCACCACATGTAGAAATAGATAATGGTGTTAAAAGAATTACTGAAAAATAAACCAACAAAGCACATGTTTCTTCTGCAAGTCTTTCTTCTGTCTGTCATGTCCTAGATCAGGAATTACTCCAGGGCCCCAAGGACTAATATCAGCCAACTAGGGAAAAAGCAAAACCTGTCTTTTTAAGACAGTGTAGGAGAAGGAGGATACTCTCACTATGAGCAGAAAGCCCCGAGATTTATGTTACATTCCCACTTTCAGAATACACACAAGTAATAAATGAAATTTGGGAAAAGACAGCATTCAAATCAAAAGCAGAAGAGTGCAAATCTGGTTTTGAATTTGGCAAGGCTCCTACTCATGCCAAACAAGACTAATCATACTTACGGAACAATGCTGTGTCTGTATAGAGGATCCCTGGGTTTCTTCAGCAGTGGTGCAGGAGGGATTCTTATATGAGACTTTTGCCTCTGTGTCAAACAAATTCTCACTTAATTGCATTTTCCCCAATGATTTTGCAAGGTCTCCCTGAAACTGAATATGGTCTTTATTTTAGGGAAGAAAAGGAGAAGAATTTGGTTTCCCTCCCTGCACACACAAATATTACATGTTTGATATAAAGTATTCAAATAATTATGGGTAGAAATACCTTCTGGCAAATGAGTGGGTCTTGCATATTCTGTGTGAATGGTATAGCAATTACCCAACTATATAACACACAATAATTATCAATGATTTTTCCTCTGCTGTGTTTTGAATGCACTCCAGTTTCCTGAATACTCTCTGGGAATTCTCTGCTGTTGATGGAGATGGAGATTTTGATGGAGAAATACTTAGTACATTAATGTAATATATTTGGTCATGAGCTAGACACCTAGTTACTCAACATTGAAATGATTCCAACACTTTCGGCACAGAAGCAAACAGTTTTACGGAAGCTTTTTGGGGAAGTTTATATGGCTAGAAACTTTAGGTAGCAATTCAGTGGAGGATCCAAGCATCAAAACTGACAGAGAAAGTGCCTAAAATGGAGAAGCAAAGGCACACAGGAGATAGTGGCAATGTTAGTCACCATGTGCGTTAACAACTTCACAGTCCTGCACCTTGGTTTGGGTTAATAGACTTATCTGCCCTTCAGCAATCTTAGTTCTCTTAGGAAGAATATTTCCATAGATATCCTGGGAAATTTATCGTATTTTGTACCTGGGTCTAGAGATATTTTTGTAGTATTGAAAAAGTGTGTAAGGCTATAAAAAGATTTGTTGGAACTTCAGGAAATAGCCTCTAATTATAATTATGCCAACAATACTAGTAACTTCCTTATAATTACCTAAAAAGAAGATTGTATTGCAATATTCTGTTGCAAAACAAAAATCTCTTGGCAAAATGATTCATTCTTCATTTCCCACCCTCTCTTCCTCCCCTGTCTCCCACCCCACCCCCCCAGCTTAATATCTTATTATAGGGTGCACAGAATGCAATTTGAATGAAATTTTAGTTAATTCCTTTTAGTATTTCCACTCACAGAATTTCTGGTAAATACTTTCTAAGGTCTGTGCTGCACTTGCAGAAGTAGTAGATGAGTATGACTGTCTTTCCCTAGTGGCTGATCCAGATTAAACATTACCAAATCTCTCATGTTTTTTAGCTGATCAGTTAAACAGGAAAAGCTGATATTCCTACCTAGGATGATGCTAAACTCAGTCTTTGACAGCTTTCCAGGCAAATAGGGAACTCCTTCCACACAGAAGGGATGTGGTTTGTCAGAGAGCATATGGTTTCTTTCTCTAAATCTCATTCAGTGTGAAAACAGCGGGAATTTTTATCCTTTGGCTGTCAGATATGTTCATGCTTACATACTATAATAAAAAAAAAATGTTATCCTTGAGATTTCTCCATTATTTGTTGTTATCTTTGTCTTATGTGTGAATACCTACACTTGCATGTGCATTGCATTTTTATTTTCTGTCTTCCCCATATAAATGAGGCCATTGTAGTTGTTACAAATAACAGTCATACTTAGAAAGCTGCTTGATATATGTGTTGATTATTAGCAATTAAGCATTTGATTGTTACTCAGCAGCAGCATGGGATTTGGTTGGTTTAATCCTTTATTGTGTAATTATTGTTTGAAAATTCAATAAAATGTTAGTTTAAAAAGGTAGTAATACTAAAGAAAATCTGATGGATATTCAATGCTATATAACTGTAAGCTGAGAAACAATGCAGCAATGCTGATTATCTGATTTATAATGAAAGACGGCTTGTGGAGTTAATCTTAGGACTATGAAACAAGAGATTAGCAAAACAACTCAATTGTTTTAACTGTTAATTATGCATTTCATTTTGACAAAAATGGCCTGCACTAAGGGAGTCATGATTCAGCTCTGGCATTTTACCTGAAAGGGGAAAAGTAGCATACAGAACAATCAGGCAATTTTGCTCCTTTGTAGAGCAGAAATGGATAATTCAGCATTGAGATGAATACAGCTGTTTTTTTCAGCAACAATGTCACATGAAAAGTGACAGATTGCCTTAAAGGGTAAATGTGATTTGCACAGAAGTCAAAGTAGCTAATGCATTTATATTCTTTACACCAGAAAAATATCTTGGTTTTTTTCTTAGATAAGTATTCCTGTAATGACTACTGTACATTTGCAGTGTGTAATTGTAAAAGCATTACTTGCATTGTCTTTTGTAAGCACAAATTCAGCCTCTCCTTTGGTCACCATGGAGAACCTCTTTATAATAGTACAAAGCAACCCTATTGTGTGAGGTATGGGGGATGGAAGTAGGATAGAATACAAGCAAGCAGTTTATTTATGGGTCTTGCCGCTGCTGCTGTTCCACATACCGTGGGATCTGTGTACGATCTTTCTCCTACTGACCCATATGCCATATGTGTATTCATGCGTTTGAAGATTCCAGCAATATGCAGGAAAATCTGCTTAAGCAATGAAAATATTTTCCTAATCAGGGAGGTAGTTTACTGCAAACTTTTCTCCGCATAGTGTGTTTTTCCTTCATCAAGCTGGTCACCTCCTGTTTGCATGTGGGTGATGACAGGAGAAAGATTAAACTCTGATGAGCTCTAGTAAATGAGTGTGCACAGAGTGGAGCTGAATCTGCTGTGGTAGTATGAAAACACAGAAAAGTGGAGTGGAAGCTTGCCTGGTACCTTTCATGCCACTGAATCTCACATATTTTCCTTGAAGGGCTATGTTCTGCATTATTCCACTGTATGAGTCCCTTTTACAGCCCAGCTTCACATTTTAACAACCACCTTTGTTCTTTTAGTGGTGCCTTTTCAGAGAAAGGAAGAAAGGTTAGCATGCACAAAGCCCTCATGGTCTTTGAAATACTATGTTGGTATAAACCCCACAGTTATTAAGAAGTCTGTCAGCAAACATCATTTTAGTATTTCAAATGTTCTACCTTGCATTCCGACATAGGATATCAGAAATCTGCCTATCCTCCACATTCTTCCAATATTGCCCTCTGCATAGTGGGAAAACCTGAATTGAGTATCCATATATAGTACCTTTCTTATATGTAAATAGAACAGCTTCATCTTTTATGCCTTTTGCTTGCTTGTGTGGAGTATTAATCACTTCAAAATGTTCCATAATCTGATTTGTCTTCACATACAGGGGAAAAAAAGTCAGAAACAAGTATACCAACAGGCTTTGTCTTATTTCCTCTGGTGCGACCTCACGCTTTGATGGCCTCTTAACAGCTGTAGAAATGAATATTCTTTGAAAATCTCATGCTGTAGGCAATTTTACATAAGTTGAGGCTAAGTTCGAGATATGAAGTCAACTGATCTCTCTCCTAACTAGAAACACCTTTTCATATTGGAGTTTCATTTACCCAGGGAAAAATACAAAAGTTGTGGTAGCAGCATTTTCACATGCAGTTAAAGGTTGTGTTAGCACTTTTATTTTTAAAAGGTTTCTAACTTAGCTATAAAATAAAAATTGCTTCAGGACAACATTTGTTGTTCACAATTAACATTAAATATGGTGACATATTGAGTAGAAAGGTGAGAGTGGGAGCAAAGCGCGGGGAAACATTGAGGGGAAATCAAGTAGTTTTCCTCCAGTCATGTTTTTTTGCCCTTTAATAACTGAAAAAGAGCTATAATTTTTAAAACAACAAAAAGGTACTTATTTGTACAATGGTTTCATTATAAAATTCTGGGAAACAAAAATGAGTTTCACTCCGATAAATGAGCACATGCAGTGGCTGATTCCTGAAGGCTGTCTTTTACTCTTAAAAGAGGTATATCTTTGGTCTTGCCGTTGTTCAATGGAAGGTTGCATTTATGGAAAGAGATCGGAAAAGATGTGAGAGAATTGGGTAGAAAGTCCAAAGAAAGTTTAGAAGGCATAAATATGAGATAAATGAGGAAAAATAAAATGTAAACGTAAATTGAGAGAGCATAATCAAAATAAAAAGAACCTTAATCTTTGCTCTAAAAAAAGAAGAAAACAACATGAAATAGTGAGTTATAGCTGGAGAATTTAATGGAAACCTAAACATCACAGACAAATATCTAGATATTGATATCCAAACATGAAAAATTCATATATAGAAAACCATAAAAAATCTGCAAGAAAAAAAAAAAGTATATGAAAGCCAGAAATCCAATAAAGTCTACATAGTGTTTTCATTTAAATACTCTCTCTAGAAAGCATTAGAGCTGTAATAGTTACTGCTAGAATAACAAATGCACTGATTATTCCAGAACTAACCAAAATCTTTTCCTAGCCTGGATCTGGGACCTGGAAAAAATGATTAGAAGCTTTTAGGTTTTCCTGATGCCAAGCTTCTACTAGACAGATTTCAGTTTCTGAAGCTCTCCGTGTGGAGTGCAGTGCTGGCTACCCAAATGTAGTATGAAAGAACTGGCAGATGTTTGGAAGAGTTACAAGTCCAGCTCTTAACCTTCCCTTTAGAAAATACACACTTGTTGTTTCCCTAACTCTGCTACACAGACTCTGCAACCCCTCACCTTCAAGTGATATTAATTTGAATCAGTCTGATAAAAGATGAGGGGACCACATATTCCATAAAACAATACAGTCACTTCCAGTTGAGTTAGAGAACACTGCTGGATCAGAGAATGACATTGGTGAGGCTTAACAGGTTGAGGTGCATTTATCAGCAGAAGATCAAGTTCAAAAGAGTGAGAATAGAAAGGATGAGGGAGATTTTTAAAGCCAATACCAGACAGAAATTCAAAAAAGTTGTTTATCAAATTAATTGTGTGAAATGAATTTATATATCAATGCCTAAGTGTAAGAAATTTTAAAGCAAAATTATGTTATTGTTGAAAGCTTTTTAAAAATTATTTTTTAACAAAATGCAGTACAGTAGATGCCAAAGAACATACATTGATTAATCATAATCTGCTGCATACTTTTTCCTGAAAAAGTGAGTGATGTGCTTGTAAATACTAGTGTAAAGTGTGAATACATGTAAGTAATTTACTTGCTATTCTTCAGGTTATTTACAAGGTGACCGTTCAGTCAGATAATTTCTCCACTTTCAGATTCAAGGTCTCATTTAATCAAATACAAGTATCATCTGTATGAACATAGTATTCTTTCTGGTTGAACTTAGTGGTCATACATGGTGCTAGATACTGTACAAAGTGATGGTTCAGCAGTGAAATTCACAGAACCATTGTAAGTAAGTTGTGAATTACCTACTCCTACTATGACTAAACATGTCGTTTTCAGACAACCATGCAATGGCTTCTTTAAATAACACTGTCCAATAACCTTTTTTCCTGATTCAAGCATAGGTCCTATCAACGTAGCATCATGCATGCATATATTTTGGTACAGCAGTGTAGACCAAGAGTACAGATCTTTAAACAGCACCAATCAGCTTTCAACTGACTTTATTAATTTAGCATTATCATACACAATCTTTCTTCTGCAAATCCTTATACATCAAAAAAATTTTGGGACCAAAATAAAAGTAAGTAGATGCAACAGATTAAACTCTTCACATAACTAAGTGGTTGTAAGAGTGGAGCTAAGTGGAAAGCTATTATTTGTTCCAAATGTATCTCTTGCTTAGTATCCCTCTGCATCCCTCACTTTGAATTTAAATGACCATTTGCCTTGTTTTAATTCTATTATAAATTATGTAATCATGATTGGTGAAAGGGTTCTAATTTCTGCACTACTTCATCTGAAATTTTAAGATGATGAAGACATTAAATGGCAAAGGCAAAAAGCTTTAGCTGCTAATCAATAATATCCTCAGAGCCTGATGCCATACAACAGAAATGCTATACATTCCTATTCTACCAAAATTAAGAGGAAACTTTTAGGCATGCTAGACTGAGCAGAAGATGAAATTAAAAAGAATATATGAAGTAAAATTTTATATTACTTTGCACAGAAAGGTGACAGAGTGTTTGGCATTGGGTTTTATTTTGATCATCCAAGAAGGACATGTTAAACCAGATAGCTAAAAGTTTTGGCAAGACTATGAATAAAGTTGATTTTTGTGTTGAAAATTTGTTTGTATGCAAGACAGATGAGAAAGACTGGTTTCATTATCTTTGCAGAGAAAATTGGCTTTTCTGTTTGAGAAACTTGAAAACATGCTTTGGATAATTCATACAAATAAGTAAGTAAAAAGAAAGGGGTTCATTTTATCATGTCTCTTTAAAGGCTCTTGCCTTGTCTTTTCACTGGAAACCTAGAGTTAGTAATGCAGGCAGCCTGCTGTGGCCAGAACAGTAGTTTCATAAAACAGGGTAGTGGTAATGATGTCTGTGAACCCCATGGAGATAGCTCGAAACTTCTGACAGTTACTTAATGAAATTAGGACTTTCTTTTTAGCTTGGAAATCTTTTTATTTCACTAATTGGACTGTATTTTACAGTGATGTAATACATGGTTAAAATTTACATCTGTGTTGTGTTATTTTTAGTTTCAATCTCTGTGTTCTTGATTTATTTATTTACCGAGAACAATTACCCTTTTAGGTCGTGTTATATATTCTCACTAGTTGAAATGGTCCTTAGAAGTTAAAATAATTAAGTATTTTATCATATTGACAACAAGCCTTACCTGATAAAAATCTGAGCATTAACTAAAAGGTAGAGTTTGTTCTACAGGAAAGGTTGATACGTGTCATTGAGTACCACAAATGGTTTTATGAGGAGCTAATTGTTCCATTTGTCTTAACTCAAATAATTAGAAGACCTGGCCACTAGGTCTTCCCACTGTGCCGTATCTTTTTGTCCACTGCAAGCTGCAGTGTAACAATAAATGAGATTTGGAGCTGATCTTCATCCCACAAATAAAGTTAGTGCATCCAGATTTGGAAAATGACAGCAGTAATATTCCCTTAGTAAAGCTGGAGCTTAGCCCTGCTATAGTTATTAAAAAGCCTATTCATACAAATTAAATCCATTCCATATCCTGGCCTCTGATGACAGCTCCATTTTTTTTCTTGTCTGGTTTGAATTACCTCAAGTCTGTACCCAGAAAGAATTTATCCCTTTCAAGAGAATTCTCCAAGCCTATAATAAATTCACATGGGTCGTCCCATCAATGTGGTGAATTTGCATTATTATTTCATTATGAGAAGGAAAGAAAGAGGATTAGATCTCTTGCAGCATTGGCAGTGCCTAATTCAACCTGAACACATGATTAAAGCTGGCATTTATGACTTTAACTGTCAAAGAAAACTAATTGTAAACTGTGAGCTGTGGATAATTATGGCTTTTGCTATTAAACCGTTTTTCTCCTATTTATCACAGGACAAACTACACGAAACACTACTGTTTGCATTTAGCTCTCCTTTACTTGGAATGTATTTATGCAAATGAAAATTGATCTAGATCCTCAAATTGATGGCTGTATGTAAACTTAGTTTCAATCATGCTGTAAAAAACATGAAAAAAGGTGGCACTTATGCTGCAATATCCATGACACTGCATTTTATATTGTCTCACTCGTAAGTACTCTTCGTTTTTAGTGTCTGTCTGGTTAATATGTTTCACATGAATGCTACTGAATAAGTTACTTAAACTACCTTCTCACAGGAGATATTTTCCTTTGTCTTTTATTATCATTCATATGTTGCTTGCATGGATTTGTTATCTCGTAGAGCTATATATATCATGCTTTAATAAACTGCTTGTACATTTATAGAGAAAGGAGTCCCTGAGACTCTGGAATAAAAATTGTGATAATAACAGGTTTAATATATTTTCTTGGAAAAGAATTACAGGAATAGTTCAGGCTTTTTGCCTTCACATTGCTTCTCCCTGCCCTCCTCGCCCCCCCCGTCCCCCCCCCNCCCCCCCCCCCCCCCCCCCCCCCCCCCTTTTTTTTTTCTTCCCCCTTGGAATCGATTCCAGATAGGAGAGATTAGACATGTGGAAAGCAGGAAATTTTGGTTGTTGCAAGTGATGCAAGCTACAATTTTTGAGCCATTCTTGAGTTAGTGTTAACTGAAAACCAGAGTACATCGACTGGGGCTTCTGACCATTCAAAACAGAACTGAATAAAAAGGGGGACATGAATAAGATATATAAAATCTATGAAAAAGCATATAGGGAATAACTATGAGGTATCACAGTTAAAAATTTATGATCAACTAACACCTGTCTATAAGACAGAAAGAAATGTTTTTTTCATGGTAATGAGTAATTATTCATTGCTCCAGAATACTGTTGTGACCAAATATAATTGGTTTAAAAAGGGTTAGTTTCATTACTGACCTCTAACATGACATTCCTGGGTGTAATCCTTGGGCCAGGAATTCCTACATCTCTAGTTATGGGAGCTGGAAGTGCTGTTGTCACTGTTTCCTGTGTTCTCCCCATAAATACCTGCTGGATACTGAGAAAGATTGGAGACTTGAAAACAGACTTCTCGTGTGACAGTTTAATGTAATATTCACAGTTCCCAGAAAGAGGAAAATAGCAACAAGGGGCTTAGTAGGACGGATGATGCAGCAGAAGCAATAATTTGGGGTGCAGTAATTAGGAAATCTTTTTTGAGCTTTATTAGCCAATGAAATAAAAAGTAGTTGATGGCAACAGGCAAAACAGAACAAAAGTATGCATATAAAAAAAATCCTTAGGATGTAAGTTACAATAAGATACTGAAGTACTGCACATTGTGACTCAGATCCTAACCTAACTGATTTTATTAATCTAATGACCACTGTTCAGTTTTTCATTCAGTTACCCTCAAGGATCTGGGCCTTAGATAATCTTTTTCTGTGTGTGAAGACCAACTTTCTGATGGAATGGTTTTTGACTGTGACCAAAGTGGAAAAACAAAACCAAAACAACCCACAATAGACTCTCTGGGAATACAAATAAATGTGTTCTTTAGCTACCGAACAAAATATTAAATGATTCAGCCTTTGCCCTGGAGAAGCTTACACTGCAGTTTCAACAACAGACAAAATACATATCCATACTTTCGTATGGTGACTAAATCAAGAGAATGCCCATTTCAATACTCGTGGAGAATGTAGCTCCAGATGTGTTGAATTAGAAAGGTTTACTTAAAGATTTGAGCTGTTTTATATTCAGTCCAAACTTTGTTTTTTCTGAGTTTTACTTACAAATTCTGATTTGTGTGTAACTCTCTGCTCTCTGCATCTGATTGCGGGCACAGTTAATTTAGGCCATAACACCAATGATCTGTGTTTGCTGGATGTTATCTGTTTCTTGTGAAATGGTGTGTGTTATTTCTAATCAAGTGGGCTGATGACTGAATTCATTTAGATGCCAAACTAGTTGTAAACATTCCCAGATCAGTTTTTGGGTATTTAAATGGGTATAATACCCAGACCAGTTAAATTAATCCAATTTAGTTCAAGTAAAAATTTGCATTGACAGGATGCAAATGGTGACAGAATAACTTATGCTGTAGAAGAAATAAATTTCTCGAGGAGTATACAATTAAGAAGGTTTTAGCTGTTATTACCATTTAATAGATTGGTGTCTCTCTCTAGGTGCTTGTGGTGGAGAAACCTGATAAGTCCATGGATTTCAGGTATTCTGAATAAACAATAATCTGATTCAAAGTGTTACACTTCTGAAAATAATAATGATGGAGTCATAAAGCAGTAACACATTTGTAAAAACAAGTCAAAACAGAAAGTCAGACACATTAAAGTATTTAGACACTATCTTGACCCTTACAACCCTACTGATTTCAGAGGCACTTGCGTGTTTAAAATTTCTGTCAATATGATTCCCAATATTTAAACTTTGTTTATATGTGTGTCAGCTTTTCATGACACAGCTTTCAGGAACTTGGATTGGAGAAAGAAACATACAAGAGAATATTAAAAATATTAAAACAAGTCAAGAGTTTAAAGTATAGATAACGTAATAATGGCTTTATCTACAAAGAGAGACTACCAGCAAAACTTACCAGCAGAAGCAATAGATCTGAATATAATAAAGTCTTAAGACAGTGTTTGTCATAAGGAGAAAAAAGCTGAGAAAAGAAACAAAGGTCAAAAAGAAACATTTTTTTTTTTCTAAACTGTATCACCTATGAAATAAAGACGTACTGTGCAATCAGTATCTCACCAGAAATAATAGAAAAAATTAACAGGATTTTGAAGAAGCAATATCTGTAATAGAATTCTAGAAAATGCAACAGAACCTTAGCAAATCACAGACGAAAAATCTTTAAAACACAAAGAAAAGCCAAATGAGGCTATAATCTTTGAATGCATGAGAAATGGTAAAAAAATGTTAGCACTACGCCTTTGAGAGTCAATCTGGCAAAGACGTAGGATATGGTAAATTTCTAAACTTGACTGTCTAAGTAGGGAAGGAGATAAGGTAAAAATGAAAAAGAAACTTTGTCTTTTAATTAAAAACATCAGCTCACCAGAAATAAATAACACTTACCAAACACACAAATGGATTTCTTTGAATATTTTAAAGACAATTGAATATTCAGCCAAAGAGGAAATCAAACCTGGATTTTGGAATGAATTTTGGTGACTTCCAAGGTCTCTAAATGCATGACTAAGGTGAAAGAAATTTACTAGTGCCATCAGAAAGAAACAAGGGACTTGAAATTGGTGGAAGGGATATCAGCTGAGGTGAAAAGTAGGGCTGCAGGAATCATTAGCAGGGTAGTTTTACACACTTTGTTGATCAGTGACCTGCAGGAAGGAATACGGGACTGTGCTTTTCAACCAGATCTGCTTTCTAAAGAAAGTTGAAGTTATGTATTCTGATGATTCACATGAACCAGAGGAATGAATAGACAAGGAGGAAGATTTTCAGTTCAACACTAATAGAATAAGAATTAAAAGTCCCCAAACACAACAAAGCATTTTCTCGTGGTGATACGTTAAAAATGTTTATCAGCAGAGAGTCTAGAACACAACTACTTAACAGAAAGCTGCAAAATGCTTGAGATAAGACTTTAGATCAATCATAGAATGTCATAAGTAATTATTCTGGTATGACACCAATAAAAGCCAAGAATATATTTTGGATTGCAGCACTGACAATACCATGGAAAAGATAGCATAGAGCTGAGAAGAAAATAATATAACTAAGGACAATCAGAGCCTCTAGAATTTTAGCGATACAAAGGTCATCAGAAGAACAGTTGCAATGGAAAAGGTTGTGCTGTGACAAGGAAAAATGAAAACGTAAACATTGTTGATACAGTGGTAGAACTTGGAAAGGGTAATACGCGGCAGAAAGATTAAATAGACATGACTAATTAGGTGAGTAGTTTTATTCAAAACAACTGTTTGTGAATTTGGAAGTGATAAAAGGAAACACCACAATGTGGTGAGGCTGTGGTTACATTTCAGAGATTTGTTAGGTCTCAAAATTTAGGAAGAGAGATACATTTATATCGATAACAAGCATACTGAGGATTATTGTAACAAGATGATTATTGTAACAAGATGGTTATTGTAACATGATGATTATTGTGTTTAATTTAAGCAAAGAAAATTTGTGTTTTAGGGCTTTATTTTTACTTCTTAGAAATTATCATAAGATTTAATGGGTGAAAACCTTTCAACATCTATCACCTAGTGGTGATTCACATACTTTCTTTCATCTGCTGAGTGCTCTCTCACTTGTAATTTAGTGAGATAACACCTATGATTCAAAGCCTTTTTTGGTCAGTGGAAGGGCTCCTCCTGACTTTCCTAGAGTCTAGATCTGGGCCATATGGCTGTTTATACAAATGGATGAGAGGGAAGGAGATAGACATATTACTTTCCAATGCCCTTCTGTCCTCAGGATACAGTACCCTTAAACACTTTCAAGAGTCATATGGTGAGAACTTTCTCTGTCATGAGAAATATAGTCATGTAAATTATATTCTTAAAAGATTTCCAAGAATAAGCACTTTTTCCTTTTTTTTTTTTT
>RSEF01000031.1:45333500-45382144 GCA_003993805.1 Himantopus leucocephalus | reverse complement strand
TTTTTTTTTTTTTTTTTTTTAATCCACTAGAACTATGCCACAGAACCCTTTGTGGTACTTATTTTTTTATGAATTTTCATTTCCATTTCTGTCTGGGAAGCTTTTTCTTCAACTGCTTTGCCAGAAACCACAATTTCTCCAGGAAATCGGACACTCTGATCGTTTCATTCTGAGGTAACAGATTGTTATAAAGCTACTTCAGCTCGTTTAAAGGATTTAGTTTTTCCTGGAGAATATACTTCAGTGTTTTATAGTGCCAATCTGGTAATTGAAGCCTGGTAAATGAACTTTCTTGCCCTGTATGTATGTATCAAGAATATGCCTGATGAAAAAGAACAAGTAGCGCCAATAATAAAACTTATTTTCCAGATTTTTCCTTAAACCACTAAATACATGTTTTCTTAACTCCAGTAGAACCCATTAAGGGTGTGTCAGCAAAACAGAATGAGATTCGGGTCTCAATTTGTCTGCAAGATAAATACATTAAAAAATTATGGTCATGAGTGAATATCAACAGAAGAAAAAAGTATTTATGCTTTAGAAGCATGTAGAGTTCTAACAATAAATTACAAAGGGGTTTCTGCATTAAAAATACATCTTACAGAGCTATTTAAATGACAAAATATCATGACTTTTGATCTTAAGGTACTTAAATTCCTACTACGAAATTGTCCAAGTATACTGTTTGAATGATTTATTTCATAAAATACAGACAATTCAGTGAAAAACAGTGAATACCATAGTAACTAAGAATTTAGCATGACTTAAAAGTGATGGTCTGAGTTTTATCTTACTGACTGAGGCACATGCAAGAGTAGTGTCAACTCATTGCCTAGAGAAAATGCCAGGGATGTCCAAACAGCCATATTGACAGCAGGCTTTTTGGATCCCTTTTCTGGTTGCTGTGCTCCATAGATGTTTTTGACGGATGCCCAGTGGCTGTGTACAGTATTACTCCAGTAGTGCTTACCTTCATGGGATTTATGAGCTGGTATAGCTTTTATGTTGTCTGCAAAAGGCATTTCATTTTTCAGCTCATAAACCTTCTGTTAGGAGATCTGATAAGAACCAAAACCAACTTTCAGGGGGGTATTAGCTGGTTGCTGTTAATTACTGCTTTGCTTTAAATACAAGATGATTAGACTTTTAGCAGAACATAAAAAAACAGTCTTGGACAGCCAAGAATTCATTAAAAGAAAAATGAAAATGTGGCAAGGGGCTCACTTTTTCATTCAAAATACAGTTAGCATTGCGGAATTAAGGATAGGTATCTACCAATTCCTTGCATAACTACCCAGTATAAATCATAGAATCATAGAATGGTTTGGTTTGGAAGGGACCTTAAAGAGCATCAGTTCCAACCCCTCAGCCATTCGCAGGGACACCTTGCAGAAGACCAGCTTGATCAAAGCCCCATCCAACCTGGCCTTGAACAGTTCCAGGGATGAGGCATCCACAGCTTCTCTGGGCAACCTGTTCCAGTGTCTCACCACCCTCACACTAAATAATTTCTTCCTTATGTCTAATCTAAATCTCCTCTCTTTCAGTTTAAAACTGTCACCCCTTGTCCTATCACTACATACCCTTTTAAGAAGTCCCTCCCCATCTTTCCTGTAGGCTCCCGTTAAATACTGGAAGGTGGTTATAAGGTCTCTGTGGAGCTTTCTCTTCTGCAGGCTGAACAACCCCAACTCTCTCAGCCTGTTGTCACAGGAGAGGTGCTCCAGCCCTCTGAGCATCTTTGTGACCCTCCTTTGGTCTAACCCCAACAGGTCCATGTACTATTAGGGGCCCCAGAGCTGAATCCAGTACTCCAGATGGGGTCTCATGAGAGCAGAGTAGAAGGGACAGAATCACCTCCCTCGACCTGCTGGCCATGATTCTTTTGATACAGCCCAGGATGTGGTTGGCTTTCTGGGATGCAAGTGCACATTGTTGGCTCATGTTGAACTTCTCATGAAACAACTCCCGCAAGTCCTTCTCCTCAGGGCTGCTCTCAAATGTATTCTCCTCCCAGCCTGTATTTGTGCTTGGGATTGTCCTGACCCACATGCAGGACCTTGCACTTGGCCTTGTTGAATTTCATGAGGTTCACACAGGCCCACCTCTCCAGCCTTTCCAGGTGTCTCTAGATGGCATCCTTTCCCTCCAGTGTGTCGACCACACACAGTTTGGTGTCATCTGAAAACTTGCGGTGAGTGCACCCAATCCCACTGTCCATGCCACCAGCAAAGAGATTAAATAGCACCAGACCCCTGAGGAACACCACTGGTCTCCACTTGGACATCGGGCTGTTGACTGCAACTCTTTAAGTGTGACCATCCAACCACTTCCTTATCTGCCAAGTGGTCCATGGGTCAAATCCATGTCTCTCCAATTTAGAGACAAGGATGTTGTTCAGGACAATGTCAAATGCTTTGCACAAGTCTAGGTAGATGACATCAGTTGCTCTTCCCTTAGCCACCAACATTGTAATCATCTCACTGTTTACCAGGACTTGACATAGCTTGCCACTTTCTGCAACAGTCATGAATATAATGTATAAATATTTGTAGAAAACCTGCAGTGTTGCCAGTAATACACTGTATAACTAAACAGAATATGAGATTACAATGAACTATCTGGAAGTTTTCTTTTATTCTTGTTGTTTTTTATTAGACTCTGTCCCTACTTTCTTCTTTCTAAACAACATAGCAGTGCAGGAATTTTAGAAGATAAGACTCAAATATTTAAAACCAAAATATTAATTTATTTACATTCCCTGAGGGTACATTACACTGACTTACCTTAGTCACCACAACGTATCAGAGGGTGTGTACCTAACATCTCAGATACCAGCACCTGATATTCACTCTGAAGAGTAATGGCCAGGATTTATGAATTGTAGGGGATTTTGGGGTTTCAGCTAGCATAACTGAAAGCAGTCATGGGCAGACTCTGCTTTCTGTGACAGCCTGCATTTCTGAAGCAAGGACAGAAGACAGTATCACAGAAATATATTTTAATAATCGTGTCTTGAAGGGGCACAGATCCAGGTTTCTAAGTTTACATTGAAAAGAAACAGTTGTTGTTCTCTGACAGGATTTACGAATGTGACATTCTTTCTTTGTTCTTTTCTTTCTCCTTTAGTTGAAAAGAACTAGGAATCTTTACTTCCATTCCCTTTGCCTTTAATGCTTATGAGGAGAGTATCATGAGTATTATATGATGTGTAATATTTTTTTCTACATGACAAAGGCTAGTAATTTCTAATGTTACATATTTCTGAGGCCATTTTTCATGCCATATTACGATGGGATCATTGTCAATAGCTGGAGACACCTGTTTGCTGATCTGAAATCCAGAGAGACAGTGACGAGAAGCACTTCTCTGAAGTTCTTTGTGTTCAGCTCTTTGAGAGATTAATTTAAAGTTTCTAGCTATGAAAGGAACTTCATTACTGCTCTAACTGCTGGGTACTGAGGTAGGGACACTCATCATGCTTCCTAAAAAAAGCTGTTCTCAGACTTTCCCTCAAGCCAAAAGAGTAGAATTATTGAAGCTTTTCCTCTAAGAACTCTGCAAGCTCCTCATTTGTTCTTGGGAGATTAAACCTGTCACTCCCAAAGAATTTTTAAGAAAATGTGACAAACCGGTTTCTGGCTGTTTGTAAAAGCTCAGGAAGTTTTAATTAGCACAGTGCTGAGATGGCACAATGCTATGAATCTTGAAAGCGTCAAGAAGATACTCAGGGTTTGCATAGGCTAAAATTAATCATTTTTTTCTTTTTGGTTTCCCAGTATGATGCTTTATAGAACTTTGATTTTGATGGCCATTTCCAACATTCCAGAACCTTTCTTGACTAGTCTGCTTGATTTTCATGGGGGTACATTCAGCGCATTCTTTTACACTTGCAGTATTTGCAGATTCTTCCTTTTCTTTAGCAATATGCATTGCCACAGTGAAAAGAAATATATTCTGAAGACACAGAAATTATTTTACCATATGACTTGCAGGTGACTGCAGGCTTTCAAAGTTGTAGAAGAAAATCCACAGAGAGGAGAAAAATAAACAAATTTGGAATGAGTTTCCGGTGACTGAAAATCCCTGCAGGTGCCAAAACATCCTGGTCTTACTGACACATTCAAGATGAAACTATAAACATACTTTTAGTTGTCACACAGGAAAACAATATCTGATTGAGAACTTTCTGAACTTGTACATGACCAATGCTTTCTCCTCCTCACTTCACTAGACATATGTCCACGATACAAGCTAAGCAGCCTCTGGGACTTGGTTGTGAGTTGTGAAGTGAAATGAACGATATGACAGAGCAGGCACTGCAAAGTTGGCAGTGACAGATTCCACTGGAACATGGGTTAGAAATCTTGAAAATTGATCGTTGTCTTTGTTGTGTGTTTCCCTGTTAGCCTCTAGCAGTCTTATTCTGACACTGCACAGTCCAACAGTCTTTGGCATTGCCTGGACAGAGACACTTTCAAAGCACTCCAACAGAAGAAGACAGCCTGTTGTTTATAGAAACTGCAAGTATCCATGTGGCTGAAGAATCTGCTATGTTTTCCTCTTTTTCTGTTTTATGTGATTACAGGTGGTTTTGGTTCATATGGAAAGTCAGTGTCCTAGTCATACTTTTAACTTACCATGTTTGCAATTCAGAAAGAAAATTTTGCTTCCCTTTTAAAAATATCAAATAAAAAAATAAACAGTATGCATGACTAACTTTATATACAGACAATTAAGAAAACAGAGCTTTTCCTCCAGCAGAAATCAAGTGATTGAGGTTTTGGTTGCTAGCAAGAGCTCTAATTGTTCATTTTGTCAGGCCATTTCAAACATTTTGTGTCATGTATATTATAATATACTTGACACAAAATCAGTAGCCACTTAGATCTTTCAAGAGACAGATTCTAACAGCCACAACCTTTATGCAACAAAGCCTATGGTAGCTGTGTCTGCTTATGTAAATAAAGAACTAAAGGCTCCAACTCACAAAGACATTTCCATGTTCAGCTGTTGTTGATTTCAGTGGGAATTAGAGTCCTAAGTGAGAATTAGGAACTGAATACTTTGGCTGAATTGGACTTTGTCCTCTCTTGTCTTGTTTTAACAACAAAAGATGTGCTTAGTCACTGCCATTCTGAAAACTCAGCATGAGCAAATGGCTTGAACTTGCTGCTGTAACAAACTCCAGGAAACTCAAGTATAAGTATGGTGGAAACTATCGGAAAATGTTTGTGCTAGTGGGTATTTTTCATGCTGTGGTTGCTTCTGTAAGAGGGCAAAACCCAACAAAATATGAAAAATTAAGATGAAAATGAGAACTAAATTATTAATATAACAAAGTACTGCTGCTTTCTCTGTGCACATTTCCAGATCTATTGGATTTTCTCTCATTGTTCTGCATAAATTGCTTCTGACTATACAATGGACTTCAGCAGGGCCATAGCTTTCAGGTGCTTGATTTTTCATAATTCACTCAAATGCCAGCTCAATGACATTAAGTGGAAAAATAGAAAAAAAATGCCTTCACTTTTCCACAGAAACAATTTTGAAAATCCATTTACATGGAAAATAAAGAGGCATTAAACCCAGTGCAAATCTGCAGCTGAATACAAAATCTGAAAGCATAATATTTTATTTTTCCAGATAACACAATACAAACCGTTATTTACTCCCTGAAAGGGCTGAAGAGTTCTGAGTTCTATGGAAGGGGGTTGTTTTTCTAATTTAGAGTGTGGTAAAATAACTTGCTAAAAACACTTTTTTTTTTCTTTTTAAGAAAATAAACCTTAAACAGAGGCCCTTGTAAGAGAGTTTTAAAAAGTAAAGTACTAGTGTTTATTAAATGGCCTTTCATTTTTGTTCATTTTTGTTAATGCTTTTCAAACTGTTCAGTCCTTGAAATGGTGGTGTAGGATTTTCACTCCTACAAACCGTTTACCCCTTGCCAATCTGCAGTGCTCAAGTGAGTGTTCTGTAAGATGTTTTGCTGAATAATGTTATCAACAACACAGTTAAGGCAGGAAAATAGAATTTCTGTACTAAGAGGAAAATAGCTAATCCATGTCAGCTGAGTAAAAGACAGTAGGAAAGACATTTAGTAATATTGCAAGTGCTTAATAAAACTGCATAGTGTCTAACCAGGAGATCTCAAATGCTGCAACATGAGACTATAAACTTATCTGACTGGCACTAGTGAAAGTATGTTTTAGTGGTTTAGGTATGTCCTCTAACTGCCAAAGCACAACAGACAGTATAAAAGTTAAAGAGCCTGCAGATTGCCTTGAAGGTCAAAAAAGTTAGGGCTTATTACCTTAATCTTTTGCTAGATGGACATATTTGCTACAAGATTATTTACATATATTGCTAGGAAAACCGAATTTGTACATCCGCAACACCGGGAAAGTATGGGCATAGCATTTACTAAGGCTCCTTCAGGTAATGCCAAAAGACCTGACAGATGAAAGAGCTCTCTCTTCTTTGAGTGCCTGTACCTTGGCTTTCCCTCAAAGGACTTGGAGAACGTGATCTTGTTCTGCCAGATTCTGAACTCAAACTTGTGTGTTGGGCAAGTTTTGGCAATAGGTCACATGAGGAGTGCTTTCAAAGATACACCAAAAGTCAGCGTCAGCACCCTGATGAAATTCCCCAAAATTTCAGCTTTGCATGTTCACAAAACTAATTTCTCATGGTGTAAAAATTCTATGTGTATTCAGATGAATTAAATCCCTGAGTAAGAAGAAAAGAAAATCAATAACATCTGAGAGAAGGGGAAAAAACACCCACAAAAAAAGCTGGCATTCATACAAGTGTTCTGGCACAAAAGTTAGCATTAGCCATTAATATTCATATAAAAAAATAGGGAATTGTCTCCTAATGGCAAATAAAAAGTACTTATAACACTAAGGAATAAGATATTCTATGTGCCTTGCTGGGATATTGCTTCAACCAGCTGAGAAATGGCCATATCCCAGCGTGGCACATACATAACAATATTTGTTGTTGTGATTATAAAGTGGTATCATGCTAATAGCATAAAACTGAAAATTTAAAACTGAAAACTTAAAAGTGGAAAGTGTATTCTGTATCAATAACAAGAGACAGAATATTAAATGCAATAAGGTGAAGAATATTTTGATTTGATGATTGTTTTAATATTGCTTTCTTCATGGAAAAGAGTGACCCCAATATGGTTTCAGAATTTCCTTTTTGTTATTCTTTCACAACAAATAATTTTTAGAGACAATTTTTATTTCACTTCATCTTCTTAGTCCTTTATGATCTTCTGATTTATGATAAAATCTATGATTTTAGAAAAAATATTGCCACTTTGTTTTTTACTGTACATCCACTTACACTGTGAAAGTTCAGAAAGCCTAGGTCCCATGTACACAGAGAAGCCTCCAGATTCTGATGTGTTTCATACCAGCTAGGCTATCGGAATCCAGCAGTTTGGCATGTTTTCTTTCATACTTAAGCTGTTTTTCTAGCAGTCATCCCCGCTTGAGTCGTATTCTATTCCTCCTTTGTATTTGTGCTCCATTAGGCGATTAGTTTGTGTCCTTTCTAGAGATGACAATGAAATATACATGGTGACCATCATTTAACCAAACATTGCTACAGGCAGGTATTGAGTACATTGTTGCTTACATTTAGCAGAAATCTGGAAATGAAGATCTTTTCAGTCAGAACATATAAAAGTTCATCAGGGCTTTCGTCTGGCACCACCCAGACTGATATAGTAACTACATAGAGGTGTCAATACGAATCAGGAAGTGGAAAATGTCTCTCGTGGTTCACTGTCTGCAGCAGGAATCAGACCTCAATAAGTCATGATTTTCAAGTGGGGTTGCTTAAAGTTAACAACCTAAATTACTATTTAAAAGACATGATAAAATTTCTAAACACAATCTATCTGTGAGCAGCTCTTAATACTTTACAGAACAATATATTTTATAATATTTCAAGAGTTTGTGCATAATGGAAGATGATCTGCATAAGATATAACCTTTAGGAAGGGGCTTCAGTGCTGTCGAAAGACCTAACTGTCACTGTTCATGAATGGACATTGCTAAGCCTTCCTAAATTACTTCAGGCAAGGATGTTATCTATAATACTAAAAAACCTGGTGAGTCAAGTTTTTCTAACTTTTCTATTTTCCAACTTATTTTCCTTCTGTCTCAGAAAGCTGCAGCAGAAGCTACCACCACTGCAAATTTTTATTGGGACGTAAAGATCTTCTTCCACTGGGACCCTGGAACACTAAAAAAGGCCCCAGGGGTCGCAGGTCCTGTGTGACATTGAAAAAGTAAATAATGGGCTGGGTTAGTGTGGGTCTCCTGGCATATAAAAGCACAGAAAATTGACATGACGGCAGCTTCCGCTCAATCATATACAGCACAGGTGGCAGCTGCTCCAACAATTTTCACTTCTTGCTCTGCTTAGCTTTTCCCAGCAGTGGCAATGGCAGAAGTACCATGACTCAAGCGTTCAAAAGCATGAACCTCTGGAGAAATCTGGCACAAAATGCTGTTGCACCAATTCCGCTAAAGGCAAAGCAATTGCTGCCTGCAGTGGTGCATTTCTACCTTGATGAGCTACTTAGAGGAAATCGGAAACTGTCCATCTGAAAACCTGTAATAAAAACTTTCCGCTGGTCTGATCTTGCCAGTTTAGCCTGTTGGATTGCTCGCTTGCACATCAACAAGCATATAGATGTTTAGCATGAATGGACATGTTTAGCATGTCAGGAAATATTATAACAGACAAGACATTCAGATTGCTACTGCAAAATGCAGAGCATCTGGCGGATATGAAAGTGAACTTGCCAAGAATGAATTAGAAATATGCATATAGTTCTGAAATTGCTTTTTTGCTGTCTTATAAATCAGAAGGTGACTAAGGTATATTCCACTGTATGGTAGCAATTAGAAACTCAGGCCTTCTCTTCCATCTTTGTCCCATTTGATGCTCAGTTTAGTATGTTTTACCCTATTATAATTTTATGGGCTTGATTAGCCAGAAGTCTCTTTTTGTTACATCAGGTTAAACACTAATGTTGCTTATTTGTTTATTTTTTATTAAAATTGAAGAGTCACACTGAAAAAGAGTTTTTATGATATTCACATTTTGAAATTCTCAGCTTTATTTTGAACAACCAAAGGGTGTTTGTTAAACAAAAAGAGATGTGCATTTCATCTTGAATTTAATCAGTTCTCATAACACCACCTTCCACAACTGGGGTTTTATATTTATTGCAGCTTTGGACCATCCACGATCCATTGTAAAAGCAGCAATAATAACATAGGAAAGAGGAGCTTTTAGAAGTACTTGATTAACAGCAATATATGGACTAGCAAAGTACCATTGTGGCAATAAAAAGATAGTGTGCCTGCTGCTGGTTTGAGTTGGGTGAGTTCCATTATGACACTGAATCCATCATTTGCTGCAGTTTGCAGTACATTCTGTGAGTTGCACTTTAGTTTTTATTGCATTGTACTGCCCAATCTATTGTCATAATTTATAAATATCTGTAATCTTAAGATGTTCTAGAGAAGCCAAAGAGAAGCCAAATTAATCTACAATACAAAGAATATACATTATAGATCTGTCATTAAGTAATGAACAAAGGACATAAACAGATAAACAAGATGTTTAAAAGCAGGTTTCATAGTCCTGCTTTTTGCTCTATGACAGTCTATTTGACTGTAATGCCAATTATGTACCCCAGCCTTTCTGTGTGATGAGAAGAAAGACTACATCAAAGGAAAGTTGTGGCCATGGTAATCTAGAGAAGACAAATTTTCTGAGTATATTGATCAGCAAAAGAGAGCGTGGGTTTGGGACAACTAAACTCTAATCTCTCTTGAGATAACACAGCTGGAATTTAAATAATTCAAATTTGTATTCAGTATAATCAAGTATTTCAGATGTCAAAAAAACCCCAACCCTGAAAGACTGTTTACTGCAAAACTCAGTTTATTGTTTATCACCTCACCAACAGAAGAAGAGGAAAAGAATACAGAGGAAAATTATGACAGCAGTATTACCTGCCTGCCTGCTGAGGCATATGCACACTGTAAAGGCTTAATTATTGCTTACTTATCAATGGGACTAATTATATTTTCTTTCTGTTCTTATGAGCAACAAAGCATAAATGAGATTTTAGAGTGGATTTGGAGAAGGCGAAAACAGTGACTTAACGAACAAGCTTAGTCACGATACAAAAGACATAGGAGAATCATGAAAGAAACTGTGAAATTAGTGCCTGTGTGGGAAATGCATGAAGTATTAATTTCATAGAATTATCACCCTTGGTGGACCATAAGGTCTAGAGGAGTACATGAAAAGAAATGAAGGAACATATAAAGAGTTTTTATGATATAGTGACTTGAAGGTCAGGATGAACAGTCAGATTTTGATCCACAGCCCAGGACTTTGGGGCTTCTTGTGTTGATATTTTTGTGTGCACAGTAATAGTATAGAACAATGTCTTTCTGTGATATTTTTTTTCTTTTGATACATAGCCCTTCACTATAATTGATTGATATTCTTTTGAAAATAAAATGAAAAGTGACTAAAGAATATTTTTGCAAATCCAAGTGGATTTCTCACAGAAAATATTTTATCAGGTTTGTTTAGCTCACCCCCCCGCAAATTCCATGGGATTTATTTTCTCTAAACTACATAAAGTACTGCTATTAAATGAAAATACTATCATGATAAATCAATATACCTTCTGTTCAAACACACAGTCTTTTCAGGGTGGATAAGTTTCCTAGGTGTGACAGTGTATATCAGGAACTTTATTAGAATAATTGGAAATGTATGTTGAGAAAACAACGTAAATAAGGTCTTTGGAATCCAGACCTCCATACCTGTATGTCCCATGTGCATAGCCATTTTTTTCAACACAATATTTTATCAAAATAGTCTACTTATCTGTGAAGCAGAGTCAGCTTTAATTTACAAGATTACCTGAAAACTTTATATTATACTCTCATGTGGATAATAGTGGCTGCATTCCTAAGCACATTAACATGGTACATGTCCCTGTCCTTTAAGCTTCTGTCTCTACCATGAACTCTCAGCAGAATTGTACAGGAAACAGTATGAACAATCATCTTTATATTTCTTACAACTGTGTGTGTAGCAGAGGAAGTAATACTAAAACTGGCAACAGGCACCTCTGCTCCCCATCAAAGAAGAGGCTGTAGTTGGAAGGAGGTGAGATTTATCGTGTCTGGTTTTCTCCTTGAAAGTGTTTCAGACTCTTTTCAGATGCCAGGAGGAAACGCTCTTTCAGTCGGAGTTAGTCTGGACTTTCACAGAGAAACCAACAATTTTTCTGTTTTCACACAACTCCAGTATCTGAGATGCTAGAATTGATGCCCCAATTAAATGTCTACTACTCTTTTGTTTTATTATTCTTTTTCCTGCATATTACAGTGCCCTGTTCAAAGTTCAGGCATTCAATCAAGTCTAAAATTTTCATCTAATGGACAAAAAAATGCTTGTTCTGTTTCATACAGCACTATTTGTTCAGTGTTTTTGTTTGAAGAATGTGTGTTAAAATGGGATAGTTCTTGAATAACAGCTGCTGAATAATTTTACTTGTTCAGCTATAACAGGAATACTGGCCACTAAGAGATCCAGTATAAATTCTAATTTAATCCAAAATTCCACAGGAGAAGTTCTCAAGAGAAATGCACACAGCAGCACTTCCAAGGCGCAGTTATTAAGTCATGCTTGTTCAAACAGAAGTGAACTCTGACATGAGCAGAATGGAAGCTTTCACAGCTAGACTTCCTATGGCAGGACTGCCAACTTAAATCCGCTTTGTTAGGGCTGGACAGTTCTAGCTTGCAGCCATCTGACCCAATCTCCTGTTTACGATAGATCTGAGATTGTAGCTAGAGGTTGCTGGGAGTGGAGGAGGCAGAAAGCCAGCTACTAAAAGAGAAATATTCTTGGAGGAAAGGTCCAAGAAGCATTCCTAGAACTTGCCAAAGCAAAGGAATCACAGTTTAGGCACATGTAAATCATAAAGGAAATCACCATTTAGTAATTTTCTCACTTCCAGAATCACTCTTTTTCATTAAAATACTCTTAAGAACATGTAACATACACACATATATACATTTATATTCACATAAACATATATGAAAATTTCATGCTTGCCACTCTGACAATAGTTCAAGGTACAATAACTTAATTTTTTTTTACATATTACTGTTAGGTAAGAAAAAATATCCTAATAGCTTTCCTCAGCTTTTGTCAATTCCAAGCTTTAAAAAAAAATTAGGTACTTCATTATTTATTTATTTAATGCTAGAGTCTGCCCCATCCTTTCTGCAAGCACAGAAGAAAAGGTTAAGACATACACCTGGTGATGTTCATGCTTTGTCCTCCATCAGAAAGAAGGTGTTATGTCCTCACCTTGTGTATGGAAATGAAGCAGTCCAACGCTGTCCTTCCTTCCTTGTCACATGCTTTGCAGTGCAACTCTAGGTGTGCATTGGGGAGTGTACACAGTGACAGAAACATATCTTTTTCAATATAATTACTTCTAAAGGCAGTGGAAAGAATCTGATCCAAGTACATTATAATGATGCAAAGTGAATTCTCTGTCTTTTCTTTCCCCCAATTCTTCCAGGTGTTTGCATATGGCCTGCACCAAGAATTATAGGTAATAGTATTCTAGTGGATGCTTTCTGGGGACAAACTGGGTTGTTTGAGGGCAAAATGATCACTAGCCCCTCCTCTATGCTGTTTAAAAGATGCTTATGGAGCTGCACAAGGACAGAGAAACAATGTGAGAGGAGAAAAGGAATACATTAGAAAAGCTTTTAAGTTGTTTGATTGACAAGGAAGTGTAGCTGAATAAACTAAATGTTTGCTGGATTGATTTTTTGCTTTTCCCCATTTTTTCTTTTTCATTTTTGTGAAATTTCTACAAACAGCACTCTTACTCTTTTTAAGCTCAAATGTTTGCTTTCTGTACAAACCACAAACCATTATGCAGTTGTGTAAAACTATTTTGGATAAGCAGCCTAAATCTGTTTAAATCCCATTTGCCTCATAATGATATATAATACATGGTTATGACATTATGTCCACTTTCTCTCAGTTCCATTTCAATATACAAAGGCTTTATTGTGTTGGGTTTTTTTTTTTTTTTAGTACGGNGTACGGCAGGGGTCTAAACAGAGCTTTTGCTTAAAGAAAATTGGACAATGAACTTAAGCTAACTTTTTCATAGAGTTGTCTTAAGCAGAAATAATTTAAATCTATTCAGATCAACAGTGGCAAGAAAATCAATGCTTTTTTGTGACCATTAAGGTTATTTTTCACCTTCAGCTTGGCCATGTGTCAACACAACAACACTGCAGCTGCTTTTCAAAGATTTTGGTCCTATTGTGATCTTGAGTACTTACAAGTACATATCTTGTTTTTCCCACTGATCCTTTGTGGAGTTCAATGAGTATGTATACTGTGTGGCATTCAGGCTTTTGTTGGCACCATAGCAACAGTAGTGAGAGACCTAGGTGAACACAGAAAATATTTTGAACTTTGAATATGGCAGCCAGGATCCTTGGTGTTCTCACCACATATGGGAATAGGACAACAGCTAGAAGTAGGTTTTTTGCTGAGCATACTGGAAAGGTGTCAGCCTTCACCCTAATGAGGCACTGAAGTGCTTTAATTTCTAGAAAGTAGATAATACATGTGTCTTAGTACATTCCACTTATTGTTAGTGCTTCCATTTCTTACAGTCCTGAAAAAGCTATTCATTGTGTCTTGTGCTCTCGGTGCTTCAAACTAAGGACACAAAGGAAACTGGAGGGGCTCAATCCCTTGGTTTTTAGTACAAAGCTGATTCCACTAAGATTGAATGCCATAACTGCAGCAATTTATTTTTTACCACTACCGATGATCATCAAGCTGATACGCAATAGACTACTCTTTTTTCAGGTTCCAGTCTGACCAAGATTTAAAGTCTAAAATTGAGCTTCTGAATATTAGTTGAACTTCCTAGTAACTAGTACTATACAAAAACATGCCCTACAATTTTGGAAATCCTTTGCCTTTGCAAGACTTGTACTGAACTGTGTTGCGGACTTTTTGACAAAAACTTTCATCGTCTAGGCATCCTCATCTTTCAGAAGCTGGGTACTCAGAAAGCCGTACAAAATGACATTGATGCAGATATTTCAATTCTGCACTTTAGATACTTCAGCAGAGTATATTTGTAAGTATTTAGGAGGAATATAAAATGATATCAAATAGGCTGCCATGTAACTAATTGAGCTATTCTCCACATACAGATTTGTCTTCCAGTTTATTCTTCATAAAATAGAGTGGGCATGAATTTGAGTTTGTAGCTCTACTGACTCGAATAGGAAAAATGCTGCTATACTTTACCAAGAGGTCAGTGGTCAAGACCAAAACATTTTTCATTACACTTCTGCACAGCAGAACAGTCTTAGGGCACCTTTCCTTAGGATTAGGCAACTCGTGCAAGAGACTCTCTTAGTGTTCCCTTTGCAGCTCTTGTTGGGAACACCTGCTCACAGAGTGCTGAAAGTCCTTACAGTTAGTGACATATATTCCTTTTCTTCCTTCTTCTTTGTTTTTGGTTTTAATCTTTATCTTCACCATTTTCCATATGCCTTAGTCTTCAGGGCTTAGTTTTCTGACTTGTGTCACTGTGCCATGCAAGCATAATTTATGGAAGTTTCTGGCATTTAACAAGAAATTTCACACTCGAGTCAGATAGGTAGAGATTACTGAAGAGCTTTATGTTTTGCTGGAGAAAGGACACAAATTATCTCTAATATCACTCCAGAGATTCCTTGGGATTATAAAGATATAAATGGATTGATTTCCCCTCCTGTTTTCTTGTGTTAAGACTTCTCCTTTTTCTCTTTACTGCTTTCACTTCATTAAAACCCTTTTTCTTTCTGCTTCCCAGATTCCTGTTAAATGATGTCAAAGGCTATTGGTTTCTCTATATTCCCTGAACTTCATCTGAATCTCCAACACCTAACCCTCCAGCAAGCTTAATCACTGCTCAGCTACACTGCAATCCTTTGGTTTCTAATCTGTCTTCTGCCTTCCTGCACACCCTGTCTCTTGCTTAAATTGTGACAACCATCACGATTTACCTGTATTCACTGTCCTTCCTCCCTCATGCTGTAACTAGGTGTCCCATTTACTTTTCAAAACCCTGAATCAAGCAAGTTGTTCTAAAGACACCTATTTGGTTGGTCCACTGAACCAAAAAAAGGATTTTGGGAGGTATTTGGAATTACACAAATTATGGAAACTGTAAAATCCCTGTGGAGTTTAGGCTTGGCATAGATGCTGAACAGCTCAAGCATTTCAGTTCTATACAAATCTATACTGAGTCTGGACCTCAGGTGTTCCTAGCACAGACATTTTTGATCTGATTTTGTACTCAAACACCTAATGTGTCAGCTATGCGTCTAAGAACATTTCAGTATGGCAGGAGCTCTTAAATGTTCTATATGCTGCAGCTAAATTAATTCCAGATGTGAACTGGTACATCTGGCTGTATGTTATTTTGTTGCACCCATGTGGATGTCCTAGCTTGCTTGCTTCAGTCAGCATTAGCATGGGATTTTTGCTTTGTTTTCCACTGGGACATGCAGAAGTGTTTCATATTCCCTCTTCTATCTAGCTCTTTCTGCATCTTAGCACTTTACAGTCTTAAACCCAGTTCTCTGGTATTTAACTTTCCTGGTGACTCATGAAGTGCCTCCTAAGACTCCAAAGAATGGTTGTGCAGGAATAGCCCCCAAAGACTACAAAGTTAACAGCTTGTGGAAGGTTCTGAAAAGACCACACTGGGTAAGAGGGTTGTGTGGAACTTTGAAAATTAAGGAAAAAGAAAAACAGAAGCAGAATGTTTGGTAAAGGAGAGAATTTTCCTACAGAGAAAGTGGTTTGGACCAGCCTGAATAAAATATAAGGTTCTTGTTTGTAAGTAGCCAAGTCCTATTGAATTCAGTTAGAGTTTTTCTGGGTAATGCTTGACTGAAATCTGCGTTAGGACCACAGAATGAAAATATTCTGAAGACAAAGGCTGATATAATGTTGTCATAGGAAGAATATAAGGTAGGACAGCTGAACAATTTCAGTGCTTGAAAGGAAAAACACAATCTTCTTTAATTAGACAACTTTTGCCTTCTTCTTCCTTAACTTTCCATCTGGTGGTTGCAATAAGTGATAGCAGTATTGAAAGTATTTAATGATCTGTGTGATTTAATGCTCCAAAATCTTTCTGCTGGTTCTGTTCATAAACACCTACTGTAAGTGCCAAATCTGTGTGTGTGATGACTCATTTGTCAAACGTGCCTAATTTCTTTATTTAGGACTGCATGGGAAAGGAATGACATTATTTCATGCTGAATCCCTAGCTATACTTTACTTTTTATTTATAGACATCAACTGTATCCAAATCTTGCATTGGTACTGTATAAAAACCTAGGAACTGTTTTTCAAAAGGAACAATGCTGTAAAATTACCCTTGGTTTTCCATACATTTTTATTGTATAGGTTGAAAAATTTTTCAAGTTCCTACCTTATTAGTTCTTTTTTTTTTTTTTTTTTTTTTTNTTTTTTTAAGTGAAACATGTATTGGCTAGACTTGGAGCCAAAGCCTGCATAATAAAAAAGTATGCAAAAAGTGCAAGTAAAATATCACCAGCCTTGGAAGAGCTGTATTCATGGTACCAGAGCACTAACAATTTGATTCTCAGGTTCTATACGGAAGTAGAAGAGAATTATTATTTTGTGCTTCAAAGGTTTCTAAGGCTGAAAAACATATTTTTTGTCTTTTAATCTTGTAACATCTCACTTATGCCTTTGCACTTTGGACTACCTGCAAAGAGAGCACAGCTTCTGTGCAATCGCAAATTCCAATGGTCTTGGTAAGTCAATGACACCAGTTGCAAAAGCTTTCAGGTTCACACTAAGAATTAAACCTGCTTATACAGTCTATTACCTTGATGTCCTGGTAATGAATGCATTCAAGTTCCTGATCTTGATCTTCAGGAATCTCATTAGATTTGGAAGTAGGTTGTCTCAGATATTTCTTCTCCTGACTGTCAGGATTCATTGGGGAGGTAAAGCTCCCCCACTGACAAGAGGGGAAAGAATGCCACAAATGTTCTTTTAAGGAGACACATTCTCAGACTATGACATGAAACTTCTCTCTACAGATATGCAAGATAAGAAATGTAAACATTACCTCTACACAACAGTCTTTCTACACTAATTGTTACTTCTAGGAACAGTAGCTAAGTGATGATAGATGCAAAGGCAAAGTGAAGAGAAAAAAATGCAAGCTGTAGACAGTTTCTTACAAACAATTATGCAAGAAAAATGAGTAAAGATACAAACTATATCTGTTTTTAGCCTACACTTGGCTTTCTATAATTTTTATAGGGCACTCAGAAATAGCAGTAATTAATGGTATGAATTAGGCTGTGCATCCTTTCAAATAACTACCTGAAGGCACAGGCTATGGACTGGACACACAGCTGTAAAATTTCAGGACAAACTGTAGGCAGCTACAAAAGCAAACAAAAGAAAACACCTTTTCAGTTCAGTTAGGTTTCCAAAGTAATTTCTACTTTATGAGAAATTATTAACTACACCTCCAAGACCATATCAACAAATATGAATCATATATACAGGCCAATTTTTTATCAAGGACCAGCTATAAAATTTGTGCCTTTGGCTTTTTCTTTACCCTTTGAACTGTATATAACATTGTTACTGACTCATCTAGTTACCTTGAGATGTTATTTGTACCCATCAGATTTCCATGCAATTATCTTTTTAGACCAAGTAGAGAAATAAATCATCTCTATTTTGTATGAGGTGTTGACATTTATTGATTTAATGTTCTTGTGAAGCTTTTCAGGGAAGCATTTTTAAAATACAAAATCAAATGACTGGAAATTAAGAGATAACATTGTAACAAATTCAGATAACTTATCATTATGAAGTTCGCAGAGAAATAATGTAATAAGACAGACCTTCTGAAGATGTAGAATATCTTTGCTGCTAAAATCCTACCATTGTTTGCTTTTTCTTTATAGTAGGATTTAATTTTGGGATTTTTGTTTTGTTGGGTTTTTTTGTTTGTTTTTTTCTATGTCGGGTGGTTTGGTTTTTATTTCTTTGTTTGTGTATTTTGGTTTTTTTTTTTTGTTTTGGTCAAAGAAAATAGTAATTCCAGTCTACCTTACAATTTTCTTCTTAATGGTCACAGTCAAAATTCTAAAACACCTATTGGAAAGCATAATCAGTCCACTGTTGGTATGTATGGTTTCTTTCCACTTCACCATGCAAAGTTTCTCTAAATAAGTAGCAACAGAGGTTAAAAATTGTAAATAACTTAGAATGGAAGGAAAGAAAAGATGGATCTTATGCATAAAACATTGCCTTTGGATTCACAAAGTTTTTGTCTTACCTTTGGCAAAGATTGTGTCCTTAAGCAAACCAACTAAATGTTCTGTATTCACCTTTTTACATGTGTAAGCTGAGGCTTTTACTACAACACAAAATACACCCAAGTAGTGAAGGGAGACAGAAAAAAGTAAACTGTCATTGATGCAAACCATTATTTTATAAGGATTTCCTCTTATATGTGTATGCATACATATAAATATACTTAGAAGATGTTTTTTAAAGTTTTTTCAATCTGTTTTCCACTTTCCACAAGAGTATGAGTTCTTCAGCTATCGGATTTGCACAGATCAAAAATGCTAGTCACCCAAAAAAAGGATGCTTGGAAGCTGTTTTTGAAGTGGCAACTATAAGAGATCAGGCTGGATGAACTTTCCTAGAGATTTTGAACCACTAAACATTATTAATAGAGCCTTTTCTAACTACCATAATGTTCCAGAAGCATAATGACAGATTCCTACAGGTAATTTAGCTATTTGCTACTCTTTGTAGCTTTCATATTCTTTATTTCTGTGCTATCAAGTTTCTACTGACAGCTCTTATCTCCTGAAGAGATTTTTTTTTCTTTCGTTCTTTCTTTCCCTTTGTATGAACCTTGCTAGTTTTACCTTTAGGGCAAAGCAATGATCCAGGTGTGTGGCCTCGTGTCTAATCATCATTTACCTGTGCTGGGTCTACATTTCAAAAGCAATATCCTTCCAGGCTTTTTTTTTTTTTAAAGTAACCTCTGAATTTTATTAAGCTGTCTGAGACAGGGAGAGCTATCTAAAGCTTGTAATAAAATGAAGCTGTTCCTTTTTAAAATTCTTGTTGGTAATACTGCATGAATAGCGTTCAGGAAATGGAGCTTGGACTGCTACTCTGTGGAAACTTTCTGCATAAAAAGCAGATTTTAATTCACAACTAATGTGTTTTGCCATCCATGACAGTCTCATACTACGCAGTATTTGAGTGTAGAAACTAGTATACTAGTCGGCATCGCACTCTTGTCATTTCAGAGAAGCAGGCTGAAGTGCCAGAAAAGAAAGTTAACAACAGGCTACTATGAATAGTTCTGTAGAAAGACAAGGTGAACTCTTTGGGGTGAATCTCCACACGCAGCCTGATATCTGAGTTCAGGAAAAAAAGTCACTGCTGGAATTAGGCTGCTCTGTCTTGGGGGTCAGAGGGTCACAGCAGTCCCGGGGTGACCTTGCTTTGCGCATGAGAGCCTTTAACCGTGACCCTGAATCTCTTCATACTGAGTATCCATTGTGCTGAATTCTTTATTTACCACCAAGAATTTCCAATTCATGGGACATATCTGATATTACACTCAGACACAAGGCCTGCCAGGCTCCCCTATGATCAGATAGCTTCCTCTGAGGATCACAGTCCCCTGTAACTCTGAGGCCATCTTTCAGACATTGAAGGGAGCAGTGTCGTATTAGACTCCTGACTTAAGACCTCTGTTCAATGCATCATTTGAATTCATTTTCTTGGAGGGAAACTTTTAAATTTTAAAAGAGTACCTGGGCTTATATGTTTTCATGTCGTAATTCAAAGGCAAATATTCATTTATTTGAGATGAGAGCTGTGATTTTTCTTGTTTGTCTGCTTTAGCTTCACTTTTTGTTGCTGTGAGGGCTTCGGACTCTGTGGATACAGAAAACACTGAGTTGCTGTGGTGCTCATCATACAACAAAGAGTGGACTCTGAACTTTGACAACGTACCTGCATTTTCAAAATGATCACTCTATCTTTACCTGCAGTTAACTGGAAGTATCAGCCTGGAGGTGTTTCTGTCTTCCCTACCTGTGTAAATTTACCATGTAGGGGAGTGAAGGACCTCCTTCTCCTTTCTGTGGACATTAACCTGGACTCTAATTGTAGGGCGGAGTGAGTGCTTCAATCACCTCAGCCCTCTATTTGACATAGAAATATGGCAAACAGAAGAAAGGGTGTGTACTATTATTTGTTTTCACACTAGAACAGGGAGAATATGTCTCTAAGTAGAAAACTGAAACCAAACTCAGTATCAGAAGCATTTAAAGGCATTAAAAACTGAATAGCCTGCTTCCTACCTAGTACTGCCCATACACAGTACACTCAAACAGAGGACTGATGGACAGGCTTGCTTTATTGTCAGTGCAGCAAAAAGCATTAAGAGGCAAAAGCAAGCAAATCAAAGCCAGGAACAGATAACTGGAAAGGGAGAAAAAACGAGCCTGGCCAAATACAAGTTCATCAGTCAATGATTCTATTTATTTGTTTTTTGAGAGTATAGTCAAGGTAGAAGGATATATATTATTTACAGAAGGTTTTCTGCTCAGCTTGCTGTCCTTGATAGCAACTACTGTTCCAGATAGAAGAAAATAAATAAATAAAAACCTCTAACTGATTAGGAAGGATTGGAGTAAGCAGCCAGGGAGGGCACTTCGATAACTTATTAAAGGCTTAGCAATTGTATTCCTGTGTCTGCTGTGCTCTGCTACTTATTTTTATTCTCATTTTTTTACTCTCCTTTCTGCCCATGGAAGGTTATATTTTTCTATAATTACCACAAGCAAATCTTTCTTTGGCAGCGCATGTAGTGATTAATCGCATTTCCTTTATTGCAGTAGTGGGTGGTTTTTGCATATCCTTTTTATATATAGCCTTTAATTTTCTGTATTACAGGCAGTACTAAGTAGTTTTCTTGTAGTAACAAAGATAACAATTAGCTACATATGTTACCGAGCTGGAGCTCTCAGACTGCCTGTGATCTTTTTGAGGCCTCCGTACCTCTCCTTTATGGGTTTGCATAACTACCATAAAAAGTGAAAGAAATGCCATCTACTTATGATAGAAAATTGCCTTTAGAGTGTACAAGTTAGAAACAAATTCTTGCTTCTCTCTTCTAAAATTTGATACTGTAATAGCTTAAACACTGGATGAGTCATCCTGCTCATTAAAACTGGAACCGTCAATAAAAATGGTAATGCAGAAAATGCAGTCCTTCAGGGAAGTACAGACAGTATGAAGCAAACTGCCAGGCTTCTGGGGTTTAGGGCAGATTTGGCTATGGATTCTCTGGTATGACTCTAAGCCATACCATTCTATTTAAAACTGGAAATATATATTCAAGACTGCTGAAGTTAGCTAGGCTTTGAAAAGCATAAGTAATGATTATATGTGGAGCTATTGTTTTGCGTATGATAAAAAAACACAGAATTCAGCATATGAGCATGACCTGTGTGGTTTCAAGTATCTCGTGTTTGCTGTGAGTACCTGTTAGGAATCCCTTGCATAAACCCTGAAGGTTTAGGCACTTTCCTTACAGCCCTGCAACATGCCAGGAAATTTACGTTTTTAAGGCTTGGCAGTGTAAGATGCTTTTCCCCCACACTTCTCACTACCAGGTCCCAAAATCTTTACGCGGATCCTAGAAAACTGAACTGTGGCACAGGATATTGCAAGAGCAGCTTAACCACAAAGGAACGGGATGTCTGTTAGGTTACTCATTTTTCTTATGGATCAAGTCAGACAGATTAAAAAAGAAGGCTACTTGAAGCTGTAGACAACACAGCAGTGATTAGCAAGAAGATTGAATTGCAAGACCCTTTTGTAAGACTGTACTTACCCATAAGAATTTTCCCAGCTGCCTTTGTGCCTTAGTTGGCTTTGGAATATCTAATGAGCCTGGTGAGTCCTTAGAGGTATATCTTAATTTTACCTATTGCTAAAGACGACTGCCACAGTCACCTGCAGCAGCTGTGGCTGACCTTGTCCTCCTGTAGATCTCCTCAGAGTTCTTTCCTTGTTCTCACTTTCAGATTCCCTATACTAATTTTATGTGTTTTGGATGATGGGATGTCCCCCAGCAATGTGGTTATTACACTCTTTCCACTCACTCCCTGAAATTCCTTTAAACAACATTTCTATGGGATTTGTGGACTCTGAGGGAGTAACAGGAGAAAACAGCCAGAAGACACACAGGTGAAACTTTGTATTGTGAGAGATATGAAATGCAGAGTCCTCTCAGTGGTGAATCTGGTGCTACTTTTTCTGGCACTGTATAAGATCTGAGCATGATATTACAGGTGGTGAATTTAAGTACACAGTACGTGAACTATGTTATCTCTCTATGTCTCTGTACACACACATGCATTGTAGGAAGAATTGTCTGGGAGATTCTACCACCATATTTTTTCCCATATGAATCAGTAGCAAGCAGAAACACCTTCAAAGGTTAAAACTCCTTTAAGGAACAACAAAACTTGTAAGATTTGGCCTCATTTAAATACTATTTAAATATAAAGGGCAATATCCTAGCTATGAGACTCAGTGCCAACTGAGGATTGGGTCCAAAGACTACAGTCATGTAATTTGCAGTACTCGGGGCTACATCTTAATAGGACCATCTGGAAATTGAATCTGTTTCAGAATAGCGATATCCACTTTTCCAGTACAGTTTCATGCTAATTGTACTCAGTCAGTGTGCACGCTGCACTAGCAGCTTGTTAGTTTCTAGTTGGAGGTTGGTTTTAACCTATAAAACTCTAGGGCTATGTTTTCTGTTGCTGGTGTAATATATCTAGAATTAACCTGAGGGTCTCATTCCTAAGTGATTTGGGAGTTGGTTACCTCAGAGAGTTGTACAAAGCCTATCTTAATTTTACCAACATATGAGAAAGAGGTAAAATGAAAGATTTAGGATGAACAGATGTTATTATAGCTTTCATCATGAGGTCAGGTAAATGTCAATTTTGTTTTATGTGGGTCTTACTTGTGATAGTGTGTTAGATAATCCTCATAAAAGTACTAGGGAAATAGATAGTGCCTTCACAGGAATTGAGAAAAATATGTAAATTATTTCCAAGTAAATGTATTCCTTTTAAAGTAGGACAATTAAAATACAATGCAGGCACAATTTCTAGCCCTTTAACTCAAGATTCTTGAGTCACCTGAAGATGGATTTTCACAGAAAGCTCAATCACTGCATAGCAGTCTCCTTTTATTATTTGTGGGAAACTTTAAAACTGAACCACTCACCCCATGGGTTAACTGGGGGACTAAAAAGGTATTTCTATCTGAAGAAATAGAATAGATCTGATTATAATATTAATTATAGGCAATTAAATTAAGAGTAATTTCTCTGAAGCCAAGGTAGTAATACCAGTTTAGAAAGCGTAGTGTCTGGTGTAATGTCGTAAACACTATGCAGATATATTTGCATACATAAAGTATGTCTGTGCAGGGTCCGACAGCTGACTTTGTCGTCTTGCCCTGCATAAGTACTCTTTCTGTTTAAATAAGGGCTAAAGAGACACCCAACTCCGTATTTGTAATTACACTCAATATAGATGGCAAAGGTGACAAAGTATATGCATATATAAACATTACCAAACAACGACCTGATGCAGAGTTCCATTTTATTTCCTATTTTTGTTCGTAAGTTGAATTACTTTAATCGTTAAACTTCAGGGCCATATTGTCCCTTGAGAACTGGGAAATGAGATTGGAAATTAATCTTTCTCTTTAGATGGCTCAGAGTTTCTCAATAAGGTATAATATAATAATGAAAAGGAAATGTAGTCGACTGATGTATATAGCTGTTTGCCCTTCTGGAATACAATTAAAGTTGGCAATGCTTGAGCAGTGTCAGAGCACTGGAGCTGTTATTAACGGTGATATGCATTCTACTGGGAGGGTGTTCAAATTACACTGTGCAGAGGTGCTATAGATGTCCCTGCTGCCCTAATGGTGAATCTATACTCACTGTTTTAAAAGGGTCTGAATTAAGTTGTGTTGAAGGCAGGAATTTCAACGCCTTCTCCTCTCCTTTGTAGTGAGTTGTAATGAATATGAAGAAGCATGATACTATGGTATATAAAATGATATCAAGAATTCCTTTTGTTCAGGAATTACCCCTGAGGTAGTGTTTGCATTACATCCTGTAAGACTGTGTAATAGTGTTTGTCCAAGCAGGTTTTGAAGCTGGTGTTTATTCCAATAAGGGATCCACTGCATGAGAACTGTAATACCACCCATTCATGCTGCAGTGGATGACGTTCTGCATCAAAGGACTTTTCAGTTTAGGGTATGTATATCTACATGTTTGCTCAGTGAATGAAGGCTGAATTGTATTTCTCGTTTTTGTAGAGAGCAAATGGAGGGAGAGCTGCACAAAGCTTTATTTTATGTCCTTCGGATGCAATTCACAATATTTAAGCTCAGTAAAACTCAGCATTACACAAATGGCAAATTTTTATGAAGATGAGGCTCTGAGAAGGTAAAATTCTGACCTGAATGTGACAGGCTGGATCATGCAAGGTGTTTTATAAGACTGCTGTCACTATCAGCTGGGGCACTTTTAGGTCCTTTGTGCTGTATACATGGTATGTAGTCATCACTGGATTAACATAAATACTGATCTTTTTGGCCTGTCTTCCGGACCTATGGCTATGCATTTGTTATGGACCACCTTCTGTGAAGAGCCACAGAGGATATGAGTTGTTATTGACTTCAGCTAGAGAGTCGTGGTTATTCATCTTGGGCAGCAGTGGCTTGTGCTTTTCTTTCTGGAGTCCCAAGTTAAACTTTTGTATGATTTCTCGAGAGAATGGCTATTTCACCAGCTTGCCTGCCTATCTTTCACCTCCGGCTGGTCGTGGTTGAAGACCCCATCTGTTCCCCTAAGGTGCTGATCTATTTTTGTTCAGTCTTCATTTAAGGGCAAAAGAATAAAAAAATAATCTCTGAATTCACCCTACTATACTGAAATACAGAAATAAAGAAATACTTTTTCTTGTGGTAGGATGACTCTCAGGGAGAGATGACTCATCTAAAGAACTAGTCTACAACTTCCCCAAGGGGTGCAGTGGAAGAGGAGGCGCTGATCTCCTCTCTCTGGTGACCAGTGATAGGACATAAGGAAATGGAATGAAGTTGTGTCAGGGTAAGTTCAGATTGGACAATAGGAAGAGGTTCTTCACTGAGAGAGTGGTCGGGCACTGGAACAGGCTCCCCAGGGAAGTGGTCATAGCACCAAGCCTGTCAGACCTCGAGGAGTGTCTGGAAGATGCTCTTAGTCATATGGCTTAATTTTAAGTTGTCCTACGAGGAGCAGGGAGTTGGACTTGGTGTTCCTTATGGGTCCCTTCCAACACGAGCTATTCTGTGGTTCTATGATTCTATGGTGGTAAAAACCCTCTGAGACTGTATAGTAATGCTTTTTTTTTTCTCACCTTATTTTGGCTTTTCTTTAGAGCAAAAGGAAAAAAAAAAGAATGCAAAAAGACACAGTCATCCTAGTTTAATTGTAATATATATCCAGTTGTGGCATACATCTAATATATCTTACATATATGTATGTAATAGTATATATTGTATATATATCTAATATCTGATACTAAATACATATATATAGTTAATATATATTTACTAATTTATGTTACTGTATTAGTCTACTAGTATACCTATAGTATATATACCTATGTAATCCTAGTGTTGTCATCCAAGCTCTTGCAGCAGGGAGATAGCAAATAAATTGGGAATACTGAAAATGAACTGTAAAAAACAGTGTTGAAAAAAGTGTTGTGTAGATCATAATATCAGCTGAATAACTGGATATGTGCAAATTCAATCTGCTGACCATTTTGATCAGGAAGATAAAGATACCTTGGTCTTGTTTTCGTCTTTATCACTCCTTTGCATAACAACAGATTATTCTGGAATGTGTACTAAGTGATCGGCAAAGATGTATTTAAAACCACAGCTCCACTTCTGCAGTGACAGGCCAGATACCTGCTTTTAAGGCACAGAGTAAAAACCTATTCTTTTGATGGTCAAACTCTATTTTAGCAGCGTGTTGACATCACAATGTGGGCATTCTGCTTCCTTTTCTTCTAAATGGAACTATTGATGATCTGCCTGGGTGTGCTTTCAATAGAAAAATACAGTGATGACAAAAGCTGTAAATAACTGCTGTAATATGCAAAAAGGTCATTTTATTACTAAAGCCATCTGGGTTATCACTTAATTCACTCCTACCCCTGCTTCCTGAGGTTGAAAACTGTGCTGTTATTATGATAGATTAATCTTCATTTCAGTGCATGCAAATTCAACCTGCTTAATCAGTGTTTTTGTGTGATAAAAGAACTTCAGACATCCTGTCTACACGTGTCTCTTACCCATTAAGTGTGTATTGATGGAGGAGACTTAAAAGTTATTGGCATATAGCATCAGATGAGATGTCAGAATCAGCCAAATTAGGCAATAATCAATGTAAAATAATTGATGGTGGTTCTCAAATAAAGTGCAAAATAATGCACAGCAAAAGAGTAATTTTTTAAAATTAAAAGAGCAAAGAGGACATGGAGGCATGCTGAGATGAGCTCAAAAGGGAAATTTCAGAATCTAGCAGCATTAAGTACTGCAACTGCTTGCTTAAGAAGTAAGAACTGCAGAGATAAATGAATCATGCATGGAGCATGAAAAAGCCCTGCAAACCAGAAACATCTGAGAGGCACTTTGACAACTTATTAGTCCTGATTTTCTACATGAAAAATGGACCAAATCCTCAATGACTTCAGCTTACAATTTCCAGTCAGAAACTTTCAGAGGTTTCTGAGTAACAAATCTTTTCATGTGTTTGACTTGATAGTCCCAATAGGTGCAAAGCAATGTTTTAAATACAGGTGTGCCATGCTAAGGCAACATTTCTTCCTGACATTCTATTGTTTCTTTGCATATCATTCAAAAGTTGTACATGGGGGCATTGGTATCCTTACTATTTAAACATGATAGCTTGTGTATTTGAACGCTACAAAGTGCCAGCTTCTTACTGTCAGCACTCTTCATACACGCTTTCCTTCCTTCTTTTCCTCTTCTGGTTCTTTCATTTTGAATCTGGACACCAGGATTTCCTGATGAAATTATGCTGTTGTGAGGACTACAACCTGGAGGTTATTACTCTTGTTTAAAAAGCACCACTTTCTGTGTATAACTTTATTTTCACAGTCTTCAGTCATTTTATGCTCTGTTTCATGCTTCTGCTTCCACACCCTTATTTTCACAAAAGAGAAAATTAGAAAGATAAGTAGTAGCCTGGAACACAAAAATATGTGAGACATGAAAACCACAAACAAGCTCTTTGCTAACCATAGGTAAAAAGAACATTTTAGGCCTAACACAGAATGATAATGTCTCTTCTAAAGAAGGGTTTTATATCTAAATTAAAGAAAATGGAAGAAAAACCTACTGATTGATAACAGTAAACATCATGAAAAGAGACACTTTGATAAGTCACTTTATCCTTCTTTCGTTGAAGAGGATAGATAATAGGTTTGTTTGTGATATCACAAACAGACAGGGAGATAGGGGAGAAAGAGTGATGAAAGACTAATAACTCAATAAAATCTCATGGCTTGAGATACCCATTATGTCACTTAGCTATATGCAGTATATGGGTTTGATTTAGTTTCATTTTATTTCAAATCACATCTGTTTAATGGCACAAAAACCACCAAACATATTGCCCTATTGTCCTCACACTTCCAGGACAACAAGACAAAGTAGAGAGGACCAGTGAAACACCTGCATTCCTGAGCAAAGCCCCTTCCCAGTTCTTCTCTTCCACCCTTGGATGCAGAAAGTGTATAGCCTGTTTCAAGCTGACTTTTTATTTGATGCATTCTTAAAGCTTATTGAGACTTTCGTACAAGTTGCTATAGCCTTGGGGCTTCCCTAAACTTAAGGGATCAAGGCTGCCCTGAATTAATAGAAAATAAATTAAGCTCTACTCCTCTCCCACTGGTAAACCTCTTGCCTTCTTGCATAGAAACGTCCTTGCCCCTTTTGAATCAGAGCGAGCTCATGCCATGTCAGCGTGAAGTATAGGCAGAGCAATCTTATGTTTGTCTGCAGTGGGCCAAGCGATGATGGGGTTGGAGAAAAGGTGAAAGAATAGAGGTCAGAGAAGTAAGAGGGGTGAAACAGATATAACTTACATTACCAGCACAAGACCTCTTTCAGTCAGGTGTTTCGAAATCACGGTGCTAGATACACAACTAGCAGTGCTTCATCTTAGCAACTGTAGCCTTGTAAACGACCTAAGCTGTATTTTTAAAACCTTCTTAATTTTTAAACAAAAGTATTTTCCTTCAGTAATGTAGCACAGCGACTAGTAATTATGTATGGAACATAACACGTTGGTACTATCGTAGGTATTGCTGACTTCAGCCTCTTATTATACATTATTTAGTTAAGAACATTTACATTTACAAAAGCTACACTGAATCTCATGACATGAGAGTACGTGACAAGTGTGTTGAGATGGTTATTTAAGGTGTTTTTCCCCTAGGTAAGAAGCTTCATGTGTAAGAAAACACTTATGCTGTCTGTAATGCAGTCCTGCCAGTTTTACAAATTAAATGCATGTAGCTTGCCGTAATTTCTTTCATGAATTTATATTTTCTTTAAAATTGGCTAGGGGAAAAATGAGAATGAGATAGGATAGCTTAACAGTTGAGAGAGGGAGGGAGAAAGAAAGTAATTTCAATATTATGCCATGCCTGCTGGGCCGGATTTATAAAAATACTCACAAGTTCAGGTTTTCTTCCCCTGTATTTAATCCACTTCTGGGAGTGTCCTGTGTAGTATCCTTCCAAGTAACATGTCTTTTTATTTGGTTCATTAACTTCTCTTCTAGTGGACAATGCTATATAGTTGACAGCAAGGGAGCTTGTGAAGAAAAAAGAGAGGTAAGCATTAGAGCTTTCAAATAGGAAACAACAGGATTAGATTTATTTTTCACAAAGGATACTTTGCAAAAGTCCAAACATATCCAAAGCCTAGCTAAGGAGAGTCCAAATTTGTGTTCTTTTATATCCTGTTTACCAGATGTTGTCTGCTATTCAATAATACACAGTTCCTATAGCAACTGTAGCAAAATATGGTACATACACTATAATACTAAAGAAATTAAAAAGGACAAACTCCAATATATTCGAAAAAAAAAAAGGTATGCACAAAGGACCTTTCATAAGTGTAGATACACAGCTAGCATCCTGCACTTATATATATATGAGGCAGCATGTTCCTGTAACCTTTCAATGCACGCACAGTTTGGCTGATTAAATTTTGACAAAATACGAAAGACAGCAAAAGTCTTTAGTGATCCAATATGCTCACATTCATGAAAATTTGCACTGAATTCAGCTGAGATCAAAATCTACCCTAAATAAGCCTTTCCTTTCCACTTACTTATTCAGAAAAAACTAAGATAAACAGGCCATGTAAGGAGCTCTCATGAAATAGCAGAACATTTTAGGCAGCACCCAAAGAGGATTCTTTATTGGGTTTGCAGCTGTGTGCCAGCAATCCAATTACAGCCCAAGTAACAGTGTCTGCAAAGGAACACGAAACACTTGAGTGTGTGATATAATTAAGACAGTATGTGTCTTCAAACAAGGATGTGTTCAGTACTTGCCAGTGAAATAATATGTAACATGCATTGAGATAGTCACTGAGACAGTGTCCGAAGGTTCCTGCAGTGTGGACAAAAACATTATTTATAACATGTAAGAGATACTTTTATCTTGGAGCTATTATTTGACTATTAGTCCACATAGACTGAGTCTAAGGTAATTCACCAAAACTTGCAGTGAAAATTTTAGCTGAGGTCAAAAGCTTGGAAGGTAATTATGATAAAAAATAAGATTTTGGCAGAGATACCTTGAAGTGACATAGCCGAGCTTTAGAAGCCACAGCATGTTTAAATAATTTTCTACCTTTACATATGATGAAAAGGTAAATGTTCTCCTCCCCTTTTGCCGCGGCAAGAATCCTTCTGCAGTTTTGTTTCTTTTTTCTTCTTTTTTCTTTAGCCATACAGAATTAAAACATTTCCCAGGTGAGGCTGAAGAAAACAAATATTATTTTAAGAGCATTATATTCATGGTACATATGTGCTATACTTTCATTCATTTAAAAACCGTCATTGCCTCTATCCTTTCAATATGTAAGAAGTAGGTAGGTGATAATAAAATGTGATATATTTAGGAGAAATTCTACTTTTTGCAGTATTTAGAGAGCTCAAACCTTCACTAACACAAATAAATGTCACTAAAAATATATGGTGGATTTTAAAAGGACTAGTCTGACCAAAACCAACATTTGCAGAAAGGCTGGATAAGGCAATTAGTTCAGCTGAACATTGTGCATCGGGATGGCAGATTATTTGATTATTAGAAAGTCAAAAAAGGATTCCCGGCCATTAGCCTCATGCTCAGCAGTGCATGCAAGATGGTTTAAAGGCTGAAGTTGGGGGCATGAAGAGTACTGCGTGCCATAGCTGTGTTCTCCCAAGAACAGACACTGTAATCCTATCTGACTCTTAAATTAACTATAAATGCATGCCAGGGCAGGGAACTGCCCCTTTCTGGGTACATATCTGCAAAAGACCCACGTTGCTGTCCCAGTTGTCTCAAAGAAGAGGGGAATGCTTATTTGATTTAGCTGGGGCACGATGTTTCCTACCCGTGAGGCAGGATAGCAAATTAGATTTTCTCTGACAAAGTGAAGCAGACTCCTTGTGGCTTTGTAGCGAAGGCTAAGATTTCAAAAATTGGCATGTATTGTAAAAGAGTATTTGGGTTCAGGTGAATACCCCCAGTACACAGATGAACCCAAAACTAGCTTTGCATGCACAAATGAGTGCTTTTATGCAAATATGGGTAACGTCATGCTTGAATACCCAATCTTCTTATCCAAACATTGGTTGTGAGAATGCAAAAGACAGTGTCTACACAGTCCTAGGATGGAATTTTAAGACATTGACAATTTGGCCCTTAATGTATTGGTGTTTAGCACCTGTTATTCATTCCGCAGATCAAACCTTTTTTAAGTACTTTTTTATAACAGAAATAAATGTTTTTCATGTGAGGTTTAGCGCTAACATTAAACACCAAAAGAGAGTCTGATGCTGAGCTAGATTTTTTTCCCCCCCATTTAAATATTTTGTTAGGGTAAGATTTCCTCTCTCTTCTGTTTCTTAAAAAGAAAATATCAACAACTGAAGAGACAGGAGATCCATAACCTCCCTGTGTACAGGTATAAGTCTTCATACCTGTTATATGTGTACATGATACATAAAATCCTATTTAAAGCAGACAAGATGTGGAATTTGCCAGGCTATGTTGTTCAGTTTGTGATTTTCCCAATGCAAAAATCAGGAGCAAGGAATAAACAGCCTTATACACTGCCTCTCTCCCCTTTGTATTTTCCCCAGGTAAGCTGATACTGTTAAGTATCAGCTCTGTGCCTGCTCTCATTACACCTTCATCCACAGAGTGGAGAATAGGTGAGGTTTGTGTTTTATTCTTCTCAACCCTCTAAGCGCTAACATTTTGTACTCATCTAATAGGATGGAAGTCAGTAATAGTCCTTGGCAATCAGTCCAGGAACTGATTTCCTATTGTGAGAATCTTTTGGAGAACATTCCCTACCTGATGGTACGAGGATGTTTTAAGTGTAAATAATACAGAATAGAGCAGATAAGGGTAATCTAGGCTTAGACGGCTAGCTGAAATGCTAAAAACCTAAACCAGTATTTTCTCTTACAAAGCTCCAAATGAAATGGAATGATCTATTATTAACTTAGTATTGATTAACTTTTCTTGGACTTCACAGTTTATTGTCCTTGTAAATATTTTTTCTGAGCAAGATACTTTGGAAAATTACTATGAAGGAGTGAAAGACCAAGCAGTTTGTAACACTTTCAAGAATGTTTAGATATTGCTTGAATAAATGCTCCAATAATTTTAAAATATATATTTGTAATGAGGAAAAAAATGCTAGCCTTGAGCTAACAGGTGAGTTTGGTATACATTCACTGCCAATTGTAATGATTGTTAAAATAAGAGTTGTATCAAAACAGTGGTTCAATAAAAAAATTTGGCAGTTTCTAGGCTGACCTTCACCTGCTGGTCTGACTATACAACTAGTACAAATTACAGACAGAAACAGCTTTTTTTCCTCAACATATTGTCTATGACTGGTTTTGTGCTATGATTTTGCCACTGCTGGAGAGAGGAAATTATCTGAGAGGAACCGGGTGGTTTTTGAGAGGTCGGTCTCTTTACGATGTGCAGATGATGTTGAGGGATCACTGCTATTACCGCAACAGATCTAAAACATGACTGAAAGCATGCCAGCACTTTGGAAACCAGTCAGGCAGGGGATCGGGGGAGTGGAAAAGTGTCTCAGAAGCATCACCTCTTCACTACTCTGGGATTTGCATTGAGCAGAGTTTGGCTGAGCCTGATCCTCTGTCTACTGTAAGAAAATTGAATCTCTTGTCAAAATCATCTGTAATCTGTTTATCAAATATGATTTGCAGAATTCAATAATGTGATCCCCTTGGATACTCAAGCTCCCTTCAGACTGAAGGTTCTGCTGGGTTCTCCCTCTTGTACCCACTGAAGGAGCAAATCATCTAGACAGAAATGTTGTCCAACAGTGTCAGGATCCCTGAGGAGGAGGGCAAGGAACAGAGAAATCTGGTGAGGGTTAGGAGAAGGCAATCAGTATTCTAGCTGTGTACTGGTGGAAGGCAGACAAATTTAGGCTTCTCATCAATATTACTAGCGCTGCCATTTTTGCAAGAGAGGCATATCATCCTGTTAATATGCTTTTAGAAGGTTGCTATTTTTATACGTAGGTATAGCAATTTGGGGTAGGGTGAATGAGCAGGCCTGATGATGTTAATACCAGAATATTTTGTGAGCTGATGATATTCTAGACACCCCGTGACTGTCCCTAGGGGTCTGACAGTCTGTTTGCCTGTCTTAGATGGAGAAGTTTCTCATTTTACTAGAAGTGCTGCTGAGTTACTTTTGTATTCAGTTATTTGAACACTTTTTTCCCCTTTTAAAGAAACCTGTTAGTCCCCAAGGCCTTCGAGGTACTTCTTATTTGTACCAGTAACAGAAACTATTTCTAAAGACTTGATCCCGTTGGCCTGTGAGAAAATCCTTGCTCACTGTCTTTATTGTATATGATTGCTTTGTTCAGTGTATGAATACTTCTAAAACAGTAACACCTCAGAGAACTTAAATATTCTGATAGGGGTTTTTAAAATGTACAGGTTTCACATCAGGAAGACTGCATAATTGTTTGAAAACGCTGTCTGCATTAAAAAAAAAAGCATCATACTTAGAAGAAGTAGGAATTCTAAGAATTTCTAAGAATTTTCATATTGTTTTTATAACTGCAGGGGTTGTAAACTTTGGATTCTCTCTCCTTAGCTAGTGTAAGTGGTTGATGAATTATTGAATGCCCTCAACGTGCTCAGTGCTGTACAAAACTGGAGAAAATGTTTCCCTGCTGCAGGAAAATCAATGAAGTTTTCAAGTGTGGTGGGTCCTGCTTGGTGTGAATTTTGGTCCTAAACCCAGCATGCCTGTACTGAGAAGGGTTATATGAGTGTAATAAGGCAACACAGGGAAGGCTTTTCATCCTTGCCACATGCTGTATCGCAGCTTCACTTTTTCTGTGTCCCCCAGAAATCATAGCTATCTAAAATTTGTTCTAAATTGTATTGTATGAAACTGAACTGTCTCACAGGTGAATAAGCTTGAACAGCCTTTTCCCTGAGCCATAACGATCAGTCACAGCTGTAGATCTGGGCCCCTGAACACTGACAGGCAATTAGATGGCCATAGTCCAATCACCAGGAGGTCGTGATACAATTACTACAATTGCTATTCATTTATTCTAATGACATAGTGATTATTTGTACTCAAAGAATGACACAGCATAAGAGGCTGCACAACAGAAGAATTCACCAGGCACTTTTAAGGTGGTTGTCGTATGGAAAATCTTACAAATTTAATAAAGTCCTCTTTCTTGGCTTTTTCCTGTACTTTGCTGGTATTGCAGTTTCTGCTTTGTTGCTAACAGAGTAAAGCAGAGCTTTTTGTGGCACTGGTAGACCATAAATGACTTGAACTTCCTTTCTCTCCCTAGCTTTTATGTTACACCATTTAGCTGTGGCAAAACAGTTTTTCATGGTCACATCAGAGAAGGTGAATTGTCACAAACAGGTCACTCGACGCTGGTGACTGAGCCATACATTAGCCCATCATTCAGAAACTTTTTTTATTATGCTCACACATTTCTCAGCACCTCACCATCTGGGGATTTGCCTTCTCTAGCATTGTCTTCCAGCAGCCTTCACACTGCAGACTTCTCCAGCTCATGGTCAAACCGTGAAATACCCTTTTGCATTTTCTGGTAGAGAAACAGTTCTCATTAATCTTCTTTATCACTTCATTATAACAAAATTAGAAATGTAGTCCAAAACTGGCTTAAGATTTGAAATTCAGATGCATTAGTGAACTTTATTTAAAGCTTAGGCATTGAACTAGGCCTGATCAATCTGAGGACAAATGCTTACTCTCACTTAATCTGAGACACACACCAGCAATATACAATAGTTAAACAAATTAGGCACTTTGACAAAGTGGACTGGCTGCAAAGTGAATCTGGTACTTTGATTGCACAACGTTGCACACATACCATTTCTCTGCAAATGTAATGTTGAGTCTTACAGAATTTTAAGACCTTCCCTCAAGTCTCTGTTTTTATCAGCTAGACCTCCTAAGTAACATCAGACTGACAGCCTTTGATGACTCAGGAAAGAACAACTCAGAACTAGTCTTGGCACGTTGTTCTTGATCAAGCAATGATTCTCTCCAAGTTAAGAGAAGTCACAGGCTCCTGGTTCCTTCTCAGTCCTTCTGAGCCACTGACACTTTCATTCCTCCCCTCTTACATCTTACCCACTCTCATTCTGAGAGTTAGGAAAAGATGAATGCATAATGGGGGAACATGCAATGTATGGGGAGGCGGCAGACACCGCTTTGCTTTTCAAACCTGTGGCAAAACACTTTCTGCATGCAAGATCTCTGTGGGAGTCCAGGAGACTGAAGCAATGATCTGAGCAAGGAAAATGAATGGCAAAGGCTTTGAGAAAAGAACAGAGACTGGGGTGGGACTAAGAGCGTGGACAAGAGGGGAAAGGAGATGAGTGTAAAAAGTACAAGCAAGAATCTGAAATGCAGAAGTAGAAAAAGACATGAAAGAATAACAAGCAAATGGGAAGAAAATAAGAACAAAAAGGTATTGAAGAAAGAAGTCTTCACATTGTGCTGAAGATTTCATTAGGCATTCAGGTATTGTGTTTATGCTTTAAGAGAAAAAGAAACAGGAAAGTAAACAGCTGTGAAGCTAGTTAGTGTTCATTCATACCTTTCTTCCCCAGTATTTTGCAGTATTTCTGTGGCTTCCCTGGATCTCCACTTCTGGGAGTGAAAGGATGGTGGCTTAAAGTAAATACAGTTTGGGTATTCATCACTGAAATAGTGGTTCTTAAATGTACGTTTCCTAAGGGAAAGTTAGGGGTCATTACCCTTCAAAATACGCTTGTAGCAGCAGATAGCAGAAAAGTTTTAAGTGTTGAGAAGTTGAGAAAAACTACGTTAGCCATTTTTATGTTTCTGTTTATTGACATTAAGGGTTGTTTTTTTTTTTTTTCCTTTGTCTAATAGACACAGTGTTCATGGTACTGGAAAACACTTGCAATAAACAGCTTTTGTGGTTATTAAATGCCTTGGCATCCCTTCACTTTTTTTTAATCATCTGCAAAAGGTTTTTAAAACCTGAATATTCCTCCACAGTGAACGTTATCCCTTAATTATTTTTACTTGGAGTGCCGAACTGAATTTGAAACACTGATATGCCTGACTTTAACATCAAGTGTTGTTATTTTGAAATGTGTTTTTGAGAGTCCCCTGATCACGGAATATGGCATATTTTATAGCTTGTGAAAATGGGGATTCTGGGAAATGTAACCCCGTAATAAAGTTAGGTAATTCAAACTTGCTTTAGAAAATCTTTGACTTTAAGAAAACTCCATAGACACTTTTCCATTCACCTGAACCCAAGTGGACACTTTTTCCACTTTTCCACTTTTTTTTTTTCTTCTCGCAGGCCAGCTTTCTGTGCATGGCTTGAGATGGGTCTTTTACATAACCAATCATTCAAAGGAGGGATGTGGTAATGTTTTGACAAGATGCCCAGGGATATCCACAATTGCCTTAACTGTTATAAATGAACTGCATTTGGAAACTGAGTACTTAGGGGAGTAAGTTAATTTTTATAAAGCATGTGTTTGAAACTGTAAGGAGAAAAAAGAAGTTTTAACACTGAGTTTGAGTGTTATTTGGGAAATGAAGGAGTATAAAAGCCACTCCTAACATCAGAGTACACAAGGTAGCCTTAAACTCAGTCTTCTAATAATTGCAATCTGCTACACCCCCTGTGTAACAGATATAATTATGTTAACAGCTTTTCTACTCAGGCACCATATATTTCCATTATGAAGCCAGCCTCATTTAATTAGCATCATGTAGTAAATTAGCAGTTATAAGGACTGCTGGGTACAAGGGGATCTCCATTTTCTCACCATCTACTTAATCCTCAGTCAATGTTGAGATTACTGCTCACTCAATTTACATATACAAAAAAATGTTGACATCCTGCTTAGATATTGTGACTTAGCCAGTTTATGGATTTGGAAAAAAATGGTCCATTGTGAATATCTAGCAATTAGGATTACTAGACTCCCATTGTGGTATCTTTCTCAGGGGAGGCAGAGTGATCATGTGTACTGAAGTTATTTTTTTTTAATGTGTTAGGGAAGGTGGTTTGTTTTTATTAGAAATGCCAATAGCTCATTTATAAAGTGTCAAAAATGAAGTTTACAGGTTAAAACTTGCGATCTGAATAAAATAGGAAAAACTAAGTATGTTTAAGGAGTGGTTTTCAGATATTCTGAGCACTTAAGTAAGGAGGTGTTTTTTGGATGAAGACGTTTCTGATATGAGCAAAACCAATTTACATTATCTTTTATTTCCTTTGTTTACTGCTAAGTGAAGTTATGATGAGACAAAAATCTATTTTTTCTGTAATGTCTGCCATTCTAGCCCAGTTCCAACACATTAGAAAGAAATGTTCTTCGGAAAATGTTTGGGAAAGTTATTTCAGTGCTTTGCTTTTAAACAGTTTGGTAATCTTCACAGTATAGAGAGATGCTTAAATATTACAACAGCTGCCTGAGGTGGGAGGAGTTCTCCACTGGCACTATGGTCTCTGCAGGGATGATGCTGGCAATCATTCTCATGTTCTACAGCCTAAGCAGAAGCCTAGGCTAGACTTCTTCAGGGGAATGAACTACAAATATTTACAATATTCTCTTTGCACTTGCTGGACAATTACCCATGCCACTGAAGCCAATGCAAGTTTTATTATTCATTGTAAAGGGACTTGCTTACAGATCTGTGTGATTGAAAATGATTGCACTGAAGTAATCTGAACAGTTTTTTAACAATTGCAGTACTCAGTTGATTAGTAATTAAGAAATGAATGAATGAATAAATGAATAAGGGATGTATTAAATTCACAGTCACTTGAAGATCAAAAATACACAGAAGAAAAAAAAGACAGGAGCGGGTTTTTACCATGTTTAGGGTTACTTTATTGATGATTTCTTCTCAATTCTGCACTTTTTTTTTTTTTGTGAAAAATGGAAACAATGGAGGTGAACTGTGCTTCCAAAAAACCCTTATGGTAAATGTGAAAGAGGTACTGCTACCTACAGTATTTGGGCAGCTCGACTGTGAGTTTATATGAAGTTATGCATAAAAATGGTCATTATTATAAAACCAAATTGTTCTAACACGTTTGAGTTAGCTGTGGCTCTGTGGCACAGGCTAATGATATCTACAAAGTGTGGTTTTCAGAAAACTTAAATATTTAATTCATTGTTGTCACACTCATAGGTACACTTAAACCAGAAGAACTACTTAGAAACATGCAATGGCACAGGGATTTTCTTTTGTATTAAGGAGTGCTTTTCAGATCACTATCAATATAGGAAGATGTCACTGCAGTTTTTGAAGCGGCTGGGATATTTTCAACTGTCATGTACTAAATGTGTTAATGTTTTGAAAATGCAATAGAAATTTTAACTTGGATGGTCTACAGAATCACAATACTGTTAATTACAATTTTTATTAAATATGCAATTACTCACAACACTTCATACAAACGTATTATTCCTTAGAATAAGTTTGATTTTGAACTTTATTAGACCAAACTAGTCTTGCATTGGTATGCAGAGGGTGTATGTTAGAATAGACATTTTCAAGAAACACCAGGCAAGCTGTTTGAGAGCTACATAAAGTGGAAGAATTCTAAATTATTTATGTAGAGGTACCATGTTTTAACATTGTCTTGGCAAACTTGTCTTTGAGGTTTGGAAGGAATTATGAAATGTTTTAAACCCTGAGCGTGGTTTACATGTTTTCAGTTTCAGGTTATGGAATCAGAGGGTCCCTCTGTGGCTTGCCAAGCCCATTGCCAAGAGAAAGACCAAGAGGTTAGTTTTCTTGCAGCTACTAGGAACCAGAAAGGTAGGCCATTTTATAGAATTTATATGTTTCATGTGGTTGTTTCTCAACTGAAAAAAAGCTGCCTGAAATGTGGCTCACCATCACTTCTCTTTGATTTTGTTATATTCTGAGGGGAGAATGTGCATTGCAATGACCATGAAACTTCTTAGCTGGGAGAGGTTTAACTAAATGCTAGCAAGGGTTAAAAAGCATTACTTAGGCATGATCTGTTAGTCTAGTGTGTTCTCATAGGAAACAATTAGCTTAATACAACTAAATGGATATAGACTCTTTAGCACCACAAAATGAGATTTTTTGGAGAACCTTATCCAGTAGACTATAGAACAATAGAGAGGCATAAACAGAAGACCTACTCAAGATAAGAGCTCCTTAGCTAATTTACAGAAAACAACGTTTCTGTTGAAACCTAGCTGCTATAACTATTACCTTGTAATTTTTAAAAATGTGGGACAATTTCCATTTTGCATAGCTGGAGCATATCTTGAACTAATCTTTCATTGACAGGTGAAAAATAAATATTTCTCTATTTTTCATAACATGGCAAGGAGGGGTTTTTTGTTTGCTTGCTTTTGTTGTTTTTCTTTTTTTTTCTTCTTCTTTCTTTTATTTATTTATTTTTTTCCCCCAGCTTCTAAACCTTCGTATTGTCTTTTGCTTACATACTTGCTTTTCTTTAGATAGCTCAGTTTGAAAAATACTACCACAGTATGTGGTATATGCAACAGTGTTTCTGAGTTTCAACGCTGAGGTCAGGTTAAATTTACCTTCACTTTTACACATAAGAAAAACAGTGATTGTTGTACACTGCATCAGTTAAAACTATCATAGTCTGGATTGATTTGTATCGTACTTCTAAGCCAATGATGTAAGTAAAAACTCTGACTGAGCCACAGTTAAAACGAGGTAACTGCAAATGGACAAAAGAAAAAGCTGATCTCTGAATAAATTTATAGAAACCACAGTCTCTTAAGGACAAATAAAAAAGTAAGCTAAGATTAAATGCCATAGAGTAACTGTATTCTCTAAGATTTAGATGTTAGTAATTAGAAATAAAACTTCAACATTTCAACACCAAATATCTGGATCAGAAGTTTCTACAGAGAAGTCTTTGAATTAGTAATTTACACGGTTCCTTATGGAACATTTATCATAGGAATAAAAATTACCTTAAATTTAGCTATAACTGTTAGTTAATAACTGCAAATGGAGAAAAAGTAACCAAAATTAGTACTGCTGACAAAAAAAAATCCAATCTATTTCTCTTTTCATATCAATGTTTTCCAAATTCAGTAGTCCAAGACAAATGTAGATTCTTATATATTTTTCTAATTTTTGAATATGCAAAACTCTTAAATTCTAAGAAATGTATCATAAGACCTGCAGAAAATGAGTTAATTAGAAGGAGATTACAAATATGGTAAAATACAAGCTGGAGTTTTAATTATATTTTGGGAAATAATGAAAAATTCTGTCATGTCAACAAATATATTTTTGTTAATTTTTGTTTACTTAAATTTTTGTTTAAGTTTTTTATTAACTTTTTGACTTATGTTGAGAGGTAGGAAGAATCCCATAGAAGGAATCCCTCAAATACTCTTTTTTGGAGGTTGTCTTGAGTTGGGGAGCATCAAGATAGTAAACCTCTGTTATTGAAGTGAACAGAGAAGACATTCATAAATAGTGTGGTCATGCTATCTTTAAGATTAAGAAAGTTGTAAAGAATTAGATGTTTGATGGAGAATTAGCAAGCAATAATTTTTTCAATTTCAATTACAATTCTGGCAAGGCAGCCTACATATGGGCTAACCTAGAAGTGTAAAATGGTAGCTTTGTTAGATGGATGTTTGATGTAGTAGCTAAAGTATTTGCTCAACAGGATTTAGTAAACTTTCTCCTACCTAGAAGCTTATTACTGTATAGGTAACCGAAAACGTTACTTGACTGATTCGTTCTGATCTACACATTAAAAAATGGAGAAACAGCTCTTCTCTGATTTGAAAATATCTAAAGAAAATATCTGAGATCTTTAAAAAAAAATCCAGGAAGCCAATGATTTGACAGTTTGACAAAAATGTTTTTGAAATAGCCAAGCACCATTTTAAAGCTGATCCACAGTGGCAGTGCAGTACGTAGTTAATCAACATTCATATATCTTGTAAATCAAACACACTTACTGCACATTCTGTTAGTTAATTACAAATCGTAACTTTTACTCACTTACATGTTCTAATTATGTGATCTCATGTACAGCACTAACTTTAATTAAATAATTAGGACATGTAATTAGAATTTGTATGTATCTTTTTGACGATGTCCATGAAATCATCTTCCTGACACTAACACTCCTTAACAAGATAATCCTTTACAGATATTACTGTGAATGTTTTAAAGAAAGTAAAGTATAAAGTAATTTTTTTTCATATATACCACAAAACAGGTTAAATTATGACATCAGTAAGCATTTTCATGCTTACTTTTTCATTTCCATGTAATGGATTATATGTGTAAAGGGAAATATTAATAAATATTTAATGGATTGATATTTACTGGATTTTCCAGTGACACTCGAGCAGCTTCCAGAATTTCTACATTTCTTAACCATAGTCATTTCATCTTGAGATATTCCTGATTTATTTCTATTGCTAAATTACAGAAAAAACCTTAAACACATCAGAAGTTTCTGCAGTATCCATGCACAAGAATTTTGTTTATAAGCAGATAGTTGTACGAAGTTTAAGGTTCATAATATAATCCTTCCTTCATATTAGTGAGATATTTATAGTAAAAGTTAAAGGGCAAGAAAGGAAAACAGAAAAGCAACACAGAATTCTGTTTATTTTGTCAGGAAATAGGGTACTTAATAACAAGAGGTCTCACAAAGTCACACTGGTTCATCCCATAAAATTTATTTACCTTCTCATAGTTCCAAAAGGATATGCAGACAAGGAAGGAGAAGCCCCTTTAGGGAGTTGTCAAGAGTTGTTTTTATTCAGCAAGGAAGGAAAATCCATGGTAACAGATAACCCTAAGTCTATTTATTAAAACTTTAAAGATAGGTAAGAAAAAGCAAGCACAGAAGAAAGGTTAAACAAAGAACTGCAAGAACATTTGAAGCACTGTTAAGTGTCAGCTCCACAGAACTTCATTAAAATAGCTCTCAGCAAATACATCATTTGTCACATGCATTGAGAGGTTTAATAAATGGTCACAATGATAAAAGCAATTATACCACAAACTTTGCAATGTTGGATAAGAACACTAAAATTATGAAGGACAATGAGTCTTTAGTCATGAGAGAAATGCTGTTACAGGAAATTGTACATTATCATGAATCGTTTCTTCCTTAATCTTTAGGCGGTACTCTGTTCAACAGAGAAGTGCAGATTACAACAACCTTACAAGTCAGGGGAGTTCCTGGGGAACACCAGCCAACCTGTTTAAGGTCACTCTGTACTTTTTGCCTCTGTAACAGCACTGTGTAGGTAAAATCGGGCATAATCCAAGCACCAGTTTTGACAGAAAAGCACAGATAAAGAAGTGGCTGTATACCTGAAATCAAGTCTACACAGTCAGCAAAACAGAGCAACACTTAACCAGACATTTTATATGTCCATAAAATTACCCTCCTTTCTCATATTTACTTTCTGTTTAAGACCTCTGAGAGAATTATATAACATGGATGTTACAGATGAATAATGGTACTTCATAAGAGCAGCTGTGTCTGAGAGGAGTGAAGGGAACAGGTTCCTAGAAGTGTATTCCTTATGATCTGATATACTGCAAAGTAATGTACAGAGCAGCTCTGTTAAAAGCTAGGGGGGGTTAGCAGCTGTTACTATAAAGAGAATTCACCTTATTAAGGAAATGTCACCTTTTCAGTGGGAAGACAGCACCTCAAACAGGGACGTTGAAACAAAGATATGTAATTCTTTGAACTTTTGTTTTGGTTTGGTTTTGTTTGTGTTTTTTGATGTTGGGATGTTGATTCCTGATTGTCTGATTTCTCAGGAAGCCTGCTTTCCCAAGCAGATGGTGTGCTGGAGATTTGGGCAGCATGGTCGGACATCTGCTCAAGGACGTAGCTTCAATTCCAGAAGCTGCATGGCCTTTCCTCCTTTCTGTGTCTAGTTTACACGTGCAATATTTAAATTCTGTTAAATCTGTGTTTTTCTGTAGAACAGGGTTTCACTGGAATATTTATGGTCAGTGTTAATTGCTTTGGCTCTGTGTACCCATGTTAATATTTTTGGAGCCGTGTAAGAAAAGCTTCTCCCACCTTTGCTCATGAGGGTTTTCTTTGTTTGACTGGATACCCTACTGCTTCCTATCTTCTAGAGCTAAATGTTATGCCAAGAGATTAGCATGTGTCTTCCACACCTTCAGATGAAGTTTTAGTGAAATGTCAGTAGTGCATAAAATGCACTGCAGTACTTTCACATTGGTGTTAATTTAATATTTTTCCTTTTGATCCCATATGGTAAACTTTTACAACTCCTAATTACTGTGAGTTTTAACACATAAAGAAGAAGATTCATTTTAAAAAGTCTTTCTGAAACAGACTTTTTAACTGCATGGGCTAATTATGCTGCTGTTGCTCAAGCAGGAATTCTGTACAAGTGAAAGTTATTGGCTGCTGTTTATATATTGTATAAATGCTATATTTATCCATGACACTTCGCCGCTTAACTATGTACATATGCATGAAATCTGGCTCCTAAGAGCTCATTTATTCCAGCTGTACCTCTATGAGGCCATAATTTTGTTTCTGACATCAAAACTGGTTGCTGTGGAAATGATCATGTCACAAAGCTTCAGGTGGGAAGAAAATATTTACTCAATAGATAATGAAAATCATTATTTTCATTAATGATTTTCTTGATGGAGTGTAGGGCATGTTTATAAATCCTAATTGTGACGCCAAGCTCAGGGGATTAGATTATAATTAAAATGAACTTTGTAATTTGAAGAAACCATCTAAAATCAACTAGAAATTCAGTAAAGGCAAATAGAAAATAGTACACAAAAGCACATTTCAAAATGGGAAAAAATGAGTGAGCGCAGCAGAAATTCAGAAAGAAGATCTGAGGAACCCTGAACTCTAATACTGATGTTTAAAACAATGCAAATGTGATTCTGGAATGTATTAGTAACAAAGTCTTATGAAAGGCCTGGAGGTGATTATTCCATTTGTGTGACCTTTTGTGAGATTTTTGCTTTCTGTACTCTGGCTAGCTAGAAATACCTTTTATGATAAATTTGAGAGCATCGAGCCAGAGGAAAGAAAAAAATAGTCACAGATTTTGAAAATATGAGTTACAAGGAAAGACGGGAAGAACTGAGTTTATAAGTCAAAAAAACCCCAACCCAAGACTAAAGAAGGACATAGCTGTGTTCTGACATGCTAATGAACATGTGCATCAGCTTTGCTTGAAGAAAGATAAGGACAAACAGGATTAATTTACACCAAATGAGATTTACCTTAGGTATCAGAATAAAAACCACAAACCCACAAAAACCAGTTGTGCTAAATCATTGGAACACGCTGCCCTTGTAGATTAGATTATGCAATTCTCTTTTCTAGGATCTCTAAAGAGCATATTAGGCAAACCACGATCGTGGTGGACCTTGTGCACTTGATTCCAAGTCAGTTTCAGCTAATGTTTCAGGTGATCTGTTGAAGTTCCTTCTAGCTCTATATTTCTAAGATACAATGATTTTTAATTATTATTTTAAAGAAGATACCATACTTTCCTAAGTTGTGTGAAAATACTAAAGGCATGCAGTTAATTTTCAGATTTTTTTGTTTAAACAATTTTCAGACACTTGTCCAATCAGATATAGGAACCAACTCCCTTTTCTCCTGCCCTCAGAAATACATCATGGGGAAATGCCAGAAAGAAAAGGAGAGAAAGAAATTAAGAGTTTTGAGATGTTGACCAATGAAAGCAATAGCAAGTTACACATTTAATAGTGAACTAGACTTAAATAGTCTATTGGAAACTCTAAAATCTACAAGTTTAGAGTTTAAATACAAGTTCTTCAATGTGGTGCTCATGTGTCCTTGTTTTAGCATGTGATTACATTTACTACTGACAGAATATGAATTGTTAGTTTTTATGTCTGAGGCTTAGGCCCCAAAAAGCTTTGGGAGGTAGCATGGAATTTGGAGGGAGGTATATTTTGTAAAATTTCTGCTAGTCTTCTCATGAACAAATTGGTTAATAATGGGATTAAGTTTATCTGTGGCTTTCAGTATCTCCTCTAACTCAATGACAAATTTTGGTCACTTTTAGATAGCAGAAAATATTGTTAAACAGTATTAGCCTTACAAAGTAACAGCCATAGTCTTGAAGACTAGAATTATTTTATTTTTAATCAGAACTTAGATTTCACTCATGATTTCTGGTTAAAGAAATTAATTTTCAGATTCTGTGACAGGGACATGATCATCAAGTGGATGCTTCTGTGTTTCTCATTATTTACCATTTTTGTTTTGCATTTATAGAATTACGCACGAGCAGATACTACTCTCATTTCTGCAACTTTGTTGTAAGTAAGAGTCACAGTAGCAATAACTGTGCAAATGATCCATCTGTGATCTGCTTTTATAACCACATAAATGATCCACAGCAGTTATCTTTCCCACAGAATTGCTTGGGAACTGAGCTATTTTGCCTCTGAAATTAACCCTGAAGGGCTATACAACTCTAGGGGTGTACAAGCGTTAGTTATTTATTAATATAGAATGAGTGAGTCAAGGAATGAATCTTCCATCTGCACATAAATTATGGATGAATGAAACAATAAAAGTTGTAAGAAAGGCAACTTCTCCCCCATATGGGAGAAACTAAGGGCCAAATATACTAAAGTTTTATGTCAATACAAAATTGGCACCAGTGGACAATTCTCTTTTAAAACTGAACAAATGGTTGCCAACTTATTTAAGAGATCTAGCACCAGAAAAACAAGTACAAAACTGTTCAGGAAACATCTGTTCTGAGGGATGGCTGTAATCATTAAAAATGTATTTACCATCAGATAATTTGTAGATGCAGAATTAGCACTAGTTTACAGACAAGGACACAATTTCATTCTAAGTGGACTGGATTTTACAAATGTATCTAGAATTTTCTTGTAATATGTAAAGCTTTCAAATATATGCTTCTATACTGTACACATATACGCAGCTGAACTCTGACAGATGTTAAAAGAGATTGCAGTGGTCTCTTAAGACATTCAAAGGGACATGCTATATACGTGGAATGGATTGTAGTTTGCATGGTAATGATAATCATGAAGCCAAGGAAAGCTGTTTTTTTTCTAGAATAAGTCCTCTGTGAGTCTCCTTACACATATGCAGTTACTACTGTTTTGAATACCTGGAGAAAAAGACAAAATGCAGGAACGTGTCTGGCTTAACTGTGATACCTGCTACTATTAGAGAAAAGGTAAGTCCCACACCACAGGCAGATAAAGAAGAGGAGAAGATATCCTGGACAGGAAGCATTTTCTTTCTTCAGTCACTGGGAATTACAGACTAATGTAAATCTTATTGACCTGCCCATCTGGTTGACTTAAAATTTTTGGCTATTTCTGCTGGGGTAGGAACCTCTAATCTTTGGGAACGTCTAACCCACCCACTGTCTTTTGCTGCCATATTTTTGTCATCTTGAAACCTCTCTAAAACTTGTGGTTCTTGCACAAGGCAAATGATTGACCAAACAGAACAATCTGCTATGTTATTAGGTACAGGACAGTACAAGCAAGATAGTATTAGTTCATGATAAATGAACAATTATTCAAACTCAAATCACATAGATACTCTTACTGCTGGAGACTACAGACTCTAGATGCATTGACTCTCCATAAATCAGTCATGCATTTTCAATAGCCTACTGTTCCGTGATGTTCAGCTATAAAAAACATGAATTAAGTGACCCTATCAGACATCAGCCTCATAGTTTCCAGATTGCCCCTGTCCGTCCAAATAACTTTTGTACAAGGGTTGTATGACAAAAGATTTATTGCAGTACTTGTTCCCTCAGACAGCTGTTCTGCCTCCTCTGGTCATAGGTGGACTTCCTGTAGTCTTCCTGACTGCTCATTACTACGTGTCCTCCTGTAACTCCCTCTAATGCATTTCCTGGACTACTATCAACGCTTCAGTGTACTTACTAACGTTCTCCCAGGCTGGACCCTGAAACCTGAACATATTACTCCCTTTCTACTGTACTTTACTGATGATAAAACTCTCTTCTGGTTGATTCTTATCTGGTATAATTGACAAAGCTCTAATCATCAAGCTACGAATTTAATCAAGCTATGAACTTAATACCATCTCAGGATCTGATTCATGTAGGGAACTGAGGCATAACAAACCTGAATGTCTTAGATTAAGTGCACAGAAAAGGTTTTCCACTGAGCAGAGAGAGATGCTGCTTTCTATTCAAACAACAGAGTGTTCAGGCAGCTGTAGGCTTGTACTTCACATCAGTTACCCTCACATCAGTTTTGATGAAGACAACAGATCACAAGGAATGACCTAATTTACCAGTTTGTTTTAACAATGTCATCAGACGAAAACTGTGGTATAGATGCCAAATTTAGCTTCATGCTTTCTGGTGATTTTTATATTTGAGAAAGTACACAGAGAAAGTGTTTTTTGTAATCATGTTATCACAGACTCTTGAAATTATTAAATGATTTCACATAAATTACAAACTTTTAATCCAATAATTCTCTTGACAGTTTATTTCGATAATCTTGTTGTAGCTTTAGAGTGGCAGAAAATAAAAAAAATAGGCTTATTAAATAGTTAAAGTTTCACATTTTAATAGATACTTCCTCTGAGTTATGAAAAAAATGACATGTATTCAAACTATCATGTAATCACTAAGCTGACGAAACACTGCTTTGAAGGTCAGTGATATACAGTACTGTATGAACAAGATTAGGCATAGCACAGATCCCACTGACAATCCACTTGTCACCCTCCTGCTCCATCTGTATCCATTTACCACTTTCCTCTGGCCATCAGCAACACCACTAAGCCAATTTATTATCCAATTTAGAATGTTACCATCAATAATACAGTGACTCACTAAACCTCTGCAGAGTTCTATGATTTCATGACTTACTTTTTAACCTTTTATACTAGTAGTATTGAAAGTATTCTTCAGATTCATTTAGCAAATGTCCTTTTTTCTGTTTGACTTTCATTGTAATTTCCTTACGTGCAGTAGGTAGTTTAAAATATGTGTGGTTAGTAATCTGCCCAAACATTGCACCATTTCTTCCTACCAGAGGACAAAAGCACCTTGCATTTCATTTCACACATGCAGGCTTGAAATAGTTTCTAATTTCACTGCTTGGATCAGATCTTGAGTTGGTATAAGTTGCTGTAGTTCACAGAAGCTCTGCCAGTTCACGCTGGCTGAAAAATCTGCTGCTTTCTTTCCTTAAATATAGATGAGTTATTGATTTGCTTCCAGTCTTTACATGTGTAAAGATAATAAAAACAGGAGACAATTCCATTGAAGTATCTTAACTTTGAACACTTCCAAGTGAAAAAGGAAGTTTACCACTGACAGCAAACTGTGTGGAGCGGTTGACACACTGGATGGAAGGGATGCCATCCAGAGGGAC
>RSEF01000031.1:45316386-45333400 GCA_003993805.1 Himantopus leucocephalus | reverse complement strand
AAGATGGGGAGGGACTCATTATCAGGGAGTGTAGTGATAGGACGAGCAGGAAGGGTTTTAAGCTGAAAGAGGGCAGATTTAGATTAGATATGAGGAAGAAATTATTTACTGTGAGGATGGTGAGACAATGAAACAGGTTGCCCAGAGAAGTTGTGGATACCCCATCCCTGGAACTGTTCAGGGCCAGGTTTGCTGGGGCTTTGAGTAACCTGGCCTAGTGGAAGTTGTCCCTGCCTATGGCAGGGGGATTGGAACTATGTAATATTTAAGGTCACTTCCAACACAAACAGTTCTATGAGTCTATCATATTGTAACGTTTTTTCTTAGGTGTAAGATGCTTCGTGAATATGAAGCATCTGAAAACTGAGACATGAAGTATTAAATTACTTGTTGTCTTCACTTGTCAAGTTAGTTGGTAATATCCCATATAAATTCTACACATGATTAAGTGTCAATTCCAATTAAAACTTTGCTAATATATTTCATATTCTAATTTTCAATATGACCCTCTGTGAAATATGCCATAGCTTACAACTTGTCATTAAAAAGATGGTTGCTTATCATCACCATAATATTTATAATGCCAAGTATGAACTAAGTAAAACAAATATTGAGCAACATAGGGGATCAAGTTATGCAAGTGAAGTTTCTTGTTCTCAGCATATTGAAAATTAAACAAGAAAACTGAGTATGAAAACAAATAAATACAGAGCATAAGGGCCAATAATTCACCAATCAGAGTCAAATAGCAACCATTTGACTGCAGCACTAATTGTTTGACTGGCTGCTTTTTTGACACAAGTTAAAGGAAATACAACATCGCTGTGATATTGCAGCATTATATATTCACCACCTAACATTATCATCTTTAATTGGATTAAAAAAACCTATAGTTAGGAGAACTTTGACTCAATCAGTTTCAGGAAGCTAGTGACGTTACCTTCAGTTGTTTGCATTCAATATTAGATATAGGATCTGAAATTCCTGTTTGTATCTTAAACTTGTTTATATGTTTGTTTTCCCAACTGCTACTTATTTCACATTCGGTGCAGCTTTGAGCAGATGTTGTATATAATTACATCTGTGCTACCAGTTAGAACACTGTCAGATATGCTGGACGTAGGGAACACACTACTGTAGGTGGCCTGCGTAAAGCAAATTTGAAACCCACAGGTCACAGAAGTCTCTGTTGTCATCTTTGTTTTTGAGGTATTACGAAAATAGGTAAATAGCCCATGTGTCTGTAGTTGTCTTTTCTGTAAAAGATTTTTGAGGATGTTACAGAAGACAGATAGTCATGAAATACGGACAAAGGCTTTTTCTTTCTCATGATATCTTCCTGAAAAGAGATCCATGTAGGGGAAAAAAAAACCAAAACAAAAAACAAACCCACAACACAAACCAATTTTTGTAGTTGTGCTTTGAGAAACCTGTTAAGGAGTAATTACACCTCATGTCTTAGAACAAAGTTGTCAGAAGCTGTAGCAGAACACTGTAAAATGTTGCAACAATTGAAATCTGAACGCCATGCTCAGCTATGAAATTGTAAGGTTAGAAGGAGAGAAGTCTCTGGGCTGCATTCATACCCAAAATGGTGACTGAGAAAGAAATACACGTTTCCACAGCTGTTTAAATTTGTTCCTGGCACAAAATGAAGAAGGAGAAACTCTCTTAAGATCTTGCCACTACCATGAGGAATAAAGACTGTGAAATACCCATGTTCCATCCACATTTTTCAATCATTCTTTCTGAAGACAATTTCTTTTTTAGAGCATAGTGAAGTGTTACCCTTTCACAATCAGGATATTATACATTTTTCTTTTTTCCTTTTTACAGCCTAACCACTGAACAATGGAATTACTGTGAGTTACTCAAGGCATGTGCCTCACAGGGACTGGGCAGCTGGGCAAGCTGGGGTCAGCCGGGGCAGCCCCATCTGAAAAGTGTTCATGGACACTCAGGGGAATGGCTGCAGACAGTGTGTGCAATCTGCCCCTCCAAACTTCATTGATTGAGGAAAGACGTTCCTTCATGATTTAGGTAAGCTCAGGTTACTGCCATACCCTGTGTATGCTGGTCACCTGGTCCCCTTACTGTTCACACTGGTGTTTTGCTAGATAGGTCTGTTCCTCTCCAACTGCCTGCCAACAAGCCCCAGGCATGGGAAGACCATGGGATAAGGGCCTGGCAGCTGTGGAGAGCTATGAGTCACAGCTCATCCTCCCACTCCCTGTGGCTGCAATTATGCATTTTGCATCTGTGCCTGGATTGTCAAGGACATGGTGGTATACCTTGGGTGCATGTGCTGTGGCATATTTCTGCTCAGCCACAAACATGCAAGACTTTCTTTGTGTCACCACAGTCCTTTTACTCAGAAAAAAGAGGCAAAGCCATTATGTCCAGTATACTCTGCTATGTTCTAAATAATCCTTTATTCATTTATACATTCATGATTTCCTTTGCTTTAGAATCTTTACCCCTTTCCAACTTAATGGAAAATTTTATTGATATGAACGGAGTTGGGAATTTTCTGCGTATTGCAAATAAACACTACTGTTTTACACTAATTGGCAGAGGGCAGTAGTGCATCTGATAAGTAGGACAGACATGTTTGCCTAAATTACCTCTGCCTAAATTAAAGGATTAAATTCCAAGGTGACAGGTGCCTTACAGACACCACAGAAAGAGAAGAAAAGGGCTTTTAAATAGGCTTACCCTAATAAAATTGTAGAACGCATGTATTTTCTTTCCTCTTAAGTTAAACTGATAGCAGTCTTTAATGTGCAGGTAGCTTACTGCATTTCCAGTTGTAAAAAATGCTGTTTAATTTTAATTCTCTTGTTGTACTCACCCACAGAGAAGCTTGTCTTAATCTCACTGCATATTGTGTCAAGAATACGAACACCACTTAATGTTTGGGTTTGTTTTTTTTTTCCTCAGAAGTGCTGGTCATGAGCATAGAAGAGACTTATTTGTATTGTAGACAATGCCCACTGCAATCAAGGTTCCCATGTTTTCTGCAACACCACCACTAACATGAATTCTTTGTTATGAAGCCGGCAGTCTGTAGCACTCCACTGTAACTGACTGGAATTTCTGTTGCAGCTACAAAAAAATGGGTTTGACAAGGGAGGTAGTGCCCTTGCAGTATTTAATTCAATTAAATCTCGTGCTGCCCCTAGCTTCATATTTCTGTTGAATTACATATTGATTATCTAAAGCAACAGAATTTTTTTGAGGGGATTTTGAAGGTTAGATAGATAGGGAACTGACAGAGGAGGACTTCTTTTACTTGGAGAGATACCAGGGATTGACTGAGAATGAGTTATTCCTGGTGAAAGTGGACAACAGCGAAACAATTACAGAGTCTGGTATTTCAAAATTAACAACTTGCAGACAGGAAAGAAACAATGAATTTCTGTACCAGAGTATCTGCAAGTTCGGGAACCACAATTTATCTACCACTTGGTGTGCCTTTGAGTTGCATCGTTTTACAAACCTCCTATTGTAGTGGCAAAATACTAGTATTGCTTGATACTTAGAAAATCTGAAACTACACTGGTGTCAATCTGACACAGTGCTATTTTATGCAATATCTGTGCTTTTACACAAATCTAACTACAAAATACTAAAATAGCAGTGGTGGCTGCTATTAACCTATTTTTGATCTTAAAATAAATAAAAAAAAAAAGTCACTGTTTGCTATCCCTTTGACTTCTTGGTTTTTGGTTTTTTGTTTTCCTAGCTTTCTGCCACCTTTTCTTTTGTGAGTTTTGGGAAATTTCCCTGCTTTTTGACGGGTAATAGGATGAGTATTTTTCCCGTGCATTTTGACAACTAGATAGAGAAAAGTTTGGCCTCATTCAGCCACCAAGCACCACATTTCTAGATCTCTCCAGTATTTAGTAATACCTAACTCTGTGAACTAAGACACAAACATTTTTATATTTTGCCCATCTTGTGGCTTTATGCTCCAAATAGTTTGGTGCTGAATTAACAATTAAGGCTGTTGTTTAACAGATTTTACAGATTTTTCCATTCCATCTTTTATTATTATTATTCCAAATGAGTCAAAAATTACTTATTTGCTGGTCTTTTTTTTTCCAAAAAGCCACCAAGTCAAATTGCATTTGTTCCCCTTACTCTGAGTAGGAGAAAAATTCAGTGTGGGGTCATAAATCACATTAATGGCTTCACTCAAAATCCAACTGGGAGAAATTAATACTAAAATAGTTTCTTTTTATTAGCAATGGAATTGTTAAAAATGTTAATACAAAAGCATATTTAAATAATATTTACAGAACAGAAGCCTAGTTCTGGTTGCTCTGTACACCTGGATGCATGAAACCATGCATCTATATGCGTGGCTTCACTGGCAGTGGGGGACTAACTGCATGTTGGAATTTTCTGCCCTGGTCTTGGCTCATCTTCAAAAGCCTACTGAGAGGCTACTGAGTGGGCCATCTGCAGCAGATGCTCCAGAAGGACAGTCTGAGGTGTAGTCCATATGTTTCTGCAATTTTAACTATAGGCAATTGATAATAGAGGCTATACTTTTGTCTGCATAGAAATGATTCTCTCTCTAGGACTGAATCCCCTTCCTTGAGTTCTTCATGGGCTCATTATTTTGCTCATTTTTGCTTTCTTTTTTCTTCTTTCTCTCTGTCCAGTTCCTTTCTCTGTTCTCTGATTTTTAGATTGTTGTGGCCTGTACAACTTTCTCTCTAATTGCTTCTATCAGTTGCTTAGTTCATGTAGGTATCAAACTTCTGAGTTTAACTTTGGTAAAAATAAATTGGTTGCCTACTCTGGAAGGGAAAACCGCAATACTAGATAATGAACCTGCAATGGCTACTCCGATTTGACATTCCAAATTTTTTTTGCCTTTTTTCTAACAGGCACAGGGCTGCTGTTACAAAGAGTCCATTGGCAACAGGTTCAGTCAAAATGCACAGATTGATTAGTGTTCTCTCCAAAGCCCATTATCTGCTTTGAAGACCAGTTCATTAAAATGTGTCTTGTTTCTACAATACAGAAGCTTGTGAAAGCTACCGATGCTGTAAAGAGTCATTTTTTAAACATTCTTGTATGTCTGTATAAAAGCAGAAAACTTCTCAGCACAAAGTTAAGCTTCCTGAGGTATTCAGGCTTTGTTGAAAATGATTTTGTTCCTGTTGTCATTTCCATATGTTGCTGGCATGGAGAATCTATTCTTTGGAAAAAAGAGCCTTCTTAGGAAGTAATAAGCTTATTTAATGAAATTACGTACAGGTGTAGACATGCATGAATACATGTATACGTACACTCATAGTGAAATGAGTCTTCTGAATCAGTTTTCTTGGTTTTAAGCAGGCACTTTTACATTCTTCTGTCTCTAGTGTCATGAAAATTTCTATAGGATGTTAAGTAGATGTGCTTACTTTAATTTAAAGTGGACTAATACTGTCCTTTTTACCATGCTTACTTAAAAATAGTATTTTAATATTCCACAACTCTTACTAGTGGAATCAGCCAGCTGAAAATTGATCTTGCAATTATAAATCTTACATGTGGAACTCAATAGCTCAAATTAAGATACACTAATTACACAGTAACTGCTAAATAAATTGCATATAATTTAGCAATGTGGTCAGGAGTTCAGCTCAGATTTTTATGTCTTTAATCACAGAGAGACCAGTTCACCAGAGGGTAAAATGGCAACTTTGATGATAAAACTGATAACTAAGAAAGGGTTTAGAACACTCATCTAAGTATTGAAAGCACATAAAGATTTCTTTTATTCATATTTCTAACTGAATTTTATTCCATATTTCTAACTGAATTTTATTCTACTAATTCTCTTTAAAATCATTTGAAAGAGGTCTTTCTTCCTAGTTTTGATTCCAACACATTTTTAATTCTTTCTTCATTTTCACAAATGGCACGTAATTATATTATTTGCACAGAGAAAACTGATGCAGTCCAACGTGATGGCTCTTGAGAAAGATGATGGAAGTCAGCTGAGGACTGTCAGTCATATTTTCATTTTAGCAATTATGCAGGAGATTTGAGCAATTTGAAATGCAGCTAAACAATGTCAAAAATTGTGGTTTTAGAGATACTTGGGAACATTCAATTCACATGAGAAAATATGATTAGCAAAAATGGGCAGGTGAGTATAATGATAGCAATAAACTAGTACTTAATTTGAAAACTAGGGAAATTGAAATAAAAACTTAGAACTATTGAAGACAATACTGACCACTCAGAATCAAAAAGAAGCATATCACACTGAGAACCAAGTATTTAAAATGACATAACTATAATAGAACAAACACAATAGAACACACATTTTTAGAATCAATAGGATTCTGAAAAAAACATTATTTATTTTTTTAAAAAACAGGGTTAGGGATGTGCATGGTGTTGTAATAAGCAAGTTTGCTACTACGTCAGAGCTTGGAGAGATTCTCAAACAGGAACAATTAAAGTGGAATGATTTAAAGTCAACAGAACTCAGTAATTTCCACCGAGTGTTTAAAGAGTTGGAGAAGGAGTGTTAGAAGGAATTAAAATGTGTTTAGTTGATCTCAGAAACAATTATTGTTAATGGGAATTCCACTAATGGAGATTTTACTTGTGGAATGTTGAAATAATCTCCAAATGCTCCTCTACAATTTTTAACTGCTGTTTCTTATGTTTACAGGCATACAAGGTGATAGACTTTTACATAAAAGTAAGGAAGATCTTTTGTACTAAATAATCTGAATATCTTTCTTTACACATCAGTTCCTTAAAAAGAAAAAAAAAAAGGGATGAGGGGGGAAGGGTATTTCAATATAGACACGTGTAAAATCATACAGTTAGTCACTCAGTGTGCCATCCAGACTTAGAGAAGCAGAGAAATCAAAAGTTAAGGGCAGCCAACTCCATAGTATGCTAGGATGGAGGGGATTTCTCCTCTCAGTGTGCTTCCTGCTGCTCTGGTGTGTGAGGCTGAGCAGTTGTCCCAAAGGTGCCACTGTGCACACAGTCACCTGTGCAAATCCACGGACAGAAGTGTTTTCACCAGCACTTGCAGAAACCTAAGCACAAGAGGTTTGGTCCAGTCCTGTTCCTTTTGCAAGCTGGGAAGGACTGACTTTTCCTACTGAAAAACATACACACCTTCGCTCTCTTTATTTATCTGCACACAGATGTTCACAGATCTCTCAATTACTTTAAGTATGTCTATTAACCATACAGGATTACCCCTTGCCTGGTCAACAACTCACACTCTGACTCTTTCAAGGTGCAGCTCCCCTCCTCCTTGCTGACTGATCCAGCCTGAAGTTCACTTGCAAATCACACCCGCATCTGTGCAGGGCAGAGAGCAGGCTCGCATGAAAACAAGTGGGTATTGGGGTTTAGTAAGAAGGTAAGGCAGAGTGCAGCGACCAAGTGAAGGACTTTGAAAGATAATCAGACTGCCCAGCAGCATGTTTACTCACAGACAGACCTTTTTTAACCCTCCTCCATCCCATCTTCCTCCCTGATCCACCTCAGTTCCTCCTTTTCCCCAACTTTGGACATTCCCCTAAAGATCCTACAGTAGGTTTTGTGCAGTTCCACAGTTCCCTTAAAATATACTGCAAGCCCCCTCAAATGTTCCTCCCTAAGTCTGCTCTTTGCCATGGGACTCATGGTAGTCTTGTCTGTCTTTCCAGACACAAGGATCTGTCGGAACCTCCTCTTTATGACGATGTTTGTGAGTTTTTTAGTGACACATCAGTCAGTGACTAGAGAGCTCTGTTCTTTATTACTGTTTCCTTTATCTCCTCTTACACAGGGTTTACTTATCTTGGTTTCATTCATTACTTTTCCTATATCTTTTGACAGTCTTTTATGCTAAATAACTATTAACCACATAGTCTTGGAAAGCAGATATGTTTCCATTCTGCTCATCCACACATTAAGGATTAAGAAAACGCCAAGAAAAGATTCTAAAATACTGCAAATAACTAGAGGGGTGTATGAAAAAAATGAACACTAGATCCCAATTAATTGCTTAAAAGTTAAATGTAAGTAGATAGGCAGGGGAATATCAAATAATAGTACAAGACTGCAGAGCAGTAGTCCTTAAAGGTATAGAGAAGCACTGGAAATTGCAGTTTGGATCACCTTCCTTCTTACTTTTCCCCATATCTTTCCTTCATTGCTACTCACGTGCTTGTTTGTTTAGACATTCCTAGCACTAATTATGCAGTAGGATTGTTTTAAACTGGGAATTTTGGGATTGTAAGAATTGCATTCAAGCAACATAGGAATTGCTTTCAGAGATAAAGATAATTCTTGATCCTTTTCAGCACAACAACAATAAGACTGCCTAGTGAGATTGCCGAGATTTCAATGCATTTACTGCTTCTTTTGATGGACTTGTTGCATTTCTCTTCACTTTTCATGGTTTTACTGGCACTGAAATTCTAGTATTGAGATTTTTATGATGCTAAAATGCCAACAATCTAGTTAATAGGCTGTAGTTGCCTATAAATAATTGCCCAGATCTGGTTATAGCTCCATTGATCTCTATTTTTTTTCTTGGGAGTACCTTCAAATCCACAAATGCCTTCTCAACTTTCTGTATGCTATCTGATGGTCAGATTATGAGCATTATCAGTCAGATTCTCTCTCAGAGAGAGAAATTTCCTTGATTTCAGATCATTCTGCAATTATACTTATTTTTATAGCCCATGAAAACTACTACTCCTTTTCCCAGTCTCACATTAGTGTCAGATATGACTCAGACATTTAATTCCCCAGTTGTATTCCAAGTTTTATTGTCACTGAAATTTCTTCAAGGGTTGAATCTTATTTTCCCAGACCCCAATCTCACAGTGGAATATTGTAGGGTCTTTGAAAATACTTTCTTTGGTATCGTGGGGGTTTTAGAATACTTTTAAAGTTTCATAACTATTTTTATTTAAGTAAGTCATATCAACCTTTTTTTTTTNTGGAAATTGAGATTCTTTTACTTACTCTTTTGATGGTAGTTATTTCTGACAACACAAACAGCTGCAGTAAACTTACTCCCGTTTTGTTTATCATAGGTTTTCCTGCAAGTTTTTCATTGGCAACCAGCTTAAAAATTGCCAAGAACACATGACAGTCTTTAACATTTTCATATTTTTGAAAATTTCAGACATCTCCGTTTTCCATTGTCTATCTCTTTCTTTATGCCAAGCCTTTCTTATTCAGGTGAAGACATTTCTTAGCTCCAAAATTTAAATAACTAGAAAAGTGCTTACATTTAGGATTTACTTTTGACTTGTTTACCTTAACATTAGTTCTCCTGATAGGAGGGTCTATCAAGCTCATGGAAACATATAAGTCCTTCTACCACGTTAAGGACATGCAATTTGTAGGAAGGAGTCCTTCTTTATTAGATACCTATTATGAAAAGCTGGGACACTAGAATGTTTCAGCTCAAATAGTAGTGTGGGCTGGATGGGCAAATTGGATTTGAGAGACTGTTATTTGTGCTACAGATAACACAATATAAGGAGTACTTTGGTGCTTTATAATGACTTATTTGTGACTCTTCTATCTTGTTTCCGACATTCTGCAGCACTGTAAACACAGAACTAAATTTAACCCTTAACACCATCTTAATAGGACCAATATTATTCACACAAAAACAGTTACCAAATTCGAGGTGCAGTGCATAATGTTTCCGTGATTCACAACCACAGTTGATACGTGTGGCTATAATTTACATTTCCCTTTATAAGCAGAAGGATTCTCTGTTGACAGTAAGCAATATTATTTTTCTACTTTGATTGTATTAGAGAAGTTTTGGCCCAAATTTTAATGGAAAGAAAGGATCACTACACGACTGCAAAAGCAGAGGATGTCTCACAATAACATGTGTGAATTTTTCTCTTTTACATATTACTATTTCTTTTATTGTAATATATTGAAAATAGACTTTATATTAAATTAATTCAAACAAGGGACTTAGAATATTCAAATAGAATCAATGAGGATTATAAAGTCTCCTTAAATGTCTTGTTTAAAACTGCTGTTTAGGTCTTATATTCTTGGGCTATGTACATGATACTAGAACCATCTTCTGCCTAATCAATTAAGAAAATTAAAACTTCACTGTGAATAAGGAAGTATTATTAGTCCTCTTTCCAATGCATTCCTGAATTAATAAGGGTATGTATTTGCTGAGAATCCAGGTTCCCAGCAGATGTAAGCTACAATACTTACAGATGAGTGCCTGGGTTTAAACTACCAAAATTTGGAAATCTAGGTTAGATTAAATATTAAAATACAAACGTATAGCTTCGTGAACGTATCTGTTAGGGAGACTTTAATTATTGCAATTTTCTGAGATTTATCCTTGTTTAACATATGATAATGTCTATTCCTTTGTGATTTAAGTGCTGATTCATCTAACCCCCTTGTAGTATTATTTATGCAAGTTTTTTCTCTGCTCTCAGCTGCATTTGAGGCTTGAGTAATTATAGAAATACATGCCCTCTGCCATTGCGGTTTCCTTGTAGCCGATTTATTTAAAGCATACGTGATTTTACAGTAATGTTGCTTATATTCAAGCAAAATATATTATCTAGCAGAATACTGGAGATGTATGCAGCAAAACTATTTTGTTAAGGTGAGAGTCACATCATCACTCTGGTGTTGAATAATGTTGAATATAACCACTCTCCTTCCTTGTACCCTGAAAAATGTTTCTTTTCTCTGGACTAGTAGTAAGAAACAAATATGCAAACAAAAATATGTCATTTATTTACCAAAGACTAACTGAAATAAAGAGTAGTAAAGAAAACTGTAAGAAAACTAGAAAACACTGGGAAATGTTGTGGCATATATGATCAGAAAGATCTAATTAGTTTCTGGTTTCTCAGTTTTTTATTGTTTTATAAAAGATGAAATCTTAAAACATGATTCAATATTCTCAGTGTGATTACACGTCTCCTACTGACCTGGAAAACATTACATGATCTGTATGAATGCAAAACACTGACAAGGAAGAGATCTTCCTTCTGTTTAGTACTTTTACTCCCATTCTCAAGTTAAGAAATCCTGTATTACATTAAAAACAGCAGCAAGCTATTCTGCTCCGGTTCCTCTCTGCAAGTGATCTGTCATAGAAAGCAAACATTTAAGCTAATTATATTTACAACTATATCTGTTTTCACTTCCCCTGGATTTCCAAGTTAGTCATTTTGTTGCAAGCCAGACAACTCATTTTTGGGAAATAAAAGTTTCTTTTCCTTTCTTTGATCATTAAAAATGTACTTTACATGTATTTCTGTTCAATGGAAAAGTGTTTTGTGTGTGTGTGTGTATTCTATGTCTTGCCATAAGGGAATATGTGTTCACTGTCTCTTAGAATGGGATTCAAAGGTTTATAGTCAAAGGTTAAGAAGAACACTAGCCTCTTTTTACTGAGCAGAATGATTTGGAAATACAAAATGGTTTTTGCTTTCATAGTGAATAGGAAGCATGGATTAAGACCAAATTATTCCACTATAATGATTTTTAACACAGCGGTTCACAAACTTAGGGAGGGAGTCCATGGCTACTCAGACTTAACTTGCTACTACTTAGCTTCTCAGGAGGATGGCAAATAATCATAGAAGCAAATGACTGAGAAGCTGATGCAAATTCCTGGTCCAGGGGACTGCCCGATCTCCACTTACTGCCTGATCTCCACTTACTGCCTAACCAGAACTTTCTCATCAGTGCTCCCTACCTCACCCCTAGCTCTAACAGTTACAGTTCATGTCCTGGATTTCTGCAGCAAAACCCCATGTGCTATCAAGTTGATAGCACCTTGGGAATGAAAGAATTTGTATTTCTTATCAAAAGATATCTGATAATTGAAATTACTCAAGGGAAATAAGGCACATCTCTGAAGCCAGGGTGAATACTCATGTTGGCTGGTACTAAGGAAGGAAACGTTAACCAGTAGGAAACCAAAACAATGAAATTAAAAACATTAATTATACCACATGGGAAAGACAAATAATGACATCTTAATGTCACTTTTTATACCTATAACCTTTTTTATCTCAATTGTTGGATTATTTCTTAATTAATTTTTCTTATCCAGGTTTTAAATTAGCAACTATTTTTCATTTATATACATATTTGAAATAGTTCCCACTTAAGACTTTTCCCTTACATGAAAAATTTCATAAGATTCACGTGCTTCCAAAAAAGGGCAGTGACCTTGAGAAGAACAAACCATGAGAGCTGTTGATTTATGTTGAATATTGCATGCAGTTTTTCTGAATATCCCCTGACATGTCTTGCCTCCATTTTCAAACATATATTCAGGAATTGTTCATGCATTGCCGTTAATAGCACTTTTGCCCTTTTTAATTCAAAATCCTCAGAGCAAAAACAAAATAACAGAAGCTACATATAAAGATAATATTGTGTAAAAGAAGGATTATATCTGACATAAATTTATAAAATTTTTAACTAAGAAAAATACCTTACCCAGGGACTGATAAGTTGTATTACAATAAATAGTATATAGGAAATGTTCTCTACATTGCAAGATCTGTCATCTACATATTATGTTTATTTTGTACTTGTTACTTTTAATCTACTTCAAGGATAAGTTTTAGTGCTGTAAGGCTGAAAATCTTTTGACTTTTTGGCTCAGTAAGTCATTACGCCAAATTGTCAAAAGCTGTGGTGGGAATGTGACTGAAAGACAATGTCATGGAGTTTTCTCTTTCATACTCTAGTTTAGGCATCCATTACTGAATGGTCTTAGAGAGAGGGTACGAGGCTACAAGGACTTTAAGCAGGTTTATTCTCTAACTTTTCTGTCCTTAGGTGAATGACTATAGATTCTATATATACACATTCTATATGTATATGTAGGAACACACATACATCCACAAATGTATATGGGCATACATGCATTGATCTATCAGCCTTGATAAGTTTCCATTTACTAATTATAGCATTTTTTAAATAGACTATACAGTGACAACATTAGTTGCACATTCTAGCTAAGAGTGTGCATTAAGTGTCTGAAATATTGTTATAAAAATTATTTTGTTTTTATAAAAGCTTTACAACTTGTAAGAAAATAAGTAACCACCTACAATATATTGTTATTCTTATAAAGACATTGCTTTCTTTGCAAGACATTGTGAAATATTTTTTATAACGTAGCCAATTTATTACTAGCAAAACTATTTTAAATAACTTCATTAGTTGCTTTTATGACACATTTCTGTGATATGTACAATGAAGAAGTTAAGCACTGGCAGTGGTTTCCTAGAGATATACAATTTCAGTCCTTGGAGATATCTAAAACTCAACTGAATGAGGCTCTGAGCAACAAGCCGTAACTCTGAAGTTAGGTCCCCTTTGTTCAGGGAATTGGACCAGATGATCTACATAAGTTCTTTCTAACTTAAATCTTTCTATCATTCTATTTTAATTAGAAAAGTCCAGATTTTATTAATATGATAGTTCAGCAGATATTCATACAGTAATTTAGTAATATAGTAGACAAGGGAGTTTTGGTTAAGTCATTCACAGGACTGAAGTTTGTATGTTCTTTTGTAAAACATCATTCATAATTCAGCAGAACCCTGTAGGAATCAAAATTGAATTTTTCAGTTGTGTATCCTATGAACTTAAGAGATGCGTGGAAGACATGAAAACAACAGAGAAAGCACTTAAAAGTATACAACTTTAATATTTTTTCATCAATCCCACTTACCTCCTTAAAAAAACCCAAACAAACAAACAAAAAAACCCAACAAACAAACAATCCACAGCATTTGAGAAGGTATTCATAGAGCAGATCATCCTGAGTGCCATTACGTGATATGTGCAGGACAACCAGGTGATCAGGCCCAGTCAGCATGGGTTCATGAAAAGCAGGTCCTCCTTGACTAACCTGATCTCCTTCTATGACAAGGTGACCTGCTTAGTGGATGAGGGAAATGCTGTGGTTGTTTTTTACCTGGACTTTAGTAAAGCGTTCAACATGGTTTCCCACAGCATTCTCCTGGAGAAACTGGCTGCTCATGGCTTGGATGGGTGTGCTCTTTGCTGGGTAAAACACTGGCTGGAATACTGTGCCAAAAGAGTGGTGGTGAATGGAGTTAAATCCAGTTGGTGGCTGGTCACAAGTGGAGTTCCCTAAGGCTCAGTACTGGGGCTGGCTCTGCTTAATATTTTTGTCAACGACCTGGACGAGGGGATCAAGTGCACCCTCAGTATGTTTGTACATGATACCAAGTTAAGCAGGGGTGTGTCAACCTACTAGAGGGTAGGATGGTTTTACAGAGGGAACAGGACAGGATGGATTGATGGGCCAAAGCCATTCAACAAGGCCAAGTGCCGGGTCCTGCACTTGGGTCACAATAACCCCATGCAGTGCTACAGGCTTAGGGAAGAGTGTCTGGAAAGCTGCCTGGCAGAAAAGGACCTGGGGGTGTTGGTTGACAGCCAGCTGAATATGAGCCAGCAGTGTGCCCAGGTGGCCAAGAAGGCCAATAGCATCCTGGGTTGTATCAGAAATAGTGTGGCCAGGAGGACTAGGGAAGTGATTGTCCAGCTGTACTCAACACTGGAGAGGCCCCACCTCGAATACTGTGTTCAATTTTGGGTCCCTCACTACAAGAAGGACATTGAGATTCTGGACTTTGTCCAGAGAAGTGCAACAAAGCTGGTAAAGGGTCTACAGCACAAGTCTTGTGAGGAGCAGCTGAGGGAACTGGGGTTCTGGAGAATAATTGTCTGGAGAAAAGGAGGCTGAGGGGAGACCTTATCGTTCGTAGTTCATACAACTAGCTGAAAGAAGGGTTTAGTGAGGTGGGTGTCAGTCTCTTTTCCCAAGTAACAAGTGACAGGATGAGAGCAAACAGCCTCAGGTTATGCTAGGGTAGGTTTAGATTGGATATTAGGAAAAATTTCTTCACTGAAAAGCTTGTCAGGGAAGTGGTGAAATTGCCATCCCTGGAGGTATATAAAAGATGGTGGTGCTTAGGGACATGGTTTAGTCGTGGTTTTCTAGTGTTAGGTTGATGGTTGGACTTGATGATCTTAAAGGTCCCTTCCAATATAGACAATTCTATGATTCTATGAAATATTTCCTGTAGTAGTCTTCAATTAAGTTAAACCGAGACATAAATCTCTAAACTGTGCCATTAGACTTTTCCATTTAAAAACAAAACCAAACATATAATTAAAAAAAAATGAATTTTATTGCCATATTGCTTTTCCTAACTCTTACAGCTGTAAGCTACAAAAAATTTCAGAATTTTTGCTGTTTCCTTTTTTTTCCAGTAATAATTGCATTTTTTGTTAAGTATTAGACTTCACAGACAACAAGCTTATTAAATGTCCTTTTTGCTAGTCTGTCCTGGACAGTGTCTACCATCTGCATTCTTGCATGGCTGGATCCCATTGTCAATATAATTTGTTGGAGGGAAGTAGAAAAAAAGGCTACAACAGAACCACAGAGACAATTTCACACATCTGTTCCTGCAGGTGATCTTTCATTCTTTTTCATTTATAATTAATGAAAAATAATGGTGCTGACACAAGTTAATTACTATGAAAAATTACAGTTTATGCTATTCATTATTTTAATGGCAAATTACTTGAGATTTTCAAACACTGTGCCTAAGCAATTAGAAGTGTTCATAAGGAGTTCACCTGTGATACTTTTTTTTTTGTATGAGTTTGCACTCTGTGTAGTGAAGGGAACACCCAATGTTTTTCATTAACAACCGAGGTAACACAACAAGAGATATTAATCACTAGTCCTGTGTCTGAGGGAGGAAAATGAAGAACAAACTGAGCATATGTTGATGTAGCAGAGGTCAATCAACAATACACAAAGATATTCATTATAGTTAAACTTTTCTCAGCAGATCTAGAAGAAATATTATTAAACCTTGTCATTTGAAAATGATTTAATGTAAGTAATTGGAAATACTGTCATATCTTTACCAAAATATTAAATTACTTGTTTAAAAAATAGAATTAATATTCTCCCAATTAGCACATGCAAATTAGGGTAATGTTTCTTCTATATCTTGCTTTTCTTATGAATATACAAATTAAAAAAGTATATGTGATATTTTTCCGATAATTAAAGATACTGTATGGTTGAAACATACTAAATAAGACTAATGCGTGTAGGCAAATGACCATGACAAATACTCACCCAATATATTTACAGTCAATAATAGCTGAGAATAGGTTGCCTTGCATTTCACTTTAAAAGCTGACTTAACAAGAAATAGCTTTCCTTTCACTGCATATCACTGATGTATGCTTTGAACAATGCATGAACACAAAAATTAGCTCAAGAAGTTCTGTTAAACCTGTTTATCTTTCATCTAATTAGCTTTCAGGCAGATTAAATCCTACTTCATTATTCAACAATCTACTGCTATGTTAACCTTATAGTTTCAGTGCAAGGATTATCACAAATCACAGAGCACAAATTATAAAATAGCATTTCAATATACATCAAACAACTGATCTCAAAAACAAAGCCACAGTCCCAGGATAAGATTTTACAAGGGAATAGAAATCACAGGAACCATAAAAAAAATGCAAACTAGTACATTGAAGACAAAACTACATTTCAATACTTTGAAAATACTGTAAAGAGCATTAAGTGCTATGATTTCCATACATTTCCATATTGTCATCAACCACCAAAATATAGTAAAATTCAAAGCCATTTTACAAGCTTACCAATATATACTTTAAAAAATACTGTGGCAATCAAAACTATGGGTGATCACATCAATAAATGCAGTGGTTTTTGTGTTATTGTTCCTGATGGTAAGTAAGTGTGTGAAGTCTATGATCTGTGAAAAATGGGAGATTTTGGACATGCTTGGGAAAAGGATATCTGTACTTCTAGGAAATTTTTTTAAATGCTTCCTTGTGAAAAGTTTGTGGGTTGTCTATTTTTTCTTTTACCCTTTGTTCTATCACTACACTCCCTGATAAAGAGTCCCTCCCCATC
>RSEF01000031.1:45280023-45299219 GCA_003993805.1 Himantopus leucocephalus | reverse complement strand
CCCGCTGGCCATGCTCTTTGGCCACAAGGGCACACTGAAACAGACGCAAAACCTAAAACACCTTCCCCCGTGCTCCTCTTTCCCAGGGTCAACTTCACTCCTTTACTTCCAGCTCCTCTACCTTCTTCCACCCATGAGAGGTGCAGTGGGTTGGAGAATGGGCCATCATGGTCAGTCTGTAACAGTTCCTCTCTGCCAGATCTTCCCCCTCAAACTTTTCCCCTGCTCCAGCGTGGGCTCTCTGTTGGCTGTGGTCCTTCAGGATAAACCTGCTCCCATATGGCTCTCCGTGGGCTGCACTTTCCTTCAGGGAATTCCCTCGTACTGCAGTATAGGGACCTCAGGTGCTGTAGTGTGGGTACCTGCTCCACTGTGGTCCTCTCCACAGGCTGCAGGTGCATTTCTGCCCTGGCAGCTGGAGCACCTCCTCCCTTTCCTCCTTGTCTGACTTTGGTGGCAGCAGGGTTGTTTCTATCACATTTTTTCCTTACTGTTGTGCTGCACTTTGCCCTATCATAAACATGTCTTCTCAGAGGTGCCACCAGCTTCACGGATTGGCTCAGCTGCTGCCTGGGGTTGGTTGGTTTTGCAGCTGGCTTGAATCAACTGCGCCCCACATGGAAGCAGCCCCTCATTTTTTACCACAGAGGCCACCCTTGCAGACCCCCTGCTACCAAAACCTGGTCACAGACACCCAATACACCCGGAAAATATGTTTCTTATATTTACCTATCATCTCACACTAGACTCCTTGATTTGATTTTTCACCAACAGGTGAAAGGCATTTCTTATCATTTTCCTGGTAGTGCAGAATTGCTCCTCCTACTTCAGCAGTAAGGAGTGACCTTGTTCCTTCCTGGATGTTTTAAAATCTCTAGCCAAGACACTCCTTCCAAAAGGTAAGAGCACAAGATTTGTTTTTAATGCTAGAAAGGACGCACAATGAAAATAGCAAAAGAATATATTCTAGATGTCTCTTTGGGCAGGTATATTCTATTTACTACTTCACAAGTGATATCTGAAGATTAATGAATGAGAAGGAATAAAGTAAAGGGTATCTCAGTGTTAGTAAGGAAGCATTATTTTAATAACTAAAGCTATGAGCATTTATGTTCGTTAATCAGGTACTGTTCGGAGATTTGTACTGTAGTTTTAGTTACTTTACTCATTGAACTGATACTTCGTTGGTATGTAATGTTCTTCCAATGTGGTTGATTGAAAATGTAACATCCTCTGCTTTGGAGTGGTAAATATCTATTAAAATGATCTTTGTAATATAGGTATAAATATTTAGCATAGCAGGGAATTAGGGGTTGTAGAAGAAGAATGCAAACATAAAAATCAGTGACAGCCAGGTACACATTTTGCTGTTTTCATTTGTTCTAAATGTTGAAGGGTTGAGATGAAAATGTTAATACTCTGTCCTTCAAATAGACTATCATGAAAGGATGTTGTAAATGCCAGTTGGTACTCAGAATGTGGGTAATTGCGCATTTTGATATTTAGTTGAGCTTTTGTGCCAAGCAGCTCAGTGTGACTCTGGGCTTCAGCACAGCAAAGGGAGGGGGCTTCCCTGGGGATGCCTTATTGTCCTCTGACGTGCCTTTCAGGTGACTGGTATGATGTCTGGTGCCTTCCCGCACTGTGCTTGCATTGCCTCCTGCTTATACTCTGTGCATTTAAACCTCTGTGCTAGACCTCTGAAAGTCATGGTGGACTACCCAGGTGCTTCCTTACAGCACTAACAATTCCTCCAGTTTTATTGCCCCACCGAACAACCCTTTTTCTGCCCTTCACCAGTTCACCAACCTTTTCTGCTAAGAGAGGACAAGAGTACAAGTTTGTTGGGAGTTAAGATAGATTGCAGGTACAAGATAACGCAGCCATAGAGACAGGGAGTGGGGTGTCCTGATTGCTTTAGCCGGGCTGCGTGAGGAGCACAGGAGGAAGAGAGTGGCTGATGAGAGTAAAGTCACAACTGCCTGGGCACAGGTGAGCTGCAGTGTTACACCTCTGCAGAATACATTGCTTTTCTCAGGCCTCCTGAGTCTGGAAAAGAGTCCAAGGACACTGTGGGAGAACCAGACCAGGCAGTCGCTCCTGTTCTCTCTCATTTATGGATGAGGGCCGCACCTGCTCATCTGCAATGAAGAAAAAGCATGATTTTCTGTGATTCTCTGTCATGTCCTTATCCAGGGTAGTGTTCTTAGCCAGACCCTCCTGCACCAGATGACACAGCGCTGCAGAATCAAAGTAGGGTTGGAAGTATGAAGCACAGCCGAGTTTCCTAGACACATGCAACAAGAGATCCACTGCATGAGAGCCTGGTAATATGCGTACAGGACTGGCAGTGGGCATCCTGGACTTCTGGCCTGCCACCCAAATCAGTTGGAAGTCAGATGTTCTTGTGCCCAAGAATAGGGACTGTCAGGGAATGGGAACGGGCAGCTTTTCCCTCAGAGAAAGGAGCCATGAGCTGCAGGTGACCGCACCAACATGATGCAGTCCCACAGGATCTAAACACAGCAGGCAGAGCCATGTGCTGCCTTTGCGTTTCTGTCTTTAGTAAGATTCATTCCTCTCTGTTTCATTCCTCCTGGGATTTCTTTCTCATTTTCACAGCACATCATCCACTTCCAGGGGGAAGAGAAGCAATTTGACTTGACCCAAATGGCAGTGTTGGAAGATTTATGGAATAAGTGCTCAGAAAGGAAGCTTGTGCTAGTCCTGTCCTTTGCTGTTCTAACATGTGTTTTTATTGGAAAGTGGCTCAGAGGTAAGAAACTCCTGACTGCAGCCAGCTAGCCAGTTACTCTAAGATATCACGCCTGCATTTCAGTTCATAGTCCCTAAGGGAACAAATGCACTGTAGATCAAATGCGGTGTCTGACACCTCCAAGCCCAAGTTTGGGATAACATCACTCGTCTTGATAATGTGAGACACCTCAGTCCTGCTCGGGGGTGTCAGCTGTGTCAGGGAAGCAGTGTAGGTGTATTATCTTACTACACATGTGAAAGAGGTATGTTCAGTCTCTCCCAGGTCACAGACCGAGGGCCGGTGGAGAGCAGGAGCCTGTGCAGATTGCTTTGCAGGTTGTAAATTCGCAGAGTGCATAGATCATTGTACAGATCTTTGCACCTCGCGTGTGGTAACTTGCTCCTAGCTCAGTGAGTTTGGTTTGCAGTCCTCGCACATGTGTACCTACTGTCTTCCTGAATAAATTGCTGCCCACAGTACCCATGAGTATGTAACACAGCTGACGTATTTAAAAATGAGGAAATTTGGTAACTGTAAAGCGTGTCTGTGCCTGGAGGAGGTGGTAGCAATGACTCAAGACCCTGTCCTCACTATTGTAAGGGACTATGAGACTCTGACCTGGAGCTCAGCTTTCTGGTTTTGATTCAGCTAACACATGTGGCTTTCTTCCCTCTATGGAAAGATTACACTCGTGGGGAAAACAAATGAATTTGCTCCCACCTCTTCCTTGCAGGTGAAGTGCCTATCATCATCGGCATCGAACCATCGGTTGTCCTTGTTGGAGAGCAAGTGACTCTGTCCTGCCAGGTGACCGACACTGTCCCCTCTGACACAAGCGTGCTTTGGTACAAAATGGAAAAGGGGAAGGATGTTCCACTGTGCTCTTCCTCCAGCCTGGGTGGGATGGTGGAGCAGGGCCAAGATGAAGAAGAGAGGAGGATCGCAGGACACTGGCAGGGAAGAACACTTCTTCTGGTTATCCGGCAAGTGCAAGTAGCTGACGAGGGGACATATGTTTGTGCAGTGAATGGCAGTGTTGTCACACAGGAGGCTACTACTCACCTTGATGTTACAGGTAAGCAGGGAGATTTGCATGCTGAAATGCAACCTGCTATGACCATGCTGAGTTTAGTTCCCATCATGACTCGGTGGCTTTGCCTATTCCTTGCTGGACAGCTGAGACCTGGTCATGGTTTAACTCCAGTAGGCATCTAAGCATCACAGAGCCACTTGTTCATTCCCTGCCTTGGTGGGATGGAGGAGGGAATCTGAAGGGTCAAAGTATGAAAACTCGTGGGTTGAAATAAAGACAGTTTAACAGGTAAAACAAAACCTGCACATGCAATCAAAGCAAAACGTGGAATTCATTCACTGCTCCCCATTGGCAGGCAGGTGTTTAGCCATGTCCAGGAAAGCAGGGCTCCATCACGCATAACGGTTACTTGGAGAAATGGGGAAATAAGTAAAGACGCAGGAAGTAGCTGGAAAGACTCCCTTCAATTCTGAATATCTGAAACCTGGGCACTGAGGGGGACAAGGCATGTGGCTTGTCATGTGGGAAATAGTGCAACAGGGAACTCCACTAAGATGCTGAATATCCCTATATAAATCCCTATATAGGGGCTGAATCATTATTTCTCTGTGGTAAGATACCCTAAAGCTCGCCATTTTTGGAGTCCAGGTAAATGACCCCTTTGATCTGACCAGGTATGGTTGTTTTTATGAGCTATGAATCTTTAGGGCAACATACTGAGGTTTTCTAAGTTTTGTTGGTTTATTTTGTTGTTGTTGTAGCCGTTTTGCAGTAACTCTAACTCTGTCTCATACTCACTGACTAACTGTTACAGCAATCGGGTATAAGCCAACTTTGGACAGAGATATGCAAGAAAAGAGTATGTGTCGCTACACGTGTAAGTCAAAAAAATGGTACCCAAAGCCTGAAGTCATTTGGATGAACTATGGAGGAGACACAGTAAATGTGGAGGCCGAGACCAATGTAACCTTGAGTGAGAGAGACCATTTCACAGTGCAAAGCATCATCACAGTGCCTTGTGATAACGTAGATGTGGTGTGTGTAGTCAAACTCATCAAATCCAAGATAAGCCGATCAGGTAGGTCATGTTTTCACACCTACATCTGCTTTGTGAAGGGAAACAGACCCCTCCATTATTGCTAGAAAAGCTGAAATTGGACATGCCTTGGCACCTTCCCTGAAGCCCCAAGCATCCTGCAGAATCTTACTCTTCAGGAGAAATCTTTGCTGTTGGGCAATGGGGGTTTGGGTTGGCCTTGTGGCGTCTTCAGGGCAACACCATGAATCGATCACCCAGGAAAGTACTGAGAGCGATCTTCTCACTGCTCTGCCTCTTCGGGCCGAGTTTAGGTGTAGCTTTAGGGGCTCATAGCTTTCCCTTATTTTTAACAGTCTGAACCTGAGTATTTCTTCTTCCAAGTAACAAGTGATAGGACAAGAGGAAATGGCCTCAGTTGCACCAGGGGAGGTTTAGGATTGATATTAGGAAAAATTTCTTCACTGAAAAGGTTGTCAGACATTGGAACAGGCTGCCCAGGGAAGTGATGGAGCCACCATCCCTGGAGGTATTTAAAAGACAGTAGATGTGGTGCTGAGGAACATGGTTTAGTGGTGGTTTTGGCAGTGTTAGGTTGATGGTTGGACTCTATGTTCTTAAAGGTCCCTTCCAACCTAGACCATTCTATGATTTTATGATTTTATGATTGTTATCTCTTTAGCATCACTTCTGTTTTTACCCTTCTCACTGAAGGGACAGCCCGTTAACTTATGGTTTAGGAAAAGTTTCTTGTACACAGTCTTGTCTGTTTTCATTTATTTCAGCAGTTCCACTCTTTGACACAGAAAGCTCATACGACTCTTTCAAATGTGGAATTACTAAAAATTAAATGCTCAAAACCCAGATGGTTTTGGTTAGAGATGAAACAACAACAAAAGTGCAGGTGTTCTGTGAGATCTCTTTCATACCATACTTGGTGTTTCTGTGTTGTGCTAGATGCGGTGGTGTTAAATTGCTTCTGTTACAGGTGCCATGAATGAAATTGTGCCACAGTCAAGCACTTGTACATACAAGGGCAGAATAAGAGGTTCCTATGTAACGCCCAAAGTGATGTGGATTAATCCCCAAGGAGAAGACCTATCTTCACTGGCCCAGACAAGCATTGTACATGAGACGGACAATATTTTTGCAATAGAAAGCTCCATTGAGATACCCTGTGGACAACCGCCGCTTTCTTTTGTGACCACTGAGAGGGAACGCAGTCCACAGATTGCTCAACAGTCAGGTATGCAGCAATTGAGACCTATTTCACATGCTTGGGCATTCTCTGAGCCAGCGAAGCTACCCTCATTTTGCTTGGTTACCTCATCATCCTCCACTAATGAGAAGGCTGGGCCTAATGCTGTGAATTATTTCACTCAGTTGGTCACAACACTCAATAGTTGAATCCATTTGGGAGTGTTATAAAAATTCACAGCTGGCCCATGCCAAGCGAGGAGAGAGGCAAGGACGCAAAGTATAGAACTGCAAGAGTAATTCTTTCATTCATGTGCATGAGGTGTCCCAACCAAATTGGGAAACCCAAATGTGGTTTCTTATACCTTTCAAGTGTTCAGTTACAACACGATTTGACTAATTTGCTACTTAACTCACACACACTACTGTTTGCAAAGCAATGATATTTCCATGGTGTCATCATCCACCTACTTCTTTATTGATCTAGATGTCCCTGGCGTCAGTGTTGCTACAGTTGCTTGTCTATAACATCAGATAATGGGAGGGTTTCACGGAGGTGTTAGAGGGGCTAGGATGCTGCCATTATCTCGGTCGTCCAGGGGTATCCTTTGTTCTTCATGGACAACTTTAAGATTCTGAGAAACAGAAGTCCTTATCTCCCGGTGGGGCTGTCCTCCTCTTTGTAATGAGCTGCGCTCCTTTCCTCAGGCTTACTTAAGCATGACGACTCAGTATACAATGTAAACTACATATATCTAAAGCAAAATGATACAATTTTGTACTATAAAGACTAACAGGTACAATAGTTAGGGAATGAGACTTTGCCTAAGAGAAGCCTATAGCTCAATACTTTGAGGAAGTCAAGGAATCTTCAGTCATGGCACCCCACAGTCAGGACTGTAGCTGAAATGAGAAGTGCATCTGCGGAGACCAGGAAGGCCAGGAAGACAGTGGGTTCCTAATCTAAATGTGCACTAGCTTGTTTCCCAGCATGAACCTCTGTTTTTCAACACTGGCAGAGAAGTTTTTCTGGCAGATCTTCAGATCACCACCTGTTGAGATTTGTACCAAAGACTTTGGCATTAGGCTGTTAGAGGGTTATTCTGCCTGCAAAGTGGTGTTAAGCAGTAAGGCTAAGGCTGAGATTTCCTCTGAAATTTCTTCTCAGTGAAAGCTTTGAAGGTCAACTTGTCTTAAGCGAAAATATTTTCATGGTATCACTTAGAACAGTATTGCTTACTTCAGAGAGAGCGGCTTCTTGAATACAAATAGAGACTGAAAAAAACCTGAAAATAGTAAAAAACTTCCAAAGGAAAAAAAATAATCATGCGTCCCAGTTTACACCAAATCTGGTAGTCAGTAAGTGTATGGGGAAAATCCTTGGGCACGAGACAGCGAATTTAAAAAGGAACTATCAGTATCTCATTTCAGTTTTCTTTAAGACTTTTTGGGTTCCTCAAAATCTTTCCAGATAAATGATTTTGTTGAAAGTGTTCTCCTGGGCACCATATCCAAAGAGTGCAGGTTATGTGACCCCATGACTCTGTGTATGTGTGCGCTATACTGACACAAAATTTATGCCTTTTTTTCTTCTTCTCCGTTTTTCAGAACACAGAAATGTGCTCTGGATTATCTGCCTCCTTGTTCTCATTATCTTACCAGGTAAGCTATTGCCCCCTTCCGGAGTTCTCCTTACCTAATTCTTCTTGGCAGTGAAGAATGAAGCCCACAGCCAGTTGTGGGCTGGCTTTTGACTCTTCTTCTTTGGGGGGGGGTCTCCCAACAGCTGCTGTGGAGATACTATTTATGCTGTCTTTGTCTTTCAGCACCTCTTCAGAGAAAGATTGGTAAGTGTGGATGTTTGGAGTTCAGTGTCCTTACCTGCCCATGATGCAAGCTCATTTGTGGAGAAATGACCATGCAATGGTTGTCCTATTCCTGGGGTTGTTCTGCTGGCCCAGCAAGCATTTGGCAGAGCTAGTGGGATGTTCTTACTACAGGGGGCCCTTATTGCTGACAGTCTCCATTGTGAAGGCTCTATGTTCTTTGCCATTCACTCAAGGGGAGAAGTGGTGGTTCATGAGAGAGAATCCATCCCCAGGGAAAGGGAACGCCATCCACTGGGAAGTAGGAAACCGCCAGGCTGAATTCCCTGTGTGAGCCTGAAAGAAGAGGCAGGGAGGTTGCGGTGGGGGTACTCAAAATTCTGGCTTGCCAGGTGCTGGCAAAGCAGAGGTGCGGTGTCCCTCAAGACCTCACATGCCTACGAGTGCCACTTGGCTGTCATACTCCTCGACGTGGCAGCCGCACAGGCTGAGTATGCCAAGAAGGGGCATTTTTGTGAGGTGCAGTGAGTGGGTGGGAGGGAAGTGCATCTTAAGGACTGCGGGTGCTGAATGCTGCTGTGCTCGGAGCTAAGTGAGCTACTGTCCCCACTGCTGGCAGCAGCTCCTACCTGGGCGGCCCTAATTCTCCTCCTTTGTTTCTCCCTACTCCACATTTGCAGAGGCCTTGGGGTGGGTGAGGAGGGATGCTCCAGCAATGCCAACTTCTCCCCAGGTGCCACGTTGAGAGACCCTACCGAGTCCCAAGGCTCAACATGGCAGCTGGTGCTCCGTGGTTTGGGCTTTGCCAAAGCAGTGCCCCACAACCAGTTGTGGGTTGGCTTTAGTCTCTTCCATTTTTTGATGGGTTGCCCAATATCTGCTGTGGTGGTACTATTTATACTGTCTTTGTCTTTCAGCACACCTCCAGAGGCGTATCGGTATGTATGGATGTTTGGGGTTTAGTGTCCTTACCTGCCCATGATGCGACCTTATTTGGGGAGACCTGTCAGTGCATTTTTTGTTCTCTTCCTGGGGTCCTTGGCTGTTCTACTGGCCCAGAGTACACTCAGCAGGGCTAGTGGGATGTTCTCATGACTGGGGGGCCCTGTTGCTGGCTGTCTCCATGGTGAAGGCTCTGTGTACTTTGCTGCTGAGTCAAAGGGAGAAATGGAGGCCCAAGAGAGAGAATACATCCCCGGGGAAAGGGAACAGCATTCCCTGGGAAGTAGGAAACTGCCAGGCTGAATTCCCTGTGTGAGCCTGAAAGAAGAGGCAAGGAGGTTGTGGTGGGGGACTCCAGTTTCTGGCTCTCCAGGTGCTGGCAAAGAAGAGGTGCGGTGTTCCTTTAGCACCTCACAGGCCAACGGGTGCATGTGGTTGTAATGTTATAGGAGATGGCAGCCGTACAGGCTGAGAGAGCAAGGCAGGGGCATTGCAGTGAAGAGTGGAGAGTGGGTGGGAGGGCGGTGGATCTCAAACTAGTGCAGGGGCTGGATGCAGTTGTTCAGAGAGCTGAGGGAACCCCTGTCCCCACTGCTGGCAGCAGCTCCTACCTGGGCAGCCCTCATTGCTCCCACTTCTCCCCACACTTCTTTTGCAGAGGAGCTCCAGTTGCAAGACAGGACAGCACGTGATGCAGAGAAGGGTGAGTACAAGCAAAGTGCTTCTGCAACAGCTCAGTGACCAGGAGAGCCCTTGCTGGGGGCCGGTGTTCACAGAAGTCAAGTCTTCCTTGCTGAAGGTTTCCTATGGAGTGCCAAGAAGGGCCACAGTGGGAGTGATGCAGCACAGGCAGCCAGGCAAGGACTGTGATCTGGCTCTGGCTCTAAAGAGTGACAGGAGGCCGGTACGCATGCTCTCTGAAAGACAGATGTGCTGTGCCGCTGTCCTCCCTTGTTCCTGCTTGAGGACTCATATGGCAAGACCTTGTTGCAGATCCCAATGGCAATGGTGCTATGAGACACAAGGGCTTTGCTGCATGCGTCACTCCCATGGTCCCTGGAGGATGATTTTTCCCCCAGTCTTCCTTGGAGTTCTGGTGCTAAGCAAGGTGTTCCTTCTCCCCTCTCTTTTCTTACAGAATATCAGAAGCAGATTGGTGAGTGTCACTGACTCCCTGAGGGCCATATCTGCAAGCAGGTCGTGGGATGCGGTGCCAGGTTGGGACAGTGGAGGGCATGTTACCCCTTACCCCATGAGATATAGCCAGGAGAGCCTGCAGCGTGAGTGTGAGTGGTGTCAGGAATGCCGAGAGACAGCTGGGTTGGAAGAAACGTCTCCCTGCTTTCCCTCTGCTTTCTTGAACCAAATGTCCCTGGGGAAACGACCTCTAGTGGCAGCCATGGCCCTTACAACAAGCAAGATTTGGATTGACCAAGGTGGAGGGCTGGTGGTATCCGGCTGGTGGTATCCAAGCTGGTGGAGTTTTGGTGCAGAGAGGAGCATGAGGGAAGGAGATGTTGAAGGAAGGCCACAGTATGGCTGATGGGGTGGAGAGCCTTGGTCTCTGACCAGCCCTGGGTCCTGGTAGGGACGTGGGTCTTTGTGGTTGGTGACAAAAATAACAGTCAGAGCCACGTCATCAGTAGCTCCAAGGAGAGTAAGCCATCCACCATGCCAGAGGAGTTTTCATCCCTCCCTGGGGTGGACAGACCCAGAGTGGACTGGCTTGCAGGGACCTTGTGGGTCTTACCCTGACTTCATGTCTTCTTCTCCTCCTGTGACCACGGTGACTTGGCAGAGGAACTGTGTTCAATGAATGGCGAGTCTTTCTGCTTGCCCACATGCCTTCCCTGATGCTATAGAGGCCTTGGGGTGGGTGAGGAGGGATGTTCCAGCAATGCCAACTTCTCCTCAAGTACCACGTCGAGAGACCCTACCGAGTCCCAAGGCTCAACATGGCAGCTGGTGCTCCGTGGTTTGGGCTTCCTGTTTTTGATGGATTTCCCAATAGCTGTTATGCTGGTGTCTTTCAGCACACCTTCAGGAGCAGAATGTTAAGTTTCGTTTTTTGGGGTTGTGTCCTTGCCTGCCCATGATGCAAACTCATTAGTGAAGAGAACCCTTCCATGATGGTTATTCTATTCCTGGAGTCCTGCATGTTTCGCAGAGGTCAAATCTGCCTTGCTGAATTAGACCCATGCTTTTCCCCCTGTCTTCAGTGGAGTCAAGACCGTGTTCTAATCAAGGTGTCCTCCCTTCCTCCCCTCCTCTTGCAGACAACCTGAAAAAAGAGATTGGTGAGTGTCATTTTGTCCCTGGAGACTCTGAGAGTCAGCTTATCATGAGGTTTGCGGCCTTCATAGTGTGTTGCTTCTGGTGTTCTTGCTGGTGGAGCCTTTGGTGCTGGCAGGAGAGTGAGGGAAAGGTATGTAGAGGGAAGGCTGAGATGGGGCTGATGGGGCTGGAGAGCCTCAGCCACCAACCATCCCTGGGGCCTGGTGGCAGATTGGTTGATGATGGGGTATTGAAGAGATCCCTGCCAGAGTCAGAAGTCTTTCTGTTTGCCTACATGCTTTTATATTTATTGTCATTGAAAGCTGTGTATATTTTGCTCTCCATGATCCTTGGAAATATGTCACCTGAATCTTCAGGAAGCTATTTCCATTATGAAGACAAAACTAATCCATGGGAATAACTCACAGTAACTCCTATGGTCCTCTTTATAGAGGCTGTATTCTTCCAGTGTCCTTTAGTTACCTCCAGTTTTAACGATCTGGCTATACTTTTATGTCTGTTCCCCTCTGGTTCAAAAGATTACCTCATATCACTTGTGCCTCAGCCTTTCTAGTTGGAAAAGGTCCTCCTTGTATGCATAGGAAGAACAAGAGCCCATTTAGGAATGACTGTGAATGTCATGTAGATCTGACTGCTTGGAAACCTATAGTGACTCCAGAAATAGTGGGTTAAAATATGGCATTTCAGGATATGGATGAACTTTGGTATTAATAGGGTTGTCTGTATCCAGAGTCATCCTGGATGACTACAAAGTACAAGTGCTACAAAGTACCGATGTATCATCGTAGGGGTAACATCGTAACTTTTTCTTTCTCTGCATTTATCTTGTTTGCAGTGGATCAGAAGAAAGAAATTGGTAAGTCATTATTGTCAATTAAGTCCCTTAAACCCAGTGAAAGGGAAAGTATGAAGAGAGGAAGGGATGGTTCTTGTTTTACGAGACAATTAATTTAGACCTTGTAACCCCTGGGGATTCAAAGCCTTCCCTTCATGCAGTTCCAGGTGCACATCTCACACCTGTCTGTTCACATTCTCAGACATTCATCCAAAAATTGATGTTTTTCACATACAGATGCCCACCCTTGAGCTAACCTCTTAATTTCACATCTCAGGGCTTCGTGATCCTGCCCTGCTGGGTCGTCTTTTCATCTCTCACATATAAAAGCACAAGCTCAGCTGATTCTACCCACAGCCGTAGTAGCTGCATGGCCCAGAAACTCACTTGGAACTGCACTCCCTCCTCGCTTCAGAGATTAGGGAAAATTCACCCAACTTAATCCTTTGTATGCACCCCCGCCTGAGAAATACACTAAATGTGGCTGAAATGTATTTCCGTGAGTGTCACAAAGGGGACTGTCTCTTTCTGTGTCCCTGGAAATGCTGGGCTGCTGACCAGGGATCTCAGATGGTTTGAGATGTGGACTGCAGCTTGTGGGGCATCCATGTAAAATGCCAACAAGGCAGCAAATTGGGACCTGAGAAAGAAAGTAGTTCCCGAGCAGAAAACTCATCCCAGCTTCAGATCCTTATTCAGACCTCACAGGTAATCACAGGGCTTGAGAGAGCAAGAGGGAATTTGAGTGTCAGCTGACTGGCATAGTTTAACCTTAGACTCAGTCCGAGAATTCCCAACTTGGAGTTGGGAAATCTTTTCAGTCGATGTTTGAAGTTTGGGTTTTCTTACCTTTTTTTTTTTTTTTTTNTTTTTTTCTTTTTCTCCCCTGTCATTTTTTTTCAGAATTCAGAAAGGCTCGTGGCAATGCAGGTAAAATAATGTATTTACTTATGTCTGTACTCAATGGCTTGAAATCTGAATACTTCAGAAGCAGTGCTGAGCATGGACTGGACTGTGAGTCTACAAATGCCTTTTATTCCAGTGATATGGAGATATTTCACTTGGCGGTGAAATATTTGAAAGTTGAAGTGTGATGTATATGTCTGAGCGCAGTCCTTCTTCACTCCAGGCTCCGAGGTCTTTCTAGACTGGTTGTAGGGAGATTTTCAGAATGAAATGCAGTACAGTACGGCTTCCTTCTCTTCTTGCATATTTGCTTTAAAAGAGTGTTTGTAAACCCCCAAATTTCTATTTTTTGTAGATGACATCAAGGTTGATGAGGACACAGCCCATCCAAACTTGTTTATTGATGTGGGCAAGAAGAGTTTTACACATAAATCAGAGGTCCAGAAAGTGTCTCAAACTGAAAGGAGTTTTGATTCAGCTATCTGTGTGCTGGGCTTAGAAGGTTTCTCCTCTGGGAAGCATTACTGGGAGGTGGACGTTGAAAAAAGCAGTGACTGGGATCTGGGAGTAGCCGGAAAATCCGCTCCAAGGAAAGGAGTAATATCTCTGTCACCTAAAGAACGATTCTGGGCTCTGGGCTTAAGTTTTAAAGATTACTGGGCAAGAACTGATCCATGGACACGGTTAGCAGTGCAGAAAAATCCCAGGAAAGTGGGAGTTTATCTTAACTGTGAAGAGAAAATGTTGACTTTTTTCAATGTTACTGACATGTCTGTGATGTTCAAGTTTAAAGACTGTGCATTCTCAGAAGAATTGTATCCCTTCTTTAAAAACTCACACAAAGATTCAACCATGAGAATTTGTTCAGTTAAAGAGGAATAATTTTTTTTAACATAGTAATTTTGCTGTGAAATTAAAAATACATAATTCTTAGACAAACTGAATGTTTAATTGCAATTTATGTATTACACATTCTTGATCACATTCTGTGTTATGCATAGTTTAATACCTTTAGCTTAAAATATTTTCCTTTCTCCCACCCTTTTCTATATGCATTTTGTCCAATACTTGAAGCATGTGTGCAGAAGTGAGCTGTACCATGCCACAGTTTGATAAATGACATGTTTATCTCAGGAACAATTTCTGTAGAATCTTTTTTCTGACAATCATTTCAGTCCTTACAATGCATTTCAGTGATCATCATTCTTTAAGGTTTTGTTCTGGACTGCTACACTGTGTACGTTGTAGCTACATATGAAGCCCAGATTCAGGTCATGAATTCAAACACACACACCCCAACAAATACACAGCACCCCATAAGGGTGACCTCTCTCCATCAGTCTTCTGGGTGGAATTCTCAGAATTTTGGAGGAAAGGAAAAAAATAATTTTAAGACAGAGTGATTTAAAACGTAATAATATGTCTACACTTCACTTTTTGGGTGGACAATTTGCCATCTGTCCTTGAAGAAGAGTCTAAGAGAGGCAACATAAATGGACTTTAATGCAGTGCTACAACTCTCTATCATGCTTTGAACCCTTGTGGTAAAGCAATGTGCTCTCTTAGTGCATAAATAGCCCTGAAAGAGCTGTCTGCTCTGCAAGATCTTCTGAGTCATAGAATCATAGAATGGTTTAAGTTGGAATGGACCTTAAAGATCATCTAGTTCCAACCCCCCTGCCTTTGTCAGGGACACCTTCCACTGACTCTTCACCAGTTAAAATGCATTTTAGTTGCCTAAACATAGACATTCATTGCTCTTTAAGGTTCTTTAGGGCATCCAACAGATCTACATGGGGCTGGTCATACAGCACAAGGCTTGTAGGAGCTTTCTGAAGTGGCAGCTGGAGACCTCCTGAGACAGAAATGACAGTGGATGCTGAAGGATACTTGTTTCCAGGATATCATGGTGTACAGTCCTTCCTTCTGTGGAATTTAGGCTTACTAGCTTTTGCATCACAGAGGTGGAAGATAATTTATTCCTCTGTTTTTGCATCAGTCATCTCAGGGTTACAGCTACATTCATACATGGGGTGTAGACCTCAGTGGAGCCTGATTCAATACCCATCTTGGTTTTTAATGAATGTCACTGGTAAATCTTTAGTCAATTTTTAACCAGGATTTGACTTGCATTAATATTGCATCTCCACCGTCTCTTTACAAAAGTGTTTCATAATACAAATCCATGGTATTTCCGTAAAGTGAGATTCAGTCTGAAACAAAGATCTAAATGTAGGTGTCCATATATGAACTAGGTATCTATATTTAATTATAATTAATAAAGTTCTAAGTTGTGATTCAGTTGCCTAAACATATATGTCTACTGCCAGTTCAGACCCATCAATGTATCCAAGACTGGCAGAGGTGACACAAGAGTCATGGAAGACCCATGTCTTTTTGGGTCCCTCTGGCATCGTTTCCTGAAAATCTGTTCATAGCTGAAGTAGTTTTGTTCCTACTGAGCAGAACTGATTTTTGACAGACGAAATACCCATTGGACATAAAGTCCAGTTGACCAACAAGCGGACTGTTATCTAAGGAACACGGAACATGCTAGTGCCCTTGGATCAACAGACAAATCACTCCAAACCCATGGCATAATGGACAGAGGCAAAGAAACCTGATATCCCAGTTAGGCTGAGTCTTCATTCAACTTTCTAGTTATGTGAATGCCTCCAATTTTTTATTCTTTATCATAAACTCTATAACATTATTAGGGATGAGAGTCAGCATTGGAGTTTCTAAGATCCTTTCTAGAAACATGCTTACACGTAAGATTTGGAACGACAGCCTGCCACTTCTCCAGCAATGTAGTTCTTTGTAGTTGCACATTACATTGCTCTTCTTCCCATGACAGCGTGTCTTAATGCACCTCAGAAACAGCAAATACAGTGAGCCACATTCTGACAAACACAAAGCTACCTAATTCACGGAGTCATGGATTTGACAAAAGAACCACTCACTGGACAAGGAATTGGCTGGATGGTCGCACTTAAAGAATTGTGGTCAATGACTCGATGTCCAAGTGGCGACCAGTGATGAGTGGTGTTCCTCAGAGGTTGGTAATGGGACTGGTGCTGTTTCACAATGAGAACAATCAGCCATTGGAAAACTCTCCCCAGGGAAGCAGTGGATTTCCCAGCACTGGATATTTTTAGAGCCATAGAATCATGGAATACCAGGCTGGAAGGGACCTCAGGGATCATCTGGTCCAGCCTTAAGATTCAGCTGGACAGGGTGCTGGGCCATCTTGTCTAGACCCTGCTTTTGCCAAGAAAGGTTGGTCCCCTCCCTTTGCTTTAATGTATTTCTCCCATTTCACAGTTGGTCATTTTTCAAGGCATTAATCACTGAGTAATTGTCACATCTCATAGCATTGAACCAGTGCCTTGATTGTCGTTTCAGCTATTTAAGCAATTTGTATTCATGAAAGTTTAAAACTCAGCTAAAGTGGTGGGATTTAGCTAACTTCATTGTTAATAGTGGCTTCAGCTTACCCTGAGTTACAGGTGATATTCAGCTTGCAAATTAAGTAACTTCATTCTGGGTGCCTGTACTGGATTTACGTGGCAAGCTTTTGGTAGCGGAGGGGAGCTACAGAGGTGGCTTTTGTGAGAAGATGCCAGAGGCTGACCCCTGTCTAACAGAGCCAGTTCCAGCCAGCTTCTAGATGCACCCATCGCTGGCTAAGCCCATCAATGACATTGGTAGCACCTCTGTGATAACATTTAAGAAAGGTTAAAAAAAGTGCTGTGCAACAGCAGCTCTGAGAGAGAATGAGAAAATGTGAGAAACAAACCTGCAGACCAGACACCAAGGTTGGTGAAGAAGGAGGGGAAAGAGGTGCTCCAGGCTCCAGAGCAGAGATTCCCCTGCAGCCTGTGGTGAAGACCATGGTGAGGCAGGCTGTCCTCTTGCAGCCCATGGTGGTCCATGGTGGAGCAGATATCCACCTGCAGCCCATGGAGGACCCCGCGCCAGAGCAGGTGGATGTGCCTGAAGGAGGCTGTGACCTTATGGAGAGACCATGTTAGAGTAGGCTCCTGGTAGGACCTGTGGCCCTGTGGGGGACCTACGCTGGAGCAGTCCATCCCTAAAGGACTGCACCTCATGTTCATGAAGAACTGCAACCCGTGGGAAGAACTCATGTTGCTGAAGTTCCTGAAGGACTGTCTCCTGTGGGATGGACACGATGCTGCAGCAGGGAAGAGTGTGAGGAGGAAGGGGTGGCAGGTACAACACATAACGAACTGACTACAACTCCCACTCCCTTGCGTTGCTCAGGGGGAGGATATAAGGTAGTCAGGAGTGAAGCTGAACAGAGGAAGAAGGGAGGTGTGGGGGGAAGGTGTTTTCTAAGATCTGATTTTATTTCTCATTATTCTACTGTGATTTGATTGGCAATAAATTGAATTAATTTCCCCAAGTTGAGTCTGTTTTGCCCATGACAGTAATTGCTGAGTGATCTCCCTGTCCTTATCTCAACCCATGAGCCTTTTGTCAAATTTTCTCCTGCTATCCAGTTGGGGAGGGAGAGTGACAGAACGGCTTGTTGGGCACCTGGTGGCCAGCCAAGGTCATCCCACCACACTGCCTAAGTGTGAGCATGAGTTTTACACTCCAGTTACGGACAGTAGAGAATAAGATGTCATTCAGTTGCCTGAAGACAGACATCTGTTGCCACTTGTCACTTCTTCCCTCATCTTCAGCTACTGCTTCAGGAGGGTCTGAGAATCCCATAAAACCCATGCTCTGATATCCCTGTGGGAGCTCAAATTGCATTAGGCTTCCACATTTGGGCAGCTGAAGCTGACTCTTGACTCCCATTCCTTAAATCAAACTAACTTAACCAACTGCTTACCTATGAGTGACTGTTCCTGAGTTTTATGTGATCTGTGGATTTCACCCTTATCACTTAACATCTCTAAAAGCAGACGTCCAAAAAGGCTACTTCCATTTCATAGTTCACAATGTGATTGTTATTAATAGTTTTCTGACTTCGTATAAAATTTGAAATTTGCAGTCATACACTTCCTGGTAAATTGTTCTGACGGGTTTATTAGTTAAAAATGAATACACAACAAATGCAACAAATACTGAAATAAATCCATGTTTGTTTAATCCAGTTAGAATGAAATAAAATCGCAACATTTAACAGGTCTGGGTTTTTACAAAATTCATTCTCAGTACAAGATGAATCTCCGTAAGAAGTACTTCAGAGACTATTTCTTTCTTGACTATGGTTTTAAAAGCTTATATTACTTTTTTTGTCCTTTCTCTCTGCTTTCACATCCTCTCTGATTCCCTACATTATTAATTTATTAATGCCCTCCTGGCCCTGTGGAAGGATGTCACAGAGAGGGTAATGTGTTTTAAGTGTACACAGGGCGTACTCCCAACCATTTGCCATCAGAGCCTGGACTGAAGAATGGGTACAGTTTCCCAGAGAACTCAAAAGAGAGAGACTCGAGAAGGCATTTTTCTTCAACATCAAAAAATGAAAGTGTGTTAGCTTCCTGATCCAGGAAAACACCTACCACACTGCAGGGTGTGCAATTTCTGACACCGTTCCCACCAGTTAAGCTGTATTCTCCCTGAGAAAACCGCAGACTGAGTAACTTCCCCTTTGGGAAAGTATTCACTGTGTTGCTCCTCAGTGTATTTCTAATTTTCTCACACACCACACCCAGCTCCCACTCTGATTTGCCCCCCACCTCCACTTCCCAGTAATGTTTCTTTTCTGAAAACCCTTCAGTAGCTACAACCACCGCTTTGGGCGGGATCTCTTTCTGGGTTGGGGACATGACTTTGTTTTTCTCCTTAATGATGAGGTTGGGATGTTTGCAGTTCTCATCCAGAGTGATATTAACTTGAGAAAGGAAGGGGAAAAAAAGAAAAAAAAATACAAAGCACCATGTTATTTTTGATTTTCAGGAAAATAAACAGTAATCTGAAAGGAAGTGAACAAAGGAGAAAAAGGATAAAATAAAATTAAAAAAAAAAAAAGAAACAAACAACTAAATACCCCAGGAATATACGGTGTGCTTTTGTCAGACAAAACTTCAATAGCAGAAATAATATCCAGCAGCACATGCCTCTTCTCTGATTTCACTGTGCCTTTATTAATTCATCTTTCCTCTGACTGAGGGTCTCTGGTCAGACCCATTTGGCAGCCAGATTTTTGGGAATAAAACACAAAGCTGAATCTCTCAAAGACACGCAACATGTAAAAAGGTCCTAGTTGGTACAGAAACAATTCACCCCAACTCATGAGACCAAGAACTGTGTAGGTGGGAGATGCGTAAAAAAACCTAGTTGCCTCTTTCAATCACAGAATAATAGAATTGCTGAGGATGGAAGGGACATTT
>RSEF01000031.1:45263252-45279023 GCA_003993805.1 Himantopus leucocephalus | reverse complement strand
AGGGAACTGGTGTTGTTCAGCCTGGAGAAAAGGAGGCTGAGGGGAGACCCTATTGCTCTCCACAACTACCTGATAGGAGTTTGCAGAGAGGTCTGTTCTCACTAGTAAGCAATAAGACAAGAGGAAATGGCCTCAAGTTATGCCAGGGTAGGTTTAGACTGGACATTAGGAAAAATTTCTTCACAGAAAGGGTTGTCAAGCATTGGAACAGGCTGCCCAGGGAAGTGGTGGAATCGCCATCCCTGGAGGTACTTAAAAGACAGGTAGACGTGGTGCTGAGGAACATCGTTTAGTGGTGGTTTTGGCAGTGCTAGGTTAATGGTTTGGCTTGATGATCTTAAATTTCCCTTCCAACTTAGACAATTTTATGATTCTATGAATAATACTGATACAAGAATGTACAAAACACAACCAGTGTACCACCGCCCAACAATGTGACCAGGCAGGGATGACCTGCCCCCTCCCCTGGCCAGCTCCCCGGCTATAGACTGGGCATGGCTCACATGGTATGGAATACCTGTGTCCAGTGCCAGCTCCTTGTGAAAATTAACCCTATCCCCACCGGAACCAGGACACAGGCTCTAGTTGCCAGGCTTTCCATACAGGGCACAGGGAGAAATTTTAAATACGAGGCAGTGCACATGAAACGCCTTAGGGTGGCGCTCAGGACAACAATCACACTTTCACACTCTGGCCCCATGAATCTGAAATTTTTCCGTGTTGTGAAAGAGCTGCAGATGCGCTGCTTGAAAGAAGCAGATGGGCAGGGTTCTTCCTCAGATAAGGGTGGAGGCATAGGGCAGTGCTAGTGGCTCTCCCAGCCTAAGCATCCCACAGGCGTTTATATTAAACAGTCATTGGAGTAAAACACACAAATACTAAACATCCCTAGGACACTCACCAGGCCTCAAGGTTAACCAGTCCTCCCATAAGCACTTGAATTCCTCTTTGGAGACCCAGACACAACTACTTCCCTCCTCTGGTGCCCTGAAGCTTCTATTTTCACAACAAGGGGAGGCAGGTGGTGAGAAAAGTCATTGCCTGACAGCTGTGGCCTTGCCTTTCTCAGCCTCCACGGCTGCAAGGGAAACTTTATCAAGGCCTTGTGAACAGAGTAAATTACTGCTCCCTGCAGACCTGATTCCAGCTGTGGCTACTGAACTGGTAAAAACACCAAGCCCCATTTTGGGGATCCAAGGTGGGGTTCATCCAGAAACATGTGCAAGACACTCAGCTAGCGTGGAGGCAGCACCACACCTTCCCACGGCAGGGCTTGACCTGCCCCTTCAACAGCCAATGTCCATAGCCATCAGCAGATTGCTCACCATTACCTTGGACCTTGGTGGCTCCCACCCAGCATCCTGCATCCTTCCATTCCATCCAGCTCTCCTCTGACCTGAAAGACACTACCTGAAAGCAGTTCACAAAAGCCAGTGAATATAGATGACTTTGGAAAGCATAAACAACATATGCCACAGTCTGTCACTCAGGGATTATTAGGTTTATTGCTAGAATTCCTCTAATTACAAGACCACTGTGAAATACAAGATTTAAGTGAATTTAAAACTAGGAAATGGGAAAATCCATGCAGCCTTTTAATTTTTGCTGCAGTTTCTTCATGATTCACTTGTAAGCAGTAACTGCTTTGCAGTCTGAGGTTCATCTATACTGGTTTACAGGAGCTTTTCTTGGGAAGGGTGGAGAAGGGTCAGGGTTCATTGCAGAAAAAAATTGTGCGATACAATTGCAGAAAAGCCAAAATTCAGTCAGTTTTATGCCCAGCTATTCAACATTATAGAGAGAACACTAGACTGCTGGATTTTGCCTTTCATACAGTGTTATCACCACAAATTCATAAAGCATTTTAAGCCCTCATGGTTGTCTGCAAATACACCATCCATCTCTTAAAACCCGACTTCAACACTCAGTCCTAACACTGTCTGGAAGAGGGGCTGGGAGCCTGGTCTACATCAGAGGTGCTGACAGCACTGCCAGGTGGGCAGGAGCCCTTCTCCCATCTTCCTTCCAGCTGCTTTTTGTCAGAGAAAGGTGATGGGCACACCCAACTCAAAAGCCACATTCCCAGGTGGGTGGGAGAAGATGCCCCTGTGCTGGTGTTGAGCCTCTGGCACCCCCAGACAGCTTGGTGACTTCCAGTGCAGCTCACGTTTGGGTGCTGCCCACCATCCTCAGTTTTGCCTGCAACATCTCCCCCTGCCCCAGATTTCACATCTAAAAGGAAGTGCCTCATGCCGAGCAAAGTGAATGTTCCTTCCCCTCCTCCATTTTACACTTCACAGAGCTGATGGTGAAGTTGGACAGAAGCAACAGAATTGAAGAGCCAATATTTTATTACTTGAACCAAGCACCTGGTTATTATGTGGGAAAAAAATTTAAAAGAGCATAATTATTACCTTCTTTCACAATAAAAGTAGCCTTGACTCTCCAAGACATCTTGGGGTGCTCCTGCTGTGATGTTAACGACAGCTTACATGCCAGAAACGCATTTGCCTATAACTTTCTGAGGCAAGAAAAATTTCACAAACATCAAAAATCAGAACATAGTCTGTATTTCTTTTATTCTTGGTTATTATTAATATTCTTCAGCCACAGGGATATCAAAGTTTTTGGCAGCAATGGATGCAATTTAGCTGCTCCCTAGAGATGGCTTTAGAGAATGCGTAATCAATTTTATAAATGAGCAGCTGGCCTCCACAGCAAGTTGCACTCTGCATTTCACCAACATGAATAATGAATTGCATATACTGTGCCTTAAGAAGAAGATTGGCATTCCTCTTAGAAACTGTTTAGGCTAAGTCTCATTTCTTTCACATGTTAAAAGACGAACTAATGCCTGGTTCTTGCTTAATGTACCCAACTTTTACATGCGCTACCCATGCCCAAGCACCATCAGAGACAGCATGTCTGGGAGGTGGCTCCCAGACACAGTCACGCACCCGAGTCAGAAGCGGTTTGTGAATATCAGTCTGCCTAGACCTTGTGGAGCCTTCAGTGGTGACAGCCATGAGGGAGTCCGAGGGTCTACTCTTGGACTTTGTCCTTTACTGGCCCAACAAATTGATAATCACAGAAAAAGTGGCAAGTATTTATTTTTTGTATTGAACAAAAGTATTTCACTGCAGGAGCAGAAAAATAAATTCCAATACCACGTCTATTCCTCCTAAACTTAGTGATTTCTGTGATGCGGGACAAAAGTTTGCTCAGGCCCAAGGGCATTTTGTTGACTTTCCACTGGCCTTTCAGTCTATAATGTGATTTCTCAGGTCTCTGTGTGGAAATGATTTGTGACTCTCATATTCCCATTGAGAATAACCCATCCATTATATAGCCTCCAGCAAAAGCTGCACCGTGACAGGTCTTTTGAGGTCAGATAGGCTACTGTAATGCTTCAAATGGGCAAGCATGTCATACCTACAATTCTTGTGGTTCCTCACAAAGCAGAGAACGCAAACAGAAAGGAAAGGAAGAAAATGTCAAAACAGTGAGACTGAGCACCCACCCCCTTTACAGGGGCACATTCACACTCAAATGTACACTTTCTTCTGACAACACAGTCTCTGAATAATCCTCACTTCAGGGGCCCTCCTCCTTCCCCTAGGAAATGTTGTTCTTCCCCCACCAGATGCCAGGAAGCCTTTCCTGAGGTTCTGAGGTGTGCCTGATCAGATTTCACTGGCATTTACATTTGGAAGACAGCAGGAATGGAATGAGAGTGGCATCATTGCTCAGAGCTGGCACAAAGTTGTCTGTGGGTATTGTTTTTCTCTGATAGAATCATAGAATCATAGAATCATAGAATCATAGAATCGTTAAGGTTGGAAGGGACCTTTCAGATCATCAAGTCCAACCATTAACCTAACCTGACAAAACCACATCTAAACCATATCCCCGAGTACCACGTCTACCCTTTTTTTTAAACACCTCCAGGGATGCCGAATCCACCACCTCCCTGGGCAGCCTATTCCAATGTTGAATAACCCTTTCAGTGAAAAATTTTTTTCTAATATCCAACCTAAACCTCGCCTGGCTTAACTTGAACCCATTACCTCTCGTCCTATCACTGATAGTGTTGGTTTCATTTAGGAGAGAGTTGTGGCAAGAGCGATGGAGGCTGTGTAGACTGTATTCAGCAGCAACATAAGTTAGGAGAAAAAGTGCACCTGTGGAAGCATATAGAAATACTGCTAGGCTTCATGCTCACTGTGTGCTACAGGAATTCAGCACACAGCCCCAAGCATCATGACATTGCTGTAGGCTTGCTGTGTCCCTGCACTTTTTAATAAGCTCAGCAAAATGCCGATACTCCTCTCTGCACAGGTTTTAACACAACCACTTTTTTGGGCACATCAAGCTTCTGATGCTAGAGATGCAAAATTAAATGCAGCACCTTTGTATATTAGCCAAAGAAGACTACGCAGAGATCTTGGCACCTTGTTCTGTTTCCAGCACTGAGGCCATAGATGGCAACACTGTGTGGAATAACAGTGGCTTTTTCAGGTCTCCCCAACACTTGAGCAGCAATCTAGTAACGTTGCCAAAAGCTGGCAAGACTCTGGAAACAGAGCTTTGTTCTACTGATATACTACAGCTGTAATCCCAAGCAAGCACAGCAGCTGTTCTAGTGGTAGTTCCCAAACTGGGAATGACCCATCGCTGCAAGACTGCCCACCAGCCAGCAGCTGTCCCAGATGTCATGGACAAACAGGGGCAAAAGGGCCTGAGATTTCTTAGCTCTGAGCATCTCTTCTCTTCTTCTTGTCGCCCTAGGTATAAAGACAAAGGACATGGGATCTGAACATAGGGTTTAGCAGTTGCTCCTCTCAGAAGGCACCAGAGCTCAGTTCTGCACATTCAAGGCAAGGCTTGGATCTCATTTGCCTCATACTGAGAGCAACACAGAGGTGCTCACTGCACTGCGTAGCCCCTTCAGTTCTGCATTCTGCTTCTTGATTATTAAGCTGTTCTTGTCTTCTGTTCTCAGATCACCTACAAATTTTTTAACATCCAGACTTCACAAAAATATCATGAAGCACTTTGTGTCTACGTTTCTAAACAAGCTCATTCCATGCCTACTAAGTAATTTTTCTTAAAATATATTTTTAAAGGGAGCTGTAGAAAAGAACCAATCTGTTGCTAAATCTTAAAGATTTTTCTTCTTCTGGGAAGCTTGCTTTCCCTCAAAAATATTACCACAGCCTCATTAGGAATGAGTCTGTTGTTGCTGTGTTTTCTGCTGAGCCTCTGGAGAAACGTTCCATAATCTAGGAATGAGGAGGGCATTATGGTACTTACGTGATACTGACACTGCATATGCAGCAAGCAGACAGTTATTCGCATCCTCCCTTTTGAAAGCAAGGTTGTTTTCCCAAGGGAGACCGATTTGTGTTTCAGAAAACACATTTCCAAGTCTTATTCTTTTGCTGTTGTTTCTGAGACTAGACAGTACACTGCGGCATGTCAAGTAGAAAAATTACAGGAGGCTGATGTGCTGTGTCATTCAGATCAGGTCATGTCACAGCGACTTGGCTGTGGCAGCACTGCCAAAGGCTAGCTAGCAAAGCCAGGACCTTGCTGAGCTGGAGAGAGGAGCTCAAGCCCTCAGAAGAAAGGACAGAATCATTCAGTGGCTGGGGATACCCGGGGACAGGTGCCTGGCTAGTCCTTCTGATCAAAATGGATTCCTGCGTGGTTTTTATTCCTCTCTCTAACAAGAAGCCTGAATAGCCGGCACTAGTCCTTAATACTTATTTAGGGAGCAAAGTAGTGTGAGTTAGTAAGAGGCATTATGCTGGACCTGAAAAGTAACACCAGCCTCACCTTCCCAGTATAATCTGAAAATAGCTGCTCTTTCATCATTCTCTCTGACAGCAGCCGGTGTCACGAACAAAAGGGTTTGTGGCGCCCCATGTTTATCTCCAACTGTGTAAATACAACTACTCACACACAAAAAAAGCTAAAAATATGTTAATTTTTCAGACATTGGAGGTGTTTACTGCTTTTACTTGTTTTGAAGAAGGACCCATTATATGCCTATGGTTGTTTATTTGCCCATCTATGCAAAGTCTGAGGAGCAAAAAAGCAGGCACCAGCTTTCAAAGGTTTGGCTTGTTTTAAAAGACAACTTTATTTTTATAAGTAAATGAAACAGCCTATAGACAAGCAGCTCGGGCACAAATACAGCCTTAAAGAAAAAGGGGTGGTAGTGTAAGTAACCTACAGTGCACGGGCAGGCTGAGTGCAGGAGCACAGGACTGTGAGCAGTGGGGTGCCTTATAAAAGCTGCTTCTCAAACCCAATTTCCACAGCTGGTTTGTGTTGTAGGGATGGCAGGGCAGAGGGGAGGAAAACACACATGTGCCCTGCAAGGCAACAGACCCATTTTGCACCAAGCACATCAAGAAGCTCATAATTAAGCACTGAAGAAGAACACCTGACTACCCTGCCTCTGCACACAGGAGGTCAGCTGTACTCTGCTAGCTTTGATGGGTGGTACGCCATACTACATGTGTCCAAGGATTTAGATGGCTCTGTAGGAAACATTCATGGTAAAAGCTAGGGGAAAATATTCCAGCAACATGAGAAAACAGCATTGTAATAAGGATGTACACCCTGCCTCTTCAAGATGGCATCTTGATGCTTTTGTTAATATTTAGGTCTTCTCCTCAGAAGTCTGCCTGTATCCACCACCAAGTCTTTTTCTCCCTAATCAGCAAGAGGTCTAACTGGATGCAAGTAGCAATTAGTCTTTTATACTACTGAGAGCCTTCTGGTGGCATATCATGCACACAGTTGGTTTTTTTTAAGGTGACAGTCACCAGCTTACATGGTTGTGAGAGGAAATAAAGCAGCAAAATGAAAGCGAAACCCTGTATTCAGCTGTAGTCTTTACTAACAGTTTCTTTATTTTTCCTAATAAAACTGTGAGTGTTTTTTGGTAAGAAATAGGACCAACTGTCACGTTAAGTCAGCGTGGATTACTTATGCATTAGCAAAGATTATTCCACACTTCAGTGGAATCCTCACAGTCAGTCTTCAAATAGAGGGAGAATACAAGACAATGTAGTTTTTTCTATATGAAAAACATGTCAGCAGAGCTCTCGTTAGAACTACAATCACAAGAGACATACTTGACAAACCACGTCCTAACTGTGCTGCCCAAGGGATTTACAGTTGGTTTCTGTGCAAACATTATTCAATCAGGCATTTTTCTTCTGTGGGCATCCTGTAGGCAAGCACGGCCAGGAGGGACAGGAGGCCAGGGGTGTTACAGCCATTACCTTTCCTTCCCTTCCCATAACTCTTTCTTTACGCCCTGTCACTGTGCGCGGGTTGAATTTTCTTGTTATTGATTATGTAGTAGGCAATATATAGAAGACTTTTCATTGCTATCTGTGAGCTCAGCGACTACCAGAGCCGAAAAGGAAGGCAATTAAGTTTTATGGGGGTAGATGGGGGTAGGTATCAGTGCCAAAGCACAGCCACCTGAAGCTCAGCCCTTCTCAAAGCCTGCAACGCAACAAGTCTGGAAGCATCTGTGCAATGCTGCATCCCACCCTGCTTCCACAAACCCTGCCCATATCAACTGCCTCCTCGCTTGTCCTAGTGTTACAAAAAGTACAAGAACGCTCAGCAGAAAATGTTATTCAAATCTTCAAATGCAACATTTTGTTTATTCTTCTTTCCTAAAACACAGGCACTGCTTCTCTCAGAAAGTTATTTCACTTCAGTCTCTAAGTCTGTTTATTTTATATGCATTTTTTCCTGAAGCTCTTCTTTCAGTCTCTGCTACAGTGCTTGAGCCCTGTGACAGCTTATTATTTCTGTTTGAGAGAAATCCCACTCACACAGAGCACAGCTGTCATCTTGTGCCATACCCAGTTTTAAAAAAAGGCATAGAGCAAATTATTAATAGAGGTGAGCAAGAGGAGACAGAGCTTCTCTAATACCCTTATGTCCAAACACTAATATTTTAAATCAAGCTCAGATGATTGGACTGTGCTTCAGTGACACTGAACAGGGATGGGGGGAAAAAAAGTGCAAAAATATAATTTAAAAAAAAAAATCTTCCCTGTAAATTTGTACTTGCTGCCTTAATTAATCTAGGCATGAACAGCCCTGTTACTAGCAGTACCCAATCAAACAGCAGTGCCACTGGACCAGCAGCGCACACCAAATCAAGGCAGCTGATGGCAGAGACTTTACCTTGGGTGGACCCAGGCAGGGGGCTCAGCCTTCTGCTTGTCAGACTGCTGTCCGCGGGCAGCCCGGGGCCCTTGCAGGAGAGGCCAGCCTGCAGTGCAGGAGGGCTTAGCGGGCAGCCAGCTCTCACCCATCAGGGCCACCCTGTCTCAGAGCAATGAGGTGGCAGCCTGCTCTCCAGATGGTCTCATGGCTTCATCCATCACTCTTGATCACACACCCCTCACCCATTCATAAAAGTTGTGGGTAGAGATTTTACAGATAGCCAACTTCAGCTGCAGTAAAATGGGGCTCCAAAGAGTAGCAAAACACTTGCAGAAAAGCAAACTTAACCAGGAAGAAGTTTTACGGTAACTGTCCTCTGTGTCTCGTTTTTTTAATTTTTGTGTTCATTAAGATCAAAATTTTATCTGAGGAAAGCACTTCACTTGAGTTTCTTAGCTCTGGTTCAGAGATGCTTTAAAAAAAAGTCAGGGGGAGGGGAGGGAAGGTACAACTCTGTTACTACTTTTGTGTTACCATTAAGTCCATATGGACTAGTTCTAATATGGACTAATTGCCACCCTGAAACAGCGCTCATTCTCTGATGCTGCAAGCTAAAGACACAACTCTTCCACAAAAAATACCATTACAGTTTAATTGCTTTTGAATTTAGGAAAGGGTAAATCTTGTACCGCCTTCAAACGCAGTAGCACCCAGGAATTAAGGAGGCTTAGGTGGGTCCTCAAAGGGTGCTGTCACCGAGACGGTTCAGGTGAAAGCAGTGCCATTAGCAGGGTGTCCTAGCCAGGCTGCCTCTCAGTCGGTGTCTCTCACTGCCGCTGCTGCCGATGAAGCAGCTGAGATCAGGAGAATTGCAGAGGGCTCATTTACACCAGACATCTGTTTTGAATAAAGCAGAGCATTCAAACACAGTATAGCTGGTCACTGCAAGAGTAAAGTAACTGAGTGGTCTTGTCTCTGGGTCCCTTTGACTGTCCCTTGCCGTTGCTGGAACCGGCCTGGCTGTTGATGGCAAGTTATTTCAATGCTTCTGTTGCCTTCAGGCTCAGGTTTCAAGCCTGACAAGTACATTACAGGTTTCTCTTAGAGCCCAGGCAAACCAAGGCTCTGATTTGGCAAGAAACCTTCAACGCAGTTGATTTGTCACTACCCCTGTAACTCCCCACAAATCATGTCCCTGTGCCCTAGCACCTCCCAATGGTACCAGAAACCATACTCCTTATGACCGGGAAACCCCTTCCTTCCCACATTGATACTGCACCTTGGCTACACAAAAGACACAGAAGTTTTAAATATAATTTTTAAATGCATATGAATACCATCAACAAGTGCTAGCTTTCACAACTGTCCCTTGCTTCAGCACTGTTCAAAAGCTCTCAGATCCCACACAGCCAAATTGAAAAAGCAAATTTACACTTCTGAGACTAGAAAGGGTCTACTGAGAAAACCACACTAAAATGCAAAACAACACCCAAACCACCGTAAGTGTGTTCTCTCTTTCATCCCTCCTCTCATGATAGTGCTACCATGGATAAGGTATTAAAATTCTTTTTGAGTATTTGTTTAAACACTGCTTATAGTGTTTAACATATTCATTATGAAAATTGTCATGTCCTTATGTTCACGGTTTCAAGTGCTGCACAATTAGGATATACCCATCAACACCACCGTAAAACATATACTTGCAATATAATAAAATCCAAATATAAACTGTAACAATCGCCTCCAACAAAATATTATTATGTGCACAGTTTGGCAATTTTAAAAGGACACATCAGTCTTAAAACCTTTCCACTGAAAGCACAAAGAAGAAAAAAAATTCAGGGCCCTCCTGACTCTGACTTTCAGCCCCCACATATATGAAATATTAGTTTGGTTCATAAACTGATCAAGATCTGTCTTAAAAAATAAATGCTCATAAGCACCTCACGATGAATCTTGGAAATTTGTTTCTGAACGTGCTGCTTTGGTTAGAAGGTGCTTCCTAGCTCTTCCCCAATTCATCCTCTTTTATTTTTGTGCTAGTATTGCCCTTCATCTAAAAAAGTTCCTCTCCTCCAACCCTGGCCAGTTTCCTTCATCAGGGTTTGATCCAGCATCATTAAACTGCCAATCAAGAATAGCAGAGAACAGTAGTTAAAGCTTCCACATATTCTGCAATATAAACATTGTGCAGGCTGTAGGAATAAATGGCTTCTGATATCTTGAACGTCTGCTCCCTGAAAGCTATACCAAGTCTGTAGAATCGGAGATACAGCAGTGGACAGGATAGAGGGCAGGCCCTTCCCTGCTGTTCTTCACAGTGAGACTGAGGTGTCTCCTCCTGTGAGCCCAGCTGAATGGCCGTACAACCACTCCCCCTTCTACAGGTTAAATGGACACAGAAGAGCAAGATGGTGAAAACAGAGGGTCAGCAGTCTTGCTTAATTCTTTTGCATTTCAACAACTAACCTTCTTCCTTTTACATTATATTTTTTTGAAAACAGACCTATTTTATATTACTTCAGACACCCCATGTAACAACAGATTAAAACATCTTAAACACAAAAAAACTTTTCAGACCCATTGAAACAGAAGGTTCAGGGCAAGACTCCTATTACTTTGAAAGGGTAATTGTTGCCTAGTGAGAAAATTGAAGCAACGCTTTGTAATAAAGAGAAAAAAAGTGACACTTTTGTCTGCCATGTTTCTTCCTTATCAACCAGTCTTCTTCCTCTTTACACACAACTTATAGCAAAATGGAGTGGTATTTTTGGGTGATGCATTACTCCAATATGCATACTTGGTAACATCTGCAATGACTGACAGCATCACAGCTGCTAGGGTGCAGCCTAACTTCAATCAATGAACTTTTTTAATAAAGTTTTGAGGCTGACTGGAATGCTGGGGAAAACAAACATTCCGCTGCATGAGGAGATTATTGTCGTTTTGCTGTGGAAAACAGCCTTTGTAGTCATATCCCAGGACTTAAAACTATGCAGTAAGTGTGCTGGTAAGTAGATGAAAAGAAAGGCTTCTACTGTAACATAAGCTATATGACATAGAGGATAATAGCATTTGTCACCAAGGCCTAAGTTTGTGCCCCTTTGGTGAAGGCTTTGTTTTGGGGTGAGGTGGAGAAGAAGAAGTTAGACAAAGATCACAGGGTTGTTCATTGGATAGTAGGATTCAGTCATACTTGCCATGTATGCAAGGACCAGTTTCTGTTTCCATTCCTTGTAGAAATCAAATAATAATTAAGAAACTCCACAAATTTCCTTGGTAGGTAGCTGCACCAATGGCAGCATGACTATCCCCCAAAATAAGAATGCTCTCACAGTGGCAGATGGCTTATACCACAGGTAGTTCAAGGTAAGGATGTTACAGGGCTTAGATGAGAGGATCCATATCCTCAAAAAGGCCTCAAATCCACCCTAAAAAACAAGGTGCAAGACAAATTTGTTGTGTTTCACCTCTGATAAAGTAAGCCCTTCTTCCTGAAGCCAGTATGTTGTTCTTAGGCTGAAAGACAGCATCAGAAACAAACTCGGACATGTAACACTTCCACACACTTTATCTCAAAGCTATTTCTAGTAAGTTGCCCACCAGCTGAGGTGAAAATTACCATTTAAAGCCATCATTTAGTTTAGATATTATATCAAGTCTGGCTATTTTTACCAAAACAATAACCAATAGCCTGCATTTCAAGTCACCAATTTGGTATCCTGAGATACGCAGACATGTTTCACTGATCCAGGGTATACTTCAGCTGGACCTCTAAGAAACTACAGGTCTGTTTCTTTGTAGATCACGTATTTTCTGCATTTGATCTAGGAAGTATCACGAGGTACAGCTTTAGCCCTTACGGGCATGCCCACCAGAATCATTTGGAGCAATGCGTGATTTGAGACAAGAAAATTATTGAAAAAGCCATACACAGGCCACACACACAAATTTTGAACACAAGACACATGACATTATCTCTCAATATTTCAACAGTTGCACAGTTTTGAAGTTAAAAGTCCTTAGGTAATGTGCTTCTGGGATTGCAGGTTTATTCTGGGCCACCTAGGACTGCCATTATCAGAAAGTATTAGAGAGGATGGGGTCTCGTATGTAAGCAATGTAAAAGCCAGCATTTCGCATTACAGCCTTTTCAATGCCTGGCCAAGAGACCTAAACTATCCTTTCAGTGATATTGCTGGATTTTTGCTTTTTTTAAAAAAAAAACCAAAAAAAATTAAAAAAGAGAAAGAAAGCAGGACAAAAACATTTGAACAAGAGTACCTCCAGCTTGGAAAAGAAAATGTACAAAAAATACAGTCTAGCAAGACTCACTGGTGTCTTCAACAATCTGCACGGGATGAAATGGAGATCCATTTAAAAGTTAATCACCTTACTTCAGTTTGTCAAGTATTTTGGGTTTCTCTCTCAATTCAGATATGCCATTACTAATAAGTCACAATTTCAGCCCAAAATATACAGGGAGCTGTACAATAATAATTGGTTTTGATTGTGCTAAACTCTGGAAAAGGGAATGAGTCAATTGGTCTGAGGTGGGAGATAAGAGCTGAGGTGGGAAGAAGAGCTAATAAGTGCAGGGACAAAGCACAGTTTTGCACCTTTGGGACAAAGAACACCACAACAGAAAGCAACACAAAACCAAGAAAATACGCAGCAGCATGGAAAGAAGAAAAGATGCAGATGAAAGGTAGCAGCATCATTTGAGAAGATGAAGACCAGGATGTTTTAATTCTGACTCTGTCAGAATTCAGGGTATGGGTTTGGGGAAATTGTTTCTCCCATGAGTCAGTCCTCCTCTGTTTAAAACTGGAATGACAGTATATCACAAGTGCACTTTGCTAATGGATTATTGTATCCCACTGCCCTTTCCACAGTGTGCCAGCCACTGATAAAATAAAAGCATGTGAGCTTTCGTATCAGGGTTTGCAATCAATAAGTAAGGATGTAACTCCCTATAGCTTTCAAGTTCACGGTAAGAGAAGTAATGCTTCCTTTGCTGTGCTGGACCTGTCGTACGTGCAGCACAGATTTTTCGCTCGCTCACTCACTCTTGCACAGAGGATGCCTCTCTGGCATTTGCAGGCGTCCAGTGGAGTAACGAGAGCTGCCAGACACCCAGGGCTGTGGTAGATTATTGGCAAAAGCAATGAAGTAGGCAGACAAGAAAAGAGATGAGGTGACACACGCCGGATTGATAACTGCAGGGACACAGACACCACCTGGGTCAGAGTCCAGGTTTGTCTGACAGTTCATGTCATTGCACAGAGCAACTTCAGACTGAAGACTCTCATGTGGGGAAAAATGAATGGCAGTGGCTGCTAAGGAGTTTGATTTATGAGGCAAAAGAGCGGTCACCGCTGAGCGCTCCTTACAAGTCTGGCGGGGCTACCTCTGCAGCGCTTACCACTAAACAATCTCTAGAGCAAACAGCTTGGCTAGCTTTTGTAGATAAGCAAACAGTGTCTCAAAACTTCAGATGTTATGTCCAATACTTTGCTAAAGTGTCTCCTTGAAAGTAAAAATGATGAGAGCAAACATCCTCTGCAACATAAAGATAAAAAAAAAAAAAAAGTNAAAAAAAGTTGACATTCCCAGTGGGTGGTGGCATGAAATCAAGAGGAAGCTTTATCCTAGAACTCGTGTTACAGCACCCATAAGTTACATGCTGAAAACAACTGTAAGTAGTGTGGGAAACTAAACATGTTTCAGTCCTCAACAAAGTTTAGAACAAACAAAAAATTTATTTTCCTCCTTTTTTAGGTATTCACATTAATAATATAATTTTTTTATAAGTTTTATTAAAAAAATTTTATTTCAAACTGTTGAAGTAATTTCTAGCATAAACACAACATCTTTTTAATTAAAATAGGAATGGACTGGGTTTTTTTCCTAGTAGCAATCAGTCTTTCTGTCCTTGGAAATTAAATGAACACATTAAAGTCTCTGGAATTACAGCAGAAAGTTGGGGTTTTTTTAAAGTTAAATTATTATGAGGCAGTAGCATTAAGTAGCGACTGCAGTATTGAAAGGGAAAAAGAGTTTATTTTCCAGCATCTGATGTGAAACCATAATGAAAAAAAAAAAGAAAAATAAAAAGCCGAGGTTCCTAGATTTGTTTTGTTTTTTAAAGCAGAGTACTTTATAATTATTTAGCAACCTGAAACTGCCTGAAGTCAGCAAGGCACTTGAACTGCATTTCATCTTAAAGAAGGAAAACCAGCATTTTGTCATTTCAATACAAGACCCACTAACGCTGAGATGTGTTTATACCTGTGCGTCTACATTTGTGTGTGCGCATGTGTTGGGGAAGGGAAAAATGAAAAGACTTTATTTGTGGCCCATTGGTATTTTTCAAAGTCTTTGTTATGGTTCCAGGTGGTTTGTACTCTAACTTGCCTTATGAGGCCGTCTACACTAAGGATTTTCTGTTAATAAGCTGGTCAGATGCTGTACTAAGTGCTGAGATTAGACCAGTGATGACCACAACAGGGAGAAGTCCTCTCATGCTGGATGATGTCATTTGTCACTGTTTTCAGGTATGGCTGGTTTTGTTGCTGATGTATTCTAATCCCAGTTTCCAGGAGCTGGCAGTAGTGAGAACACTTGTGTGAGGTGTCACCAAGTAGATGATCTGCTCAGCCTGGTGGCAGAGCTTCAGGAGGAAATGAACAGGCTAAGGAGCATCAGGGAGTCTGAGAAAGAGATAGACTGGTGGAACTATGCTCTGCCCTTCCTGAGCCAGAAGCAGGAACATCCACCAGAAAAATACCCAAGATGTACAGCAGGTATGAGGCTCCAGAAGTGGGAGGTCAGTCAATTGATGATGTGGATGATCGTCCATCTACACCAGAGGTGTTGCCAAGGTCAGAAAGGACTACCTCCCTGTATCATGAGCACCTCCACAAGGAAGAAAAGATGAGTTATAGTTGTAATAAGATCCCTTCTGAGGGGAACAGAGGATACAATATGCTGGGCATATTCCCTCCTTTTAGGGAAGTCTGCTGCCTACCTGGGACCCGGGTTAAGGACATCACTAGGAAAATTCCTGGCCTGGTATGTCCCTTGGACTATTACCCATTGCTACTCTTCCACACGGGTGGCGATGAAGCTGCAGTGTACAGTCCAAGAGCAATCAAAAGAGATGTCAGGGCCTCGGTGTGGTTGCTAAAGGGATCCAAAGCACAGGTAATACTTTTCTGTATTCTTCCAGTTGCCGGCAGTGACATTGGAGGAAACAAATGGACTCAGTCTAATAATACATGGCTCTGTGGCTGGTGTCACTGCCAGAATTTTGAGGGTTTTGATAATAGGCATCCTGCTGGCATCAGATAGGATTCATCTTTCTGAAAAGGGCAAGAGGGTCTTTGCTCATGAGCTTGCAGGGCTGATTGGCAGAGCTTTAAACTAGATGTGAAGGGGAAAGGAGATAACATCAGGCCCGCCCGTGACAAGCTGTGGGACAACACACCAAGGTTAGAGGGACCAGGTGTTAGCGAGGGCCTGCAGCCCGTTGCTCTGAGACGTGATGGCTACACTGCAGCACAC
>RSEF01000031.1:45239669-45262252 GCA_003993805.1 Himantopus leucocephalus | reverse complement strand
AGAGGGGCAGAATCACCTCCCTTGACATGCTGGCCACACTTCTGATGCAGCCCAGGCTACCCTTGGCCTTCCGGGCTGCAATCACGCATTGCCGGCTCATGTCGAGCTTCTCATCAATCAGCGCCCCCAGGTCCTTCTTCTCAGGGCTGTTCTCAATCCATTCTCTGTCGACCCTGTATTTGTGCTTGGGATTGCCCCAGCCCATGTGCAGGACCTTGCACGTGGTCTTGTTGAACTTCACAATGTTGGCATGGGCCCACCTCTCCAGCCTGTTCAGGTCTGTCCAGGTCTATTATTTTCAGTATTTCCAGCGCAGCAAATATAGATATATTTCACACAAAAATCAAATCTTTTTGAATCCTTATATGTAAAAATGTTTTGCCAGTACTTGTGCTGTAGTGAACTACTTCAGAGAAATTTTTTTTTTTCCCCCCACTGAAAGCAGTTCTTCAAAAGGCTGGAAACTGAAGAAGCCAGAATTCTGGTTTTCTACTTCCAGATGATGAATGATAAACAGGGACTACAGGATGGGTAGCTGTGCTTGTGCCACAAGGGCACATTGCTGACTCCTCTTCAATTTGCCCACCAGTTGCCATCTCCAACTCCTTTTCTGCAGATCTGCTCCCTAGCCAGTCAGTCCCCTGCATCTACTGTTGCCTTGGGCTATTACATCCTAAGTGTAAAATTTAGGGTGTTTCTTTGTTGATCTTCATGAGCTTCCTTTCAGCCCTCCCAGCCTACAGTTTGCCTAGCAAAATACTACAGGAGACTGTATAGAAAGTCAAGATAAATGACATCTGTACATAACACTGGACATTTCATCGCAGGAGCTGACCAGGTTGGTAAAGCACAAATTCCCCTTCATAAATCCACACTGACTGCGACAAATAGCCTTTCTGTCCTTCCTGTGCTTTAAAATGGTTTCCAGGAGGAACTGCTACATAAAGACACCTGTGTACTAAGACTAGTTTGGTGATCCTGTACTTTTCCAGATTCTCCCGCTTGCCTTTTTGAAGATATGTTTAACATTTGCCTTTTTCCAGTTATTTGTCCCTTTTCAGTCTTCTCTTTATAAAAATGTATCCATTTCCACTGGCTTTTCTTAGACTAATTTAAAATACCTCTTGTTACATTTCAATTGAATTCCTTTTTCAATCCAAATACAACGTGACCCAAACTTAGAATAAAATGTCTGAATGTAATTAAAAAAACAGGAAATTACAAAGAACACGAAAATGTAATAAACATAGATGAATTGTTGAATATTTTCTAGAATAATAAAAAGAAAAATGAATAATATGAACAAATACCTATGAAGCTATAGAGCTATTTAGTTACATAATTATAAAGTGTTGTAATTTTCAGCAAAGAAAGCAACTAAACAAATCTAAAGGTTCCATGTTTTAATGTTTATATAAGTCAATAAGAATGAACAACTATGCATGAAAATTACTGAAAGTACAAATGCAGAACTTGATTAAATAAAAGTTTCTTGTTTCTGTTATCAATCTGCTTACAATCAGTGATTTCAGTGTTCTTTTTTTTTATTTACCAGCAGTGCTCCCATTAAGCATCTGCCCCAATCTTTCTAGCAGAAAGTAATTTTTATGTGGTTTTCCTTATCACCACTTCTAATATTTTTTGTATCTTTTCATTTCTCCATCTACAGCTTCTCATTGTAGTGCTGTCCAGAGTAATGCTTGTGTCCCTGTCAGTCAGTACATTTAATTTAGACTTAATATGTACAAGTAGCTCATTTTTCCCCTTCAGTGTGCATTACTGCTGCATTTATCATCACTGAGTTCCCTCTGTCATTTCCAGTCCACTTCATGAGTACCTGTGAAATTCCTTGTGTTTTTTTTTTTTTCTGACATAACTAAACAACATAGTTACCTTGCTTTCTATATACTAAACAAAGCCAGAACTTAATATAGGTCTGCTTTTATCTTTCTGTCATGATAAAGTGTACGCTTTTATATTTTTGCTTATCTTTTTCCTTCCTAGCTCTTGCCTATGGCAGTAATTTGTCTTTTATCTCCTGACTTTGTCTAATATCTGCTTGTGAGAGACTTTGTTAATTTACTTGAAAAAAAATAAGTTCATTACATTACCTGGCTTCTTTTGTATTAATTTTTAACACACTTATGTGATTGCGGTAGATTACTGAAAAATCTCTGCCAGTATTGGGTTAATTAGTTCTCATATCACAATCTTCCAACCATTCTGATATTCTTTTTTTAAAGTATTTTAAAGCTGTTTACCTGGTGCCTATATACTATCTACCTGTGCACAAGCATGATTTTTTTTATATCTTGAGCAAAAGATTAACTTTGTTACTACTACTACTTCATCGTTATGCATATATCTGAGATAATAATGACTCACCACTACTTCTTTACTGGGAACTCTTATTTGGGATTATACTCAATCTGTACATTTTAGCAACAGCGGTTTATGTAGATGATGCTTTGGAGAGCGCTGGGATGGCCTGTTCCAATGTTCCTAGCTGTACTGGGTCTGGTCAATCCACTGCACTAGCATTGGTAGTGACACAGAGGAATTACTGGCACGGATGTGTATTTTTTACAACCTACTTGCAGGTTTTCTGAAATTTTAGATTTACTATATTTTAACTAAATTGTAAAATGTAGAGCATTACTGCTAAAAATATTTGCAAAGATAATATTGCAATGATTTGTGTAGTCAGAAGTTGACATGGATCTGTTACGTGATCGGACTAATAATTTTATATGAATGTGGATCCTAAAGGTTAGACCAACTTCATACTGTCAAATTTATATATGTTTGTATGCATATATATACATACAAAACCAGTTTTTCCGTAAAATTCCATAGAATTTTAAATAACACTTAAGACTAAAAAGTTTATCTGTTATTTTTGCATCCTTTCCTTTAGCCAAAACTAGCTAAAAATGACAAAACTTAGATGGAGCCTGACAGTCATCACTAGGTTAGGCTTTTCTGTCTATAAAAAGTAAATAACATGTTCTTATTTCTGCTATATCTAGGAAATAAGTTGTTAGTTGCTGTTTTTATTCCTATGGTCTGATGAGTGCTAACATGGTATCTATTTTTAGAATACTGGCTTTTAAATAATCATTTTGTGAGTAGGCAACACTCTGGGGAAATTGAAAACTACTAAGTGCTGATAGGCAGATATTAAAAATGGCCTTATGTATAACATGTTTGTCAAAATGATAACAGGTAAGGCAACAAAGTAATAGCATGCATAGCTGTTGAATATCAGACACCTTCTTAAGCGTGTGCAATTTAATTGTTTCTTTCTTTTAAAAAGAGGTGTGTATCTGGGAAGAATATAAAGTCTGAGAGCTACCATGATTAGAAACTCATTAACTAGTCTTTTAAACATCTACTTTATTGACTTTTAGAGGTTTGTTTAGTATGTGTTTGTCTTTTTTTTTTTTGTTTGATTCTCTCTAAATGTTGCCCTAGAAGAGAAATCGATTATGCAAATCACATATTTCTTTGATGTTATCTTTTTCTTTATATTGAATGTACCTAAAGTCTCCTTTCCCTGAACATAGTACAGGCAAACAGCCACACAAGAAAATGTCCATCTCTGCCATCTTTCTTTCATGCTCACTTTTGTTGCCTATATCTCATGGTCATGCACATTCAGGCAACCAATATCCCCTAAAAAAGCAATTTTAAGTAGTTTCTAGCTGGGACCGTATCTTTATATTGTAAATTTAATGATATCTAGAATAATATCGTGACATCATGCGAGACTGAGTTTTATGCAGCTTCAGCTTGCAACAGCTGCAGCTCCACATAGAACACAAGAGCCTAAATTCCTTTGGCTGTAATTCTCCCCAAGCATTCCCAATCACATGTTGTACATCTCGTCAGGTTTCCCATGTGACCTAGTAGTTATCACTACATAAAAAGCATTTTTGCTCTTTCTGCTTAAATTCAATCTACCCGTAAGCTATATCCAGCTCTGTGACTGATGATAGCAATTAACATTTTCCCATATAAAATTTGCATGCAACACATTACATGATTTTATGCTGACAGCTGATCCCCTGAAAAAAAAAAAATCTATGAAACTGTCCAGATCAGTTCCTGAAAATATTGTCAGAGCAGTGTATCTCTTGATGCTCACATATTCCTCCAGATTTATTGAATGCTTAGCACGCAGCTACAAATGCTAGTCAACATAAAGCAGGATTCTTGTCACTTGCTTGCTCAGTTCGGGAGCCCACAACAGTGAGATGGGCCAAAGTAGGAACTGCTTCAGCTAGATTTACACATGCCTTTGTAAAATGATAGCTGAGGAAGGAAGTACACTGTACTCCTAACTGGCACAATTAAACAAAGGAGAATAGAAACTCTGCAAGGGGACTTGAAAGTCCCTGATCCTCATTAATGAGCTTTTAAAATAGTCCAGCATTCTCCATGCCATGTGTCTGCCGAGAGTGATTTCCCCATTTCTCATTATGTATGAATGCCAGTGCACTGTCCAGCTCCAATGCACAGTTGATTAATAAGGTCAGAATTAGAAATAGAGAGCTTTCCTTTCCTTTCCTTACTGCAGTTTTCCCTCATCAGGATTTTCTTTGCAGATTTTCTGTGATCCGAAAAATAGAACTTACTGGAACAGAACTTATGTATTTTATCATGTGAGGCCCTGAAGACTGTATGGTATTCTCCAGTTTTTTACAAATACTACACATTAGGTTTTTAATAGTTTACATTGAAGTCTCTTAAACAGTATAAAATATTTTAGAAAAATAAATTAATTGTCTGGCGAGTCCTTTTTTCCAATAGATAGTCACTGTATATTCAGACGCCATTTTGTTTCCCAAAGGATAACTCTTGGTTTTATCTGAATTATGAATAAAGCAACTCAATATCTTTCAAGTGTCCCAATGCCACCAATCCAGTGTGACTGAAGTTCTCTTCCGTACAGTGATTAAAGCCATTAATTTAAATTATTTTAGGTGTTTACAAATTACACAACTTTCTTCCCACCACTGCAGCCAAGTTTTTGCATGTGCAGCTAGATAATCCTTTATCCAGTTGTATTTTTATTAGAATATTTTACAAGCGTATTATGAGGTACTCATTAGCTCTTCCAAATAGAGGCCTGTGCCAAGGATTACAAACGTTTTTGGGTGTGTTTCAGATTCCTTCTTGTTTTGCCTGAGATTATGCAATTTTAAATTCTGTGATATTAGCTATAGTAACTGGTCTGGTACTTCCAGTTGTTTGATCCTCAACCACCTGAGATTTTCGGTTTGAAAAATTTCACGAAAAACAAACTGAAAGCTGTAACAGTTCCCACCAGCCTGGCACATAAAAAGAAGGCAAGATAAATTAAGATGATTTTATCCATCTGCATCATCAAATGAACCTAGTGCAGAAAGCAGAGTTTGGGGGAATCACAGACTCACAGAAATGTTGGTTGGAAGGAACCTCTCCTGCTTGAGGCAGGACTATTGCAACACAAAAACTGGTCCAGCTGTAACTTTGTTCAGCTCCGTTTTTCTTTGAGGATGGGCTTTTCACGGTCTTTCTGGATACCAGTACCCCTTCCAGTGCTGCTCTCCTACTGAAGAAGTTAATCTTCATGTCCAATCTGAACTTCCAAGTTGAAACTAGTGCTGCCCCTTGTTTTCCCTTCTGCTTCTACAGAGAATAATTTGGTTCCGTCGCCTTTGAAACAACTGCTCAGGCAGTTGTAGGAAGGTATTAAACTGCCTCTCAACTTCTTCTTTGCCAGACTAAACAAGCCCAGTTCTTTCTACTGCCCCTCCTACGTCACATGCTGTATGCCATTACCCATCTTGGTAACCCCAGTGGATTCCTTCCAGTTTATCAACATCCACCTTGAACAGGGGGCCCCAAACTGGACACCATATTCTAGGTGCAGCCTCACCATAGCCACATGGAAGAAGATAACTTCACCTGCTGTATCAGGCTCTTCCAGGGTGTCTCTACTTTTTTCTGCATTTGTGATTGAGGTGTACTGTTGGCACATACTCTGCTGTAACCCCCAGATCCTTTCCACCATGACTAATACTCAACCAGTTGGTTCCCAGTTGATGGCTGATGAAAGGGATTATTCTGTCCCAGGTACAGATCTTTGCTCTTCTTGTGGTGGAACCTATCCTTTGTTGGTCCAATCCTTAAGTTTCTCAGGGTGCCTCTGGATTGAAACACTACTGTTGGCTGTGCCAGCCACTCCTTCTGATTTATTATTTCCACAGATTTGCTGCTGATGTGTTCTGTCTTGTCAGCCAGGTCACTGATGAAGCTATTGAACAATAAAGACCTCAGTACAGACGCTTGGCTAAGTAGGTATTACAGCCAGATGTCGAGCTATTGATCATTTGCCTGTGATCCTGGTTGTCCAGCCAATTTTCAGTCCATCTAACAGTCTGTTTGTCCTGCCTGTCTCAACTCAGCTTCCAAATTATAATGCTGTGGAAAGCAGAGTCAAAAACCTTACTAAGTTCAAGCTATTTTACATCCACGACCCTCCCCTCATTCACACAACCAGTCATTTCATTGTAGAAAGCAGTCAGGCTGATCAAGCTCGATTTTCCCTTGGTAAATCCATATTGACTTTTTCTGATTACCTTTTCGTCTTTGTCAAACTAAATTCATAGAATATATCTTTTTACTTTTTGAAGAAACAGTGACTTAAGAAGACATTTTCAGATGACTAGGTGAGCTTTCAATTTCTGACAGATGAGAGTAGAACCCACCTTGCAAAGAAAATCTGCTGTATTATTTCAGCTGTTCCCACAGATAAGACAGTTACTACAGTAGCTTGGAAGCTGGCCATGGAGACTGGCTACTGAACTTTGCAACCGATCTTTGGACTGCATGAGGGCACATTACGTTAATAAAGTAGCAAAATAAGTGCCTAGTCAAAGCAGTCAAATCACTGCGCATTTAAAATAATAAACTGGCTGGAATCAGCTGTAGGGACACTTTACTAAAGCTGTATCTTGCACAAATACTGCATTACAGCTTGGGATCTGGGCCACCGGTCAACTCCCTGAATCATTTTCTTTGCTACTTCATTTACTATGGCTTTAAAATACATCATTCTTTTTAATGCACCTTTCTATATGTTATAGCCACAGCTATATATTCCCCGGTTGTCTCTAAAATTAACTGGTTAAACCAGGTGGTCTGCAGTTGTTATTAAAGTAAAGCATATGGGAACAGGAAATCATTTCACGGTATCACCATCTTGCAGGCTTTCAGGTAGATACACAACATTACAGCAAAAAGGGCACGATGGAGAACATATTCTGCTTCATAATATAACATTGCTGATGGCATACCAGCCATCATTTTCTGCAACATCAATGAGAATATCTCTAAATTTTCAGAATAGTGGGAAAACAGACCTCTAAGCTGTTGAACAATTCAGGTTTCCAATATACTTAAATCTGTTTGCAGGATTTGACATAGATTGGTTTAACAGAAAAGGGTAAGTCAGAAAGCTATTTCTGAAATTATATACAAAGTCAAACAAGACAGCAGGTAAAAAGCCTTTCCACTGTACCTAAACTGAGAGACACATAATATGTATACAGACGCAGAGTTTTCCTGTTATCAACAGCTTCTGATGACACTGAGAAAATACTTTCCTCCTTTTAATTTATTCATGTAGTTCAGGCTGAAGTCTAGTTCCATAACTATGAAAGCTACAGTGAATTAAGAACCAAACAGACTTTTTTTTTTTCACTTTCCTCACCTACATGATGAAAGTGCAAAAAGATAATACTTGCTAGTTTCAAAAAACTTCATAGGAATATTAATTCCTTCGGTCCGCTAACTGGATGTAATAGTTTGTTTTCATTACATCAGTTCAAAATAAAAGCTATTAGGACATTAGAGATCTGTGTTATGCTACTTAGATCATTTGAATATGTTTTTCCAAGCGTGAATAAAATAATTTAAAACATTGCTTGATGTTTCTTTTTAAACTCCATCTCATTTTCTACATTTCTATAATTTCCACAGATACAGACATAAAGAAAAGTTAAATACTTTTTATCAGGAAAGTAGAAGAGTGATTTACTGATAATAAAACAAGAATAATTAAATATAGATAAAATTTATGTTTAAGTGTATAGTTGCTCAGACAAATATTACAGGTCCTTCCAGAAAGCAAAATATACTTACTGGAAATTCTGTATTAGCCATAAACAAGCTGTATAACGACTTTACCGGCTAATGAGCATCAAACTTCCTTTGTGGAAGTAACTAAAAATTACTCATGAAAAACAAGATAATAAGGTCCATTAAAGCAAGATTTCCTGCTTACTGATTTAAATTATGATTAAAATTATTTAAGTTCCTCCACCCTGCTTCTTTCCTTGCCAGGTTCTGCTCTTGCCATTACAAGTATGGGGAGCAATAAGTGCTCAATCTATGTATTTTTTTATTCCTGTGAGACTTCCTGGAGACTACTTGAAGATCCTAATATATTTCTTACATAAAATGGCTAATTACTGTAACACAGGGAAAATACAGCTGAAGAAAATGGTTTGTCTCCTGGACTAGGCACACATCAAAGATGATTTCTACTTTCAGAAGTGAACTCTTAGTCAGAGTAAGAAAAAGGTCAGAAGTACGGTGTAACTCAGATGTGTTACCAACTCCGGCTCTTTTTCTGTCCATTTAGCTTTGGCAAACAGTCAAAAAGACATTGAGCAAGGATGAAATGTCACCATTTCTTGCTCCTCTTTTCCTTTTTGCCTTTGTTGTTCATTTCAGTCAAACTTTTTGCTGTTTTTTAAGATGACTTACGCTTTGGCTGACAGCTCAATCCAGTTCTTCAAAAGAAGGCTACGTTCTCTGTTGGTATTACAGATATTCACAAAATATGTCATGCTATTCTATGGAAAATTCAAAGGTTATTTTTCTCCACTTTTGTAAGCAGTCTACTGAACTTTTCCATTTGCAAGGTGATCAGGTCCCATCAAAGCAGCTTATGATTGCATTTGTCAGAATTAAACTCACCTTGGCTGTGCTTTTCATTCCAGGTAGCAAGGTAGGTCTTAGCTTTCCCTCAGGGTAAACACATTGTCCTGACTTCTATTCAGCAAAGAGATACCAGATGCAATTTTTCAGCTTGCAGTGGCTAACGGCTTTTACAGAAGAATGTGAATGGATTAAAGTAAGGTGCAGATTTTTTAATAGGGGTTGTTTGTGCAGACACTCAGCATGTGGCCACCAACCTCTCTAGGAATTAGCAATGTCAGCAACATATTGCTCAGAGGTAAGAGCTGGATGCACTTCGGGTACCAGTAATTACTCAGATGAGGGACTAAAAAGAAGCAGACATTTTCCAAACAATGTCTGAGAAGGGAAGTGTTGCAAATATCACAGGCTCTGGGTAAGTGGAGATATTTGGAGAGGTAGCAATTGCCAGAACAGCTCTGGAGAACACAGAGGCTGGGCTTTTCACGTCCCCAGTCCGGCACATACCCTCTGCAGTCCAGCCCCAGTAGATGTACCTGCATGAGCACTTTGGCTTGGGTCAGGTATGCACTTTTGAAGGGAATGTCCTGCTCATCCCTGCGTGCTCTGGTTCAGAGTTCCTGGAGGGCACACACTTCTTTCAGATGACGCTAAACCAGAAAGACAGCCCAGGGTAGCAGCTTTGGTAATGCAATGACTATGAGGCACTCAGACCAGTGCTAATTTGAAGTAAAACCCCTCCGAAATGCCTACAGCACAGGCGTCAGGCAGTGTGGCATAAGACCTTTTCCAACCTTCCCTTCCATTTCACAGTAAGGTGAAAATACCTGCGGGTATTTGATCTCAGATGACTTTTCAGAGATGGTTTACTTTTCCACCACATTGATTAAGTAACTACATGTTGCAGTATACACTTAATTTCTCAGAGCAAATGTACTGTACACTGTTATTAACTGTGTGCTATCTGGGCACTTTGCCTTTAGCTAGCTATTTCTTTACTGGACTAGAGACCCACTAAAAATCTTTGCTGTGGTTAAGGTATGGTATTAACGCATAAAATTCACTTCATGCACACTGGTTTACAATGGTGAATGTGTAACTGAGCAGAAGCAAAGCACAGCTGTTTTAACCTGCATCTGTGATACCATGTTATGAGTGATGAGGCCAATTAATCTTGTCATTGCTCTCATTTATCTCAACCCCTACGTTTTGCCTAACCTCTCCATTTGACACTTATTTACATCTACCTCACATATGGATTTAAAAATGCTTAAATAATATTTATTTATAGATATTCTCAAGGAGGTCCTCTGTAGAGCAAAGAGAATACAGGGCAATATTTTTAAATTTTCTTAAACACGCTCAAGTTCACGATGAAAATTCTGTGTCACTGACATTCTTGGATATTTCCACATTTACTTTTTTCTCTTGAGTCAAAGGTTACAAACTACAAAGAAAGACAAGTACCAATTTAAGTTTTAAACTCTCGTTACATTAGAAATACACCTCCCACCCAAATTGTCATCTGATCCTTCATACAGCTGTGTAGATTTCATTAGTTTGGCTACAAAATACACCAAAGAAGCGCTTGTTTCTATTTGCCCTTTTCTTTTAGTGCCCAGAGGACTTGTTGGTATTTGCATTATGCACTTAATTCACCACAGTGTCCTGTCCCTTGAGTACCAGATTAGTTAGGATGTTTTAGCTACACAGGGCTCTTAGCTGTGGATATTCATTATCAATGTTAAACATTTGATTGTGTTGCCATTACGTGTGCAGTAGACCCTTAGTACAACACAAAAAGCTGTTATAAAGCACATTATTCTAGATAAGTCCAGCTGAGACAGCGGTACAGGCAGTCCTTAAATCATACTGACACAAGTCCAGCTATCCATAACATTACATTAAATGTCATTAAATTAATGTTTAAATACAGAATGGATATTTAGGTGGACAAGCTGATGAACAAGTTCTTTAATTTCATTAAATCTGTACGTTCAATTGAGAAATATAGCAATGGGGATTACAGTCTCAACTACCAAATAATGATTTATATGGTTTTACTTTTTACAAAGGATTGCTGAAATAATAAATTGCTCTATCCAATATGAAGTATGACATAAAACACAAGAAAGGCACATTGATTTCACAGGATTACTACATTATTTCTGTTCTAAATTTCAATATTGTAATACGTTAGATATCAAAACTGAAAAGTAGATGATTGCTTTATATTGCAATGTAACACCTTTTATGTGTTCAAAAACAAAAATAACAAATACATTCTCCCAGAAAAGACATTGGATAACACAACATGTCCACAAACATTATGGGGTTTATCTTAGTCTTCTGTTTGATTTTATTTGCTTTCACTTTTTCAGTTTTCTGGAGCAATTTTCTGGATTAAAGATAATAGATTTTGCATAGAGGTAATAAGGTTCGACAGTGGTGTCTCAAATTTTGTATGGAATTTTATTTTATGTTACATTTTATCTTACAGTTCTTCAGTTTTTTATAGTAAGCAATTCTACTCTCAAATGCTTTTGTTTTAGTTTATTAAATTAAAAAGATCTGAATACTTCAGCATAATATCCATATAAAGAATGCTTGAAAAGAAGTAAAAGCGATTCTATATGTGAATATTGTTAGCATACAGTCATTCAAAAATAAGACAAGAGTGTTTACTAAGAAATCAGTTTCTCATGTCTCTAGTTAAAAATCGGCTATAGAGCAGGCATCTGATCCCATATAATTAAAAAAAAAAAAAAGAATCACAGAAAGACCCGTGTGTGCTTCCCAGGCAGAAACAAAGTATGGGATAATATGAACACACCAGTGTACATGGATTGTACCTAAGGCTATGGTATCTAATTAGTATATCATTAGTAATTGATGATCTTATTTGTCAATTTTTAAGAAATAAAAATACTAAATTTTACTCTTTATGATCTCTATCTCTATCCACATCTACACCCACATCCTTGTCTATGTCCATATCTATGTCTGTATCTATATCTGTATCTGTATTTCAAAACACAAGCTGTGTATTTGATGCATATTGTTAATCAGATGTTTTTATGATATATTTGATGGATATTGTTAATCAGATATTTTTATTAATGAATGTTATTCACACTTCAAAATACAGCAGGTACAGGGAAGAAAACTAAGTTCTCATTCAAATTTCTGTTTAGTGTAGCAGAATTTCAGTGCAAAAAAATTAAAATTTAATAGAGTTAGAGGAAATATTTCATGCTTATTTTGCATCAGTTATTAAGTATTCTTAATTTAGGCTTATTTTTAGCCTTTTTATTTTCTATGATCAGTCATGACTTTAGTTAGTATACGCAGGCAAAATCTGAAGTACAGATGAATGTGTGTAAAACACACTGACTACATTTTAATTCACTGACTAGATTTTAATTCAAATAATACCACATGGTATATGTGGGCAATACACATGTATATATAAAAAAGAAGCAATTTAGCCTGATTTTTTTTGTATACAGTAATCTACTAACGTTTTATAAAAGATGTATCATGTGATATGTTGGATACGTTCTTAGTCTGTCATACTCCAAAAGATGTTAAAGTGATAAACTAATTTACTGAGTGTGCTAATTCTTCAGCTCTAGAAATCAGAAGAGGTCCTTTCTGGAATGGGCTGACTTGACCATCCTGCTGTGCAATGAAGCTTGGTTAACCAACAGTATGTCAGCCGTGGAGGTGCATGTCCCTGTAGGGTGATGTTAACACTACTGAAACTGTGTCCGCATGAGGTCCTCAAGGATTTTAAAAAAATGTGGTTAGTTATCGAACAGTGTAATACAAGTTTGCATGCACGGTATTTAGTCATGAAGTAGTCATATGAAATTACTAAACCAAAAGCAGTATACAAGAGGGAGAGTCACCAGATGGTCTTTTAAAAATAACAGTCTCAAGGGTACACGGTCAATCGAAATACCACACGGACAGCAGCACAGCACCTACTTGACAGTCTGACTAGAAAAGTTACTCCTGTTCTACGTTGTATACCCTCTCCTTTATCAGGTCATTCTCTTCCCAAAGCAGTAGTTCTGACAACAATGAGCAGTACTGTGAAAACACCTCCTGACAGCCACTGTTAAGCTGTGCCTAGGCCATCAGCCCTGCAGCCAACAACATGGCATCAATCCATCTCACAGGTCTTGATAAACCTGCCCAGAGGGGAAATAAGGCCATGACAATAAGCTTGATAGGTGATTGGCACCCTGAATGACAGCAAAGAGGCTGAGAGGGCAAGGGAGCACAATGGTAATGGGACACTGCAATTACCCCCATGTAGTCTGAACAGATGTCCTATGAGGTCATGAAGCTGAAACTAAATCCTTAGGTACCGCAAACAACTGCTTTATGGAGCAGTTAGACAGGGAACCTCAACGGGAAAAGCGACACCTCAGCTGGTCCTGAATGCAAGACCTTGTTCATAACGTTACTGTACAAAGTCACAGTGATCATAGGGTACTGGCACTTGATATTCCTTGCAGGATCTTCAAAGGTAAAAAATCTTATGCTTAGTTCAAAGTTGCGTAAAAATAAGATTTTCTAAGAGAGGATAAACAAAAAAAATATTTGTAAGTGACACAGATAATTAAAAACCACACTAAAGGAGGCACAGAGCAAACATTTACCACTTCTCACAAAAAAAAAAAAAAAAAGAACAACCTTTAGGAATCCCATAAGAAAGCCTGCATGCTTGAACTGCAGAGGTAACGATGTACTGAAATGCAAAAAATAGAAAGAATCTTGAGTTCTTTTAAGGTCAGGATAGGAACATAGAACAGGTCAAAAAACAACTTGAGAGACATGCAAAACTAGTGACAGGCAGAGGGCTGGTAGACAAGATTACAGAACATGTTGGTAAAATGGACTAAACCAAACAATAACGGGTTGCTAGGACCAGACAGTATTTACCTATCAGGTTCCGTAGGCACACTAGGAATTGCCAGACATGAAGTGTAACATTTTACTCAAAACTGCCTGTGTACCAGAGGAGTGCAGAGTAGTTAATATGATGCTAACTTTTTAAAAGATTCCAGTGCAGAGTTGGGGAGCCATAGACCTGAACTGCATTACCCATAAAGGACAAATAAGCTGAAATGTTTTTAAAGAATAAAATTAAATGGCACATGGGTGTGCGTCACACATTGAGAAAGAGTCAACCCAACTCTGTAAGGAGAAGTCACACCTGACAACACTAGGGTTCTCTGAAGGAACCTAGGTTCATAGGGATACCAAAGTTCTGACACCACAAGCACTTAAAGAAAGCAATCTGTCATAGAACAAGAAGGTGTGATTGCACACATTTAAAAGGTAGAAAACTAAGCCTCAGAATATACGCTCAGTTTTCACACATACAGAATGCATGTTTGGAAGTTCTCCTTCACACAACATGAACTTACTTCAACAGAATATTGTGCAGAGCAAAAATCTGCATGAGTTCGAAAGTGATTAGAAAAATCTGTAATACTTAGATGTACTTGCAGTTTGAACTAAACCTTCCTTGTTTTTAGAAATGCAAACAAAGAAACTGTATCAAAAATCCCTGTCTTCACATGGGTAAGACTTGTGAATTTCTATACCCATAAAGTGGGGCTACATAGTTCAGGGAAATGCAGTATATGAAGATCACTTACCTACTGTTTATACAGCTTTTAGAGGATTTTAAATGCTTGATTAGAAAAAGAAGAACCCCAAAAAGCACTTATGATGATCTTTTTCTTAACAAGTTTGTGAATTCTTTATAGGCTTCAATCAGTGACCATCTTTACCTAGCAGTCAAACTCAAGATACAACGAGGGAAAAGTCTTATCTTCCATGAGCCATCAAAACTGCCAATTACATTTTTGCATGTCTGTGAAGTCACAGCAGTATTCAACTTTTTAGAAGATCATAACTTCTTTCTTGAGAATGCATACACAACTACTTTTTCAGATCACCAATATTCCATGCTTTTCAAAGGAAGCAGTAGAGGAAAAGTAAGAACTTACGAAAAAAACAATTGAAGGTTCAGGTGATTGGCAATCTGTAGCCAAGCAGAATCAACCCTGGTCGGACTGAATGCACTCCTGCTTTCTCACTTTATGCGCTGAAACATGCAGGAGTCAGGGCTCAGACTTGGTGAAGGATGGAGTCAGCATTTGCTATTGTAAATCATGGGATGGATTCCACCTACAAAAGGCTGCCATCTAGCTCATGGCCTTCTTAGAGAAGATGATTCAGGCAGCACAGTCTGCTCTGGTAGTTTAATGTCTCTTCCTGGACATGTCCACAGTGATGTGGTCAAACTCCAGGCATTCCCACAGCTATATCTACATGTGACAAGAAGGTATGGAAATACTTTTCTTCTTATGCATATGTGCAGCCAACACCTATAGACTACAGCTATCAACAGGTGGAACCCAGAAATCTGATCCTTGCAGTTGTTAGGACCCTACCAGCTTGCAAAGGATGCTACTTCTCTCCTCACAGAGCTTTACACAGGGCAGTGACATCCAACCAAAGGAGAAGTGTGTGGACTTTCTGGGGAATAGCAAACGGCCCGAAATTCGAGGGATCAGGGACGAGGTTGTATTTGAGGATTAAAATGTTATCTCCCTTCTTTTTTTAATCCATCAAGATGAAAGACTAAACAGTATTCAACTCTACAAGTAAAAGGATGCAAAAAATGGCTTTCTCAGTATTTTTCCAGTGAGAGAGAGGAATTGAGTATGGAAAAACAACAGGTGTGATATGCAATATACTGAGAACAATGAGTTTCATGCTCTCTCACTTGTTCGAGGTGCCCGAATCAGCTGCATCAATATTTGAAATGAAAGAAATATTTGAGCCCTAAATAGGTTATTACCTAAATTTCAGGTCTCAGAAATAAGGATCTGAGGGAAAAATTTTAATCATGTTTAAAGTGATGAATATTGAAAAATGTCTAAAGCCCCTGAATTGTTTGCACAGAGTCAATATCACTAAGGCAAAGCAGCACATAGAAGATTTATGGGACTGTAATAGGAAATTAAACCTAAATTGATTCAACAAATTACTGCACATAAGAACAAGCTGAATAATTTAAAAAATCAATATGAATAATTTGAGTAACTGGAGAGTGCAGAAGAAAAGTGTTGCATAGGTTAATGTTTATTGCACATCTATTTAGTGACTATCTTGAAGCAACAGTTGTTGAATTAAAATATGAATATCAGATATTTTTAAGCGTATGACAGCAGGAAAGGTAAGAAACAGAGGCAGATAGTTTCCAACTATCTGAAAACTGTGCTATACAGCACTAATATCTGGAGTACACTTTTGCAGAGGAACATCTGCAAAATTTAAGTCCCTTACAACTTTTCCTGCTACTCCTGTGCCCTAAGAGAAACACCGAAACACAAAATTAAAAAGGTCCTGGGATGTTAGGTCATTTGAATTTAAAAATTATTGGACTCAAAACAAGTACTAGCATCATTTTAGTAGCAAAGATGTACTCAGATTTATTGTGACAATGAATGTGTTCATTTATTTATTTCTTTTAAAACATGGCAATTACTTATGTACTTTAGGATTCAAGTGCAGGATGGAAAAAAGGAAGAGAATGAGACCCATTTAAAAATATATAAAAGATATAAAAATAGTAATTTTTTAAAAGCGTCTTTATTTCCTGAAAAGATAGGTATAATGCTTAGGAAAACTAATTTAAGATTGTTTTGGATCTTAGAAAACATATAAAAAATATGTTTCACCTTCATAAGGTAGTACGTGGGTTCAAACTTCACGTTAGCAAATGATTACTTCTATTTTCTAATCTCATTTCTTTAGGATTAGCTAAGGGCCACTTAGGAAGGAGTGCTGTAGCATATGCACACACCAACTGACTTAAGTAATTTTGTTTGTTATTTTTGTACTCAAACAGCTAATTCAGGGTATTTTTAATCTCCTTAACTTAAAAGCTTAAATCCTCTTTTCTCTGCACCCTCCAGAGAGAAGGGAAAACCAAGCCAAATCATCATTCCCAGTTTTCTATTATTCTGTGGAGGCAACTGCATGGAATTTGTGTCTACTGTGATGTTAATTTTACGAAAAAGCAAAGACAAATAATTCGGAAGTTTTATAGCATTGCAGACTCCCCGAATGCAGGCTGGAGTACAGTGAAAACGGCCCATTACAAAGACCTGTAGGTGGGCTGCAGTAGTTATTCTGTTTAATTAAAATCATGAAAACCAACTAAACCACAAGCCTGTGGACTTGATTACAGTTATTTGGAAAATAATAGAAAAAATTACAAATTCTAAAGACACAACATACAGAAAGCTTCAGATCTTAACAGGGAGATACTAATGCAGATTTTGAGATCTGTGAGGAATATGATTGTATTCTTTGCAGTTGTAATAGTTCACATAGGCACATCTGTTCGTGTGCCACTAGGCTGTAATTTATTAATGAACATTCATTATGAATTCCTGAAGGGGAAAAAAAAAAGATGTCTCACGGCTGTGCTTGAATTCTTTAATTATCTTGCTGATTTAGTGAAAAAAAGTCAATCCATATTTCCATATTTCATTAAAATGTTTGATTCTATACTTAAGAACAGCATCATATTCAAGAAAAAACCAAACGCAACACAGAAAGGTAGAACAAATTGAATTAAAGAGATGACACACAGTAAAATAGAGGTCCACAACATTTTGGACAGCAACTTTCAGGTTGTCCACCAGACAAGAGTCACATTTCAGGTAGGTAGCAGAGCTGTGGTAGTTATCCTGCGCATGTCTGAAAAATATTTTGGAGGGCGGGAGGACTCTGACGGTGCTGAGCACGGTGCAGGGGGCTGACCAACCTGCAAGTGGGCACAGAGCCTGCCCCAAGGGCTGCACAGGGGCTGTGCAGCCTCCGTGGGAAACGGGGGAGGAGAGCGCTCGCGGGTGTACCCGCTGCGTGCCAGCGATGTGAAATAAACTCCAGGACTGGGAGCCACCGTAAGTGTGAATTATTTGCTCTGATTTGTGCCTTTTGAGGGGAATACCGAATGCTCATGCAACTCACTGGTTGATCTCAGGACACTTTATAATGAGGGCAATTACACCTGGGGTGGCTTGGGAAGGAACTGTAACTGAGGGGAATTGCAGCGAGCTGCTGGAGGCCACCAAGCCGAACAGCAGCAGAGCTCTGCAGAAAACCCCCTTCGCTCAGCCTGGCCACCACACCACAGCCAGGGTGCTGGGGTGGACCCCATGCTTGCGGACAGACAGGAAAGGGAGGGAATGCAGTTTTACGTAGCACCCAGCAAGCAAGTAAGGCTTCATGGAAATAGTTTGGAAAAATATGTGCTAGGCAAGAAGCAAAATGTTTAGAAGTTCATTTTCACTGTATCAAAAAAAGATAAAAAAAAAAATCAGAGTTAAAAGCTGGACAGGCAAATTAATGTGGGTTTTTTTGACATCTGTTCTAAAAGGAATTCTCTAAAAGGCTACTTTTAAAAGCAGGTATTTAGGGGTAAGATTTATCCTCAGTGAAGAATTTTTCAACATACAAACACTTCTTTTTTTCTAAAGAGCTTACATTGAATAAGACATCTACAGCCCAAAAAGGCCAGTCACTTCAGGAGTGAAATGCTGCAGCTGTTTCTCTGGACATCTGTCCGCTGCCTAGAAACCTTATTTTTCCATAGAAACATGGCTCAATTTGGGATCCATTATTCAAGATGCTCCCTGCGCATGGTGGCACATCATGGAGTAGGAAAAGATATCCATCTTTAATAACATTTATGTCCCTGAATGTCCTTTCATTTTGACCTTTTCTCCCCGCAGCTTGGCCAATTTCCACTCCTTCCCTTTCAGGTCTACCACACAAGAAAAAGAAAAGAACTGTATTGAAGAGGTGGACACAGTAATTTTTTTTGAAAAGAGAAGCTTTTGATATCATTATTCAAAAGTTATATAATCATGTTCTCCCAGTGGTGTGCTGTTATGAAAAGATGACTTTCCAGAGGCGTTCTTGCTTCAAAATTGGCCAGGAAAGGACATTAATTTATTACTGCTTTGCTAAAGCTAGGTTAAAGGTCATGAAAGAAAGCAATAAGAAGAAGGAAAATCACAAACAAGACTGAAATGTACCATATGCCTTTTAAAATTAACCATCACAAGGTGCCTTTATAAAGTACTATATTGTACTTCTGTTTTGTAGGATGTACAAGGAACATTTCAGCTGTAAGTGAATTTCATTGCTTTTATTCTCTCATTAATGTTCTTTTATTGCAGGTTTCTTTGTGGACATAAATGACCTTGAGGGGAGCATGTGATTTCAAACGTACCCGAATTTGCTGATAATGCGAAATTGGGCTGGTCCAGCAAATACAGGAGAGAGCCAACCATTTGAAAACTATCAGATTGGATTAGGCATGGAGGCTGATGAAGTAGCTCATTCAGATTAACGTGGAGAAGTGTAAGATAATGAAACAGGGCACTAGAAACAATCATAGTTTCTCTGGGCGAAAATAATACAAGTTTCAGAATTTGGAACAAACAGACTATTTAAGAGAGATTGATGGTAATTAGGACTGTACTTTTGCAATTTTACATGTTTACTTTCAAGTCTCTTCAGTTCTTCTGAAAAAAAATGAGGAACATGGATCAAAATCGTCTTTCACAAATGAGACTGAAGACTATGTATGAACAGAAAACATCAGGTCTACAAGCCTAGTTACCCATTTTGTTTTCTTTTACTGATTGAAGTAATTTCCAGATTCATTTGAAATAGTGCAATCTCTTCCAGCAGTACCAAGAGATTGGTTTCCTCTCAAACCAGCATAAAGGGCTTGTTCTTTCAAAGATGATTAAATAGCTTGGTCTAGCAAAAGGAAGGAATATTTCTAGTTTGCTCATCGTCATTCTGAGCCACTCCTGATTCCACAAGCTGTATGTTTGGCAGCAAGGTAAAAGAAATCCACCGTGCCCAGCAATTGTTATTATTTATACTGTACCTCCCAGGAGTCCTGGTCATGAACCAGGTCTCTCTTTGCCATTCACAAGATAAGCACCTGTGTCAACTACAAATGACCTATTAAAGAATATTTGATTTATGTGTGTACCTTTCAGTGACAAAGAAGGTCTGAGGATAACTCATTTGTTTAACAAACATGAAGAAATGCTGCTGCCATGCAGCCAGTGTTCTGTGTCCCAGGGTGAAGTTACACAAGATCGCTGAAATGATTTAGGAGGAGGACATTCTGCTTCCTCTGCCTCCTCCTGCCCTTGTGTCCCACCTTCACTCTCCCAGCCACAGGCTTTCCCTCCCTGCCTTGATGGGGCTCTGGCCCCTCTCCCACACTGCCTCAACCCACCCACCTGGCACGAAAGTATGCGGTTCACTGTTACGTTTGTTTTCTCTCAGTTTTGGTAACCGAATTGGCGTCACACAAGGCTGATGAGTGCCAGAGCTGGCAGAAGGCAGGTGCAGCAGAGGAAGCCCGCAGCCAGCAGCAGGGTGTGGGAGACGCTGCTGCCTGTCGAAACTCATTCCATTGCCCCCGGCGCCACAGGGTATAACTGCGCTCCCAGACCCTTCTCCAGCTTCCCTGTGCAGAAGTCTGTGTGCACCAAACAAAACGGGTGTTGCACAATGTCAGAGAATACATGGCAATGTTGCACTTCCTGGTAAAAAAACACAGACCTTTTCTAGCACAAGGGAGTCAAGTATTAGTGTTCTTGCTGGACTGTTTACAAGTCATATTTAAATTGTCAAGTAAAACAAAACAGTTGACCCATTTCTTTCCATCTGTGAAAGAAATACTCAGCCTGTCCTTCATATCTCCTAGCTACTCACCCAAGAAAATATGTTACTATTGTCTAACTTGGATATTTTTAAATATGAGAAATGTTCTATGTCAATCAGTACTTCTTAATTTAATTGGAAGAGTGGCAGAGATTTAAACAAATAGAAATACAAGCTTAGTTTCATTAAAACAATGCCTTCAAGTCTTTCTCCTTTTACTTTATAACCAGGCCAAAACTTTAAAATATTAGATGTGATGAATTCTTTTAAATAATCTGAATTCAACACTGCCATATTTCAATTAAATCAAGAAAATAAAAAAGTCTATTTATTTGCTTCTGGAGTTAATGGAAGACATTTTAGAATATTTTGGTTTATTTAAAGGGAGTGAGATATATTAACAATAGCCAAGGAAGAAAATGAATAGCTCTTTGGAGAACTATAGGAGCAAAACCAAATGAATCTTTTCTAAAAGAAAACAAAAAAATCCAAGATAATTTTTCTTTGTTGTCTTTGTATTTTATTTGTGTATCTTTGTGTTTTTGTGGTCAGGCTGCTCCATCCTTCATGCCATTCCATGGGAAATTCCATTTGTTTGGCCAAGATCAAAAGAGTTTATTTCCAGCTATTGCTCCCTCCCTGTTGTAAAACATAATGTGTAGCCTTGATAACATAAGTCTAAAAAAGTTTTAAAAATACATTATATAAAGTCCAAGCAAGTCCCATTTCCTAACTGATACAACACCTGAAGCATGTTCAAATTCTCATAGAGATTTAATTCATGTATTTGGCTGCTTCAAAAGTTAGTGATAAAGGTAGGTAAGAATGTACCTGCCACATTTTATCTGTCAGCTTTCTGAAACTGGACAGCAAACAGGAGGCGAGCAGCTTTTGGTGAATGTGTATAATGCTCATGCGTTCTTTGACCTGATCCTGAGAATAACTGACCCAGCACAACTGCTCTAACTGAAGGAATTGGCTGTAACTCTGTAGGACAGGAGCATACGAAGCTTTTAACTCTGCTGCTTCATGCAGAAACTTCATGAAAATTGTTTTTCATCCTCAGAGTGGAGAGTAACGTTTATAGCCCAACTGGTCCGCCTGAAACTGCGGGAGTTTCTGCACCCACGGAGGTGGCTGATGCCCTGGACTGGGACTGGCCCCGCTGGCCCCTATGGCCGGCCCTGCTCCCTGCTCACCCTGGGGGGAGCGTCCCCCAGCCCTTGGGGAGCCGCCTGGTACTATCCATGTGGCCGGTGGAGATGGAAGAACTTGCAGTAGTGACAGACATAAAGACGAAGAAGCAATAAAGGAGAGGCAAAAGGGTGAATTTTTGCAGGGTTTTTTGTCTGCCATGTTCAGGATACATTTCGGTTTGGTTAGCTTTACCATGCACATTGATATTTATTAGATGAATGTAGGAGACCAGAACACAGATTTGTTGTGGCAGGTGTTTAGCATCATGTAAATACAGGTGAAATCTTCTGGTATAACTTAAAATTTTGCCTGAATGCACAACAGAACTAAACCATCCAGACTTGTTACCTGGTGAGCTATTGCAAGTTTTGGATATCTTGGATATCTGGGAGTGGGCCTGATGGATTGTCTACAAAAATTGTCCTGTTCAATACATTCGTCAAAGACCTGGATGAAGGGATAGAGTGCACCATCAGCAAGTTTGCTGATGATGCAAAACTGGTAAGCATGGCTGACACGCTGGATGGCTGTGCCACCATACAGTGTGACCTGGATGGGCTGGAGAGTTGGGCGGAGAGGAAGCTAATGAAATTCAACAA
>RSEF01000031.1:45221668-45238669 GCA_003993805.1 Himantopus leucocephalus | reverse complement strand
TCTCTCCAATTTAGAGACCAGGATGTTGTGCAGAATGGTGTCAGATGTTTTGCACAAGTCCATGTAGATGAGGTCAGTTGCTGTCCCCTTATCCACCAATGCTGTAACCCCATCACAGAAGGTCACCAAATTTGTCAGGCACAGTTTGCCCTTGGTGAAGCCATGTTGGCTGCTACCAATCACCTCCTCTTTTTTCCATGTGCCTTAGCAGAGTTTCCAGGAGGATCTGCTCTATTATCTTCCCGGGCACAGAGGTGAGACTGACCAGCCTGTAGTTCCCTGGGTCTTTTTTTTTTCCCTTTTTAAAAATGTTTTTTTTTTTTTCCCTTTTCCAGTCCATGGGAACTTCACTGGACTCCCACGACTTCTCAAATATGATGGACAGTGGTTTGGCAACTTCTGCCTGTTCCCTCAGGACCCAAGCGTAAATCTCAACAGGTCCCATGGACTTGTGCACCTTGAGGTTCCTCAGCTGGTCTTGAACCTGCTTTTCACCTACAGTGGGTGGTTCTTCACTCCCCCAGTCCCTGCCTTTACCTTCTGCAACTTGGGTGGTGTGGCTAGAGCCCTTCCCAGTGAAGACTGAGGCAAAGAAGTCGTTGAGTATGTCAGTCTTCTTCATGTCCTGGGTGACCAGGTTTCCCACTTCCTTCCTTAGTAGGCCCACATTTTCCCTAGTCTTTCTCTTGCCACTGGTGTACCCGTAGAAGGCTTGCTTGTTGCCCTTGACATCCCTGGCCAGATTTACCTCTATGTGGGCTTTTGCTTTCCTAACCTGATTCTGGACTGCTGGGACAATTTCTCTGTATATCTCCCAGGCTACCTGTCCTTGTTTCCACCCTCTGTAGGCTTCCTTTATGAGTTTGAGTCTCTCCAGAAGCAACTTTTTCACCCACGCAGGCCTCCTAGCATTTTTGCCTGACTTCCTCTTTGTCAGTATGCATCCATTCTGAGCTTGGAGGAGGTGGTCCTTGAACATTAGCCAGGTTTCTTGGGCCCCTCTTCCTTCCAGGGCTTTATCCTGTACTCCAGCGAGCAGATCCCTGAAGAGGACAAAGTCTGTTCTCCTGAAGTCCAGGGTAGAAAGTTTACTGTGCAACCTCCTCGCTGCCCTAGGGATCTCAAACTCCACCATCTCATGATCACTGCAGCCAAGGCTGCCCTTGAGTGTGACATTCCCCACCAGGCCCTCCTTGTTGGTAAGAACAAGGTCCAGCATGGCCCCTCTCCTCATTGGTTCCTCTGTCACTTGGAGAAGGAAGTTATTGTCAACACATTCCAGGAACCGCCTGGATTGCTAATGCCTTGCTGTGTTGTCCTTCCAGCAGATTTCGGGGAGGTTGGAGTCCCCCCAGGGCTTGCAAATGTGAGGCTGCTTCTATTTTTCTGTAGAGGGCCTCATCCACTCGGTCTTCCTGGTCAGGTGGCCTGTAGCAGACCCCCACTGTAACATCACCCGCCCCTGCCCTCCCTTTAATCTTGACATAAGCTCTTGGTTGGCTCTTCATCCATCNTCCTCGTCTCCCCTGCCTGTCCTTCCTGAAGAGCCTGTAACCGTCCATTTCAACACTCCAGTATAGAAGCCATCCCACCATGTCTCCATGATACTCATTAGATCATAGCCTTGCAGGCATGCACACATCTCTCAACTCCTCTTGTTTGTTACACATGCTACGGGCGTTTGCAGAGAGGCATTTAAGTTGGGCCCCTGATCAATGTAAATTCTAACAGATATTCTACCAATAATATGTACTTTGCTAAACTGGCAGCTCAGTTTTTGCATTTTAATGATGAAAATTTGTAGTTGTTAACATCGCACTTTTTCAATGAGGTACAATATGGCAAACCATCATTCCAAGCCAGACCCCTTTGAAGTTCCATTTTACCAGGGAATGACCCTGCACCTAAGACTAAAATAAGACAGAGCGCTGTTTCTCCTATAAAATAAAAAATGAGTGACTTTGTTTTGTCCTACACATCAGCCTTGTGGACTGTACATTATAGATATTGCATGCATGTTCATCCATCATTCCCATTTCCTTTCTACAGGACTAAATCACACTTTTTTTAGTCTGCACTTCAGCTGCCAAAAAACTAAAGCATATATGAAGCCCATTTTAAATTACTTAATAAAGCTTCACTTGCATAAATCTTATTCCATCTAAAGCTCTATGTATAAGTAAAGATGCTTTAATGTACAGGTGAACGCATGGCTTTTCCTCTTATCTGTTTTCACCAAGCATGATTCAGAGCATTTGAGAGTTCCTCTGTGAACAACACAGCAGGCAGCCTCCCTTTTTGTGGATTTGTGTCTGTACCCCCTAGCCACTTCCTCTATACTTTTAGTACACTCAGCGCCATCCAATTGCCCTTGCCTTTTCTTCTTCCTCACAGTATTTCCCTGTTTCCTCTCATGTCCCTACCTCCTTGACTGGTTGACAGTCAGCATGTGCCAGTTTTGGTTTGGAGCTGATAAAGTGCAGAGCGATTACCTAGTATGCACATCTTGACTGAGCATCTGATTCCTGCCTCTTAAAATGGATAGGGCTCTGAATTATAACTGCCTCTCCCTCAGTGCGCACTGCAGAGCACTGGTTCCTCTTCTCCAGCCACCTACTGATTTTCGCAAAACTTTAGCAGCTTCTTATTGTGAAACATCAACTTTGATTTACAGTAGGTCATTGCAACCAGAAGTTTTTTGAGGGGACAGACAAATACATACAATCACTACGTAATCATTTATTGCTTGGAAAACCAAACCAAAAAATAGTTAACATTTTTATTTTAAAAGATCCATCAATATTCTTTGGTTTTGTTAATAAGACTAATTAAGAAAACATATAAATAAAAAGTCATTTAAAGTTTTCGGTTTGAGATGATTAAATTCTATTTTAATAATATTCATTGTTATTTCTGAGGCAGGTTATAAAGAAAAAAGTGTAAGATGAAGGGTACTTAAATGGAAATGATTTCGCAGTTTGACAAATGAAACTTAAAAAGATAAAGTTCAAACAGAAAATTCATTGATAATATATTCATTCACTTCATTGATAATATCAGTATATTTTTCTAAGGTTTTGTTCTTCAAGTAGGAAATAGAAGCCATTTTCATCTTGGCTTTATTCCAAATTTCATAGTCAAGAGCAATCAAGTTAGCTTTCACAGCTTAGTTAGAAAGGCTCAGAGTAATTAACAGAAATATAATTTAAGAAAATTGTACCTTCTTGAATATCACATTTGCACTGAGACAGCATAATTGCTTCACTCCAGGCTACTGGAAGATTCACGTGTTCCCCAGAACCTAAAGTGCTAAGACCTAATTTTCTCTGTTTGGAAGGAAAAGGGTAAAAGGTTAAAGAAAAGCTTAAAAAATTTTTGGTTCATTTAGCTGATGGAACATTTTTCTTACAAGTCAAACCCAGCTTTGTTTGAAAGAAAAGTGCATATTTTAGAGACAACATTAAATGAGCTTGCTGATGCAAAACTCAAGAGCGGGAATTAATGAGGCATCTGTGTTAAATCTCTAGAGTTAGCACTTAAGTAAGAACAGGCATTCATACCTATAATTATAGTCTTATTACCCATTTTAAACACATACCAACAAAAACAATTATTTACCACCTCTGTTAACAAATCTGTAACTCCAGCCAAGGTAGTGCAAGGATACTACTATGACAACCAATGTAACAATAAAATCGCTGGGAAATCTGAAAATACATTGCCCTACACTAATTTGGCGGTTTGTCATTCACAGTTTTGTACATCAGAACACTTTTTTCTCAATAGACATCCACTTATGAAGTGTTTTATAACCACATGGAGTGTGTAATAGCCAAAATGCTGCCTCATTCTGGTCATTAAATGAGGAAAATACGTAATAATTAGATCCATTAACATTTTGCATATATTCAGCAATTCCTATGAAAAAAAAGAAGGGCCAGAACATTCTTTCTTTTCTGCTATTACCGCCCTTCTAGAAGTGATGCTGGGGGCTGACATCATCAGCTGGCTTTATGCAGCAGTAATTCCACCTTTAAGGAATTAAAATGAACCTTTCCTTTCACAACATTTTGTAGCTACTGAGAAGGCACCAGTTTTGGGCACAAAAGATAAGATCAGCTTTAGGCTGCGGAAAATTAGGCAGTTTTCTGTGGTGGCAGACTAACCTGAGTAAAGTCACCCCAGAAAGGGGCAGAAAAGGTCTTACCAAATAATTTGTCTGCACAAGACCCTCAGGAAGTTTTTCTTGCTGGCGGTCCTAAGAAAGAGTTCTGACAGTGCAGAGTTAGGGTGATTGTTGGAGGAGGACAGTTTCACAGCTGCACCATATCTTATTTCCAAATGCCTCTACAGTAACAAGAAGCAGAGTTGTCTGGGGCTTACTCATTTTTTTCTTATCCGTAAGGCAACAAAATTCCATTTTGTCTACACTGCTGAGAAGGCGTGAGGTACTTCTGATGGGACACCACAGAATTCATGTTATCGGTAAACGCACTAAGCTGAGACTGTTGTTTTCTTCTGTACATTTTGCTGCACTAAAGGGGACTGCTTCTTTATTACTGAATGTGTTGTAAAGCGTTCTTCCAGCGCTGAAATGAATCCAGACTTAATTTGGACAAAAATGGATTGCTAAGCTCAAGCCCAAGTGCAGCCAAGCCTCACTAAGATGTTCATTCTAGGGTGCCAATTCTAAGACATTTTTGAGCTCTCTTGGCCAATGCTCTTTTCCTGCCAAGATTAAGAACCACAGCACAAAGGATAACCCTCAAAATGAAAGTCCATAATTTGCAAATAGGGCCTTAAGTGTGTTTTATAATGTCTGCATTTTCCATTTGGAAAGTGGGACAAATTATATTACCACCACAGCCTTCTCTTTGGGGCTTACTAAATGCCAAATTTATCGCTTTCATAATATCTTTCCAATTTGAATGACCACTCCGCTTCTATGCATTATCTATTTTTGGCTTAGGAAGCCCACAAGGAATCATTTTGTGTTGCACAATATCATGTTTACTGTTTTCTCCTCTCAAAACAGTTGCAAAGAATTTAATGGAAAGAATAAAATAGAACATAAAATTCATCAAAGCAGTATTACAGTGAAACTATTCCTCCTAATATGGTTAAAAGTTCTCTTGCAAAAATTCAGATTTATACAACTATAAACTAGTTAAAATCTTTATATATTCCTGCTACATTTTAAAGTATTGTGGAAGCATTAGGATTGGGACCTCAGACACAAGATCATCCTTTTGATTATATGTAAGCCTGTACTTACTCAGTACAAATCAGTAAATACTGTTTTGACATCCCTTTACTGTGCTGTATAAGAGAAATACTGTTAAATTACACTTAGACTTTCCAGTAGTCCCTGTCATACTCCATGACCACTAACAATAAGATTGAAAAAGCCTCTGCTTTTAGGAAAATCCCACACAGGCAGTGGTTTCACAGCAGTGTAAGCCCATCACCTTAAACGGCAGTGTGGGCTCAGCCCCACCACGGCACTGAGCACATGTGACTATATCATAAACAAGCTCAGGAAGCTCGTGTGTTTGGAAACTAACTCTACCAAAGTGGAGGAAAAAAAACAACCCTGATTACTTCTCACAGAGATCATCTCCCCTGATGAGCTGAATCCATGGCCTCGCCACGGTGGTGGACCATGGCAGAGGGCATGGTGGGACTGACCGTATGTGGCCGTTGAAGTTGCCATGCAACTGCACCCTTAGAGCCCTTGGGGAGGAACATGGCCTTCAAGATCTGGGGTAAACTCCTGGCCCTGCCGCCACCAGTCTCACCTCCTCTCCATCCCCAAGTCCTCTTTAGTGGTTGCAAGAAGCGTTCTGCCTCAATCAAGCTCAGGGGAGGAAATTATGCATTACCTGACTGTTCAGCAACAAAGCAGTAGATGGCATTTTAAAACGTCCTCTACTTGTTACTGGTGTTCTATTAGTGCAGGTTACTGGCTAAATAATGTGATGAGAAACACATAAACGCTAAGACACCTGATGATCAGGCACAGCCTGGTATTTTTTTGGTTTGAGGCCAAATTATACGTCTTCATAATATAATAAGGGTTTGCCCATGCCATGCGTTGTATAGCTGCAGGGAGGTGATGCACTAGACAAGAGCAAGCTGCCTCTGGAACCAGAGTCTGTTTGGGGCTTAACCCGCTCTGTTGCTACACTCCTTTCTGGCCTCTAGTTACTGCCTCTTGCACAGCCCTGCACAATGCAGCTCACTTAGCCCCAAGTCAGGCATCGCTTAATATTGTTGTGTTTTGCGCAGCGGAGACATATCCCAGGAGCTTTTCCATTGATTTGACTGGGCTTTAGGTGATCCCTGTAAATACTAAGATAAACTTCAAAAGCTGGCAATTCTAATTATGCCTGGCAGGAAGATTTCCTCTGATATCCAGGCACGATAATAGCAAGCCTCACAGAGTAAAAATGGTAAAACATTTTTTTTTTAGGGAACAATGTCACTGTCTGCGTAGGTAGCAGCATGGAAGATCACAGCCTGATTTGATTTAGTTTTATTTGTGTCACTGCTTTTACTGTCTCACTATTTTAATTATTAAGACTTTAAACTTTTGTTTCTACTTCTATAGAAAGAGCTGATGGATGTGAAAAAACACAGGGGAAAATAAATAAATAATGTACATTATTTATATATAGCAGTAGATAGCAGATAAGTTGATTTCTTCTTTCATACATATCATGCATTTGACAAGCATTTTTCTATCTAGTTCTTATTTTCTGGACTTTCTAACAGATTTGACTTATGAATGAATTTGTCTGTGATTTCCAAGTTATACCCTGGAAAACAGAGAAAACACGGAAAAAATATGAAAACCAAATTGCAGTTTTACTTTTCTTTTCTTATTGAATTAATTGCAGTGCTTTTCATTTATGATACAAAATTTATTATTAGCATTTTTAAAAAATATTTTAATTGAGATACAACCTTCATAATGATATTGTACTAAATGATCTAAGTCTTCACAAAATGTTTTGCTTGTGAAATCCTGGAAGCGCAAGCTGAAAAATTAACAAAGAATTAGCTTGTTGCAGAGTTCATAGATGCATACTCATTTCTATCATCTATGAAGTCCTATTTCTCAGGTAGGAATTTTACCACCGTTCCCATAAAATGGGATTTCACCCCTTATTCTCGATAGGAGATGTGATATCAGAAGACTCTTCACATTTTCACGGGACTGGTTATGTTGTCATTTAGCTCACCCAGTTGCCTTGCTGTGGGGCTGGATGGATGCTGCCGCTGCCACAGGGGAGGTGGCAGGAAGGCAAGAGTGGAGGTGGAAGGTGGAGAAGGGAGGAGCGCGAGAAGGCTTTGCAGTGGCAGCTGGTCCTCAACCACACTGCAAAGCACAGCCTCCTTCCCAGTGCCGGGGCCTTTACCAGGACTTTGCCTTGAAAGGCTCCAAGTGCCTTAGGTGGCCTCTGATAGCTGCCACCTCCATAGGATTCCTCCTCTGACATCAATGCATAGTCAATACCAGATTTTGTGTCTCATTAAATATTACACTGTAGGGACAATAAAAGTAATTGTAATTTCATCCCGGGTTAAAAAAAAAAATAAAAAAAGAGCACTGTACAGCTTGTAGTGCCCTGCTTCATATTATATTCAATTAAAGCCTACATTTTAAATGTAAATTAAACGGCCAAACAATTTTCAGTCTGCTGAACCAATATCCCTTTGGAGTTTAGGCCCAGCTTATACACAGGGCTTTGATAATAACCAGAAGGTACATTTTGAAGCAGTGCGCTGGAATCAGCAATTAAATAAGTGATGAATTAAGACTAACATCAGTAAGTGAACACAGACAAGAAATAATCAGCAAGAGGCAGCAGGTGAGATACATACAAGGCAAAATGGAAACGGAAAGCTGCTGCAAAAGAGGTATGCAATATGCAACTTGGGATACAGTGACTAACACAGAAGCCTAGTTTGGACCCTGGACATGAAATGGGAGACTGGTGCCAGGCTGGCGCCGCTCCCCTTGTCTTACCACTGTGGTACACTGAGAGCAGAGACCTCCGGGTCCCTGCGGCTCCTGATTGCTGATTGTTCACCACTGTGTCAGAACCAGTGCATGACTTGCGGCAGGTCTGCCCTGCAGATGGGGAAGTGGTTTGATATTACACACAGTAAGCCTAGCTAGCTTTAATGTCTTTAGCGGGTGTGCCAGTGAAGGGTCAGCAGTGCGGGGTGGTCCTGGGAAATCAGAGATGTTCTATCCTATGCTGAAGCCTGAGCCAATGCACTCCCACTGCCATGGCTGCTCAAACTAGCTCAGCTTTGCCTACACAGATGGTGGCCGTGCCTCTGCCTGCAGCCTAGGCACATTCTTCAAACAAGTCTGTGGGTGTATCAATGCGCTAGCAGCAAAACAATATAAACTGGATAGATCCAAAAAGTCTTTCCCATGACCCAGCCATATTTACTGTCCTGTAATGGCTTCAGGATGAGTAAAGTCTATGATGTGTTTTCCACCTCTGATTTTTAAGATTTAGTAATACATAATACATGTCAGAAATAGAAAATATTGAATGATTAGATATGGCATTTCAGGTTTCCCCAGGCTATGTAAAAATCAAATCAAAGTATGCTGTACTTTTCCCACAGTCAGTGGAAAGTCCCAAGGCAAAATCATCCTCTCTAATCTACTTTTCTATTTCTAGTATGTATTTTACAAATAATTTTTGCCTTATCAATTATTTTACAGATACTAACGGCAGCCTGTGATGCATTATTGAAAAGAAAGAAGACTGCTCATTTGTAGCCTTATGTGTAGAAAGTGAACTGCTTAATTGGATGCTTCTCACAGGCTGCCACAACTCAATTTAATGAATATTTAATGGCAATATAATGTAGCTATTTTTAACCAATAGCTGACTGCTGCAAAAAAGGAAAGCTTCATAAATACAGGAATTGGAATCCAATACAGCACACTGCAATGAAAAAAGTCACAAAACTGAAAGCACAAGAAAAGTCATCTAAAACTACTATTAAATACTTACTTTTTTCAGTATGAGGACCGGCCATAGGAATAACAACGGTAGCAAAAAAATCTATAATAGCTCAATTTTAGATTAAGATTTACTAAGAATCACATCATGTTTATTACCCAGTGGTATAATGTTTTAATGGTTTATCAGACATATTCCATTACAACATTTACTTAACTATGTATTCTTAGAAGAAAAATGAGGCAGTTTCCAAAATTAGAACAACTAGAGTCTCATTTCTGCATTATTTTCATTTTATTTTCTTCTCCCCATCCTCCTATATTTCATCTTTTTTCCAAGTTGCCCACTCCTTCTTTTCGCTTTCTATTTGGGTTTGGTTTCATTACCAGCTGAAGACTGCTGCTATTTTCAACCCAGGCCTGGAAAGACACACCACTGAAAAGCTCCAGACTGTTCGCAGAAAACCCCAAAAGTCCAAATGCCATTAGTAACAGCTGGATCTAGTCATCCAGGAGGAGGTGAGGTGTGGAGGATCTCAGGCCAGTCTGTGCTTACAGCCGTTCTTCTACCCTGCGTGCATGAAATGCCTTTGCTTCGTTTCTGTACCTGATACAGTCTCCATTTTTCCACCCCCCACCCCCACACATGTTTTTTTTAAGCCAGACTTGACTCATTCATTCGTGGTGATCAGCAGGTGTCATCCCCCCATATCTTCCTTCCTCCTTTCCGACAGGCATAGCTAATGAATCTAATGCAAATACAACATGGGCTCATAAATATTGCGAAAATTACCTAGGGCTAACATGGTTGTCGAGCAACCAGTTCCCTCCTAATCACCTCAGCTAGGGATGGAGATAGGTTAGTGTTGATCTGGCAAGTTTTTTCTGAACACAGGTACGGCTGTCTTACTCTGCTCTTATGCGTGGTCCCGTGTCATGTCGCTAACAGCAAACCGCAACCTGGTATTTCGGAGGTGTAAAAATTTTGACAATTAGGAAATGATTCATGCACTGACAACTTTTTTCTAACTCTTGATTTTTAGTGATTGGCATAATGTGCCCTGTATGTATTTATTCTAATGCAAAGATGAATGTTGTCTCAAGGCAAAGATGTTTCCAACAATAAGTTTCAGAGAACTGTGTTCTGTATCTTCTAAAATGACTTAATTTAAATATAGTTCCTTTAGGTCTGTTTGTACCTCTCCTTATTCTTTATTATGAAAAATGATAATTTAAAGTTCACAGTGTACAATCACAGTTACTACTTTCTATACTTCTTTTTATTTTTAATCTAAGCCAACAAATCTCTTCCATTTGCTGACACAACATTCCTATCATATTATCACTTTAAGAAAGAACTATCAGAACTGAGTGCAGCATTTCAGATGAGGAATTCTCTATGTATCCTACTATATACAGAAGGGATATTTCCACTGAATCACTCAAAAATATCTACACATCTTTTCCTTCTTGATTGAATTAATTTAAAACACAAGACTGTGGAACAGTGGTAGAACTATTTTCCATTTTGATTTTATAATGATATTTCTTCTAAACAATAACAGCATTTGAAACTATATCTCAAACTATTTTATACTTTTTACATTAGCATTTTAACACATTTTCATGTTATTTCAGATTCCTCCTTTCAGTGTGCCTTCTTCTTCTATCATCTCTTAACTACTCATCTAAGTCCACTGGGTCTCTCTGCGTTGCTTCACAGCTTTCTTTGATTTCGCCTAACCCAAATAATTATGTATTGTCTGCAAAATCTGTCTTCTCATGGTTCATACACTTTTATCCAGCAATTGATAAATACATTAGGCAACATCACCTCTGGTGTGCCACAGAAGGACCTCTGCAATGCTGAAAACAATCCAGGAACCACTGCATTGTTTGCAGTGTTTTAGCCAGTTTCTTACCCAGGACAGTAATGCACCTCTGATCCTGTGAGCAGCTTGTTTCCAGAGTTTGATCTTACCAGAGATTTTTGTCAAAGGTTTTTGAGTCAATAGTTATAGCTGATAGTTCTCTGTTGTCCACTGTGTGGATGTCTCAAAAACAATTATCTGTGACCTTAAAGGTATGTTTTTCTTCTGCAGAAATATGGAAGGTTTAGCCCTTGTGTTTTATATTTTATCATTGTTTCAAAATATACATATGGTGGTTCAAAGAATGCTCATTGAAATTGAGCTCACCTAGTACCTTTAAAAATATTTATTATTGTTTTACTGTCTTGAAAAATCTGTACTGGTTCTATTGAGATTAGTCTGTCTTTCTAGTAATTCTTTTATATTTTTCATGAAGCCTTGGATGATTGTCATGCAAGACTAAAGCATACAAAAGTCTTCCACAATGTCTCAATCACTGTCTCCCAAATTGTAATAGAAGTGTTTCCCATTTTTTCTGCTGCCTATACTATCTACAGTACTAGCTGCAGAGAGCCAGAGCTGCAGTTCTTTGGTTCAGTTTTAGGCCACTCTTCCTGCAGAGATGCAGCCATAATGGCATGACTCCATACAAAATGCTTCAGAGGCAAATTAGCTGGAGAGTGAAACTGATGTCACCCCAGGTATAGCACTTTTCTGCAGGTTTGCCGCACTACTCCACTACTCAGAAATGAGTTAACTGTCAGAGCCAGTGGTCCTACTGGCAGCAAATGGACTACAAGAGGAACCCTGCTGTCTGGTCAATATGTTCCTGAGCAGCCATGCTGCCAGTTTGTTCATTTTTAGTATAAAGTTGCTATGAGCCATGCTATGATTTGAGGAAAAAATAAATCATATCATATTAATATAAATTCTATGCTAAAACAGTTGTTCTGTTTTGTTATCTTTCTATGTTAACAGAAAGAAAAATTTTTTATACGAGCAGGCTGGCACATTTGGGGGAGTTTCTATACAGAATTCTTAGCTCCCTCTAGTTACGTGACTTTCATTGTGTGTCTCATAGGACATACTGATTGTCTAATTGTACATACTTTTTGGCTTTTTGCATAGATAACCTAAAATCTTACATTCCTGAAAAATTAGCTTTACTGGCACTTACAGTCCAAAGATCTTACAGAGTGATTATCAGTGATCTCAAGCCATTTAGAACATGGTTAGATAACACGAGATTTATCGTGGTTTGTTGGCTTGAAGATTTAGAAAGCTGAATGTTTGTCTAAGGGCAGTTGTACACTCATTCCAACATAGTAGTCATGAATACCAGACAGGATATATTCAATAAAATAATAACATCTGCTAGCTTTTCAAATAGGTAAGAGAAATAAGAGTATGTTATTATTTTATTGAACGTACCATGTTTGGCATAGTTAGTATTAATTCCAGGTTTTATAATCTTGTCCAAACTCTCAAAAAAATGGTAGAGGAGAAAAGTATTAGTGTGAGCGAACAGCATTGGGAATCACTCTATTACCTTACAGATAGGCTAATTTTGCTTTTAGCAAGGGCATGCCCTCTATTTTCAAGTCCTAAAGAACAACATAGTAGAGACATTTAGTAGGTAATGCATTACTTAAATCAGAAGCTCTTTGCAAGCAGTTAGTGGGAATGAAAATTTTAACCTCATGTTGTTCAACAAAATAAAATTATCTTACAGGCATTTATTTAAACTTCACTTACTTAGGCTTTCCTTTCTTGATTTTATGTAAAGAACTTTCAAAATAGTCTTTCAGAAAGCACTTTTGTATTCCTTCATATTGCTTATTGGACAGTACTGCAAGTCTGTAAACCAGTAGAATTTTATGCACCCACATCTTCTGATGCTGTGGTTGATTTAAAAATAATACAAAAAAAGACATACAAACTATATTAGTCCCATGAATTGTTTTTCTGAAATGTACCCTAATAGCATGAGAAATTTCCATTCAAAATTGATATCTAAAATGCCAATATACTGCTATATTCCCATTCTTCTTGCAGAGTTATACTTTTGAAGAGACGTGATTATAATGAGCCATATATGTGTGATTTAGAGCAAATCACTTCCCCTCTCTATTGTGCATAGTTTACTTTTAGGTAAAACAAAGTAAAATATATACACTTTTTAATGGCATAGGGATGAAGGATCTGAGGAATCAGGTGTTGGATATATTAACTAGGTTTTTTAAATCATTGTGCGTACCTTGGATGAAAAACACTGTATGCTATGTGTACAAAGTGAACTTCTATACATTTAAAATACATTGTGATTGAACTTTTTTGTAAGAATTGGCATACAAATAGTCACAATTATTTCCTTATGGAATATTTGAGCAAAACAGGAACTCTGTGTCAGCATAACTTTGAAGATCATGTTTGCAAAGGGCCTCTTTCTAGCTTCTATACTTGCCCCAACAGTATTCTCATGTCCAAAATTGTGCATGTATCTGACAAACTGCATCCACATAAATATATTTAATCTATTGCAGTTGCAAATTGGTATGATCAGGCAAATGTAGGTGTTTCTTAGACACCGGACATCCATTAATATAGGTATAATAAAGACATCAGGCACCTAATAGAGATCGTGTATCATCTTCTGACCTGACTATGTTATGCTTGCTTTCTAGATCGACGGACCTGACCTGAATCAATGGAAGACAGAAAACTAAATGTGAAACTATGACTTAAACATGCCCCATTCTGGGACAGATTCAGCAAAATTTAATCTAATTTCTGTAAAATCAGAAATTTGGAAGCAAAAATTTCACTGAATTATTCCCTCAGTGCTAACTGAGCACAGAGATAAAGCTTATACACAAAAGAAATGCTCCTACGTATTTAACTCTGACTTTCTTGGAACTATACTATTTAATTAAATCAAATACTAAAATAATCTAAAATCCTGATTTGACCGTACTTTGCCTTGTTCTTTTTGAAGGTGTGTATACACAAATGTTCCTAGACGAGTTCAAGAAAGATTCTTTCAAGAGAACATTCTAACACAGTGACTACCCAGCTCCACATTGCTCTTAAAAAAAGTGGTATCTCCTAGCCATGGACAAAGTAGAGCTGGTAGCCAATTACGACACACTGGGTGTAACTCAGAGAAGAAGAAGCAAGCAAATGACTCTGACGATACGACTGTTAGTAGGAAATAAAAATGATATCAAAATCCTGAAAACCAATCAGAGTCCAGAAGAATAAACTTTGGGAAGAAAACATGGCAAAATGCTTTTTTTTAGACTGACTACTGGTTTTTGTGTTATACATTGACAAAAATATTGTCTATGTTGTTCAGGTTTGACAGAAATAAAAATCCCTACTAACAATAAAATCTACAAGCACAAATCCAAGGAAGTACAAACTCAAAAACAAATTAAGAAAAATTGTCTTGGATTTGCCCAGAGAATTTAGATCAAGCATCCTCATAAATTGTATCATTTTCACACAAGTAGTGACTGATCTCCAATCTGCACTGAGGTTATGTCTAAGGCTTAACTATTACTTAATATCAACCAATCCTACATATAATTGACAAAGCAAAAGAGCAGAAAAAAAAATAATGTTTGTGCTAAACAGGTGAGGAGAAAGGTGCTAGACAACTTCTGCCTTAGTCTACAGTCTTGTCGTGGCTTGCTGGCATTTAGTTACTATTCATTACTGTTTGCAAATTTTGGCTATTATATGCTAATTATATGTTCTGAAGAATATAAAATGTTTACAGAAATCTAGGGACTGTTTTATATCCCTGTTATGCCATTGCAAAAGAACCGCAAAAAACCCATGGGATTCATCATGAATAAAACTCCCTCTTGTATATTCAAATAAGTCACTAATTTACTTATGCAAAAGGATTTTGGTAAGAATGTAAAAAAACCCCATAACTCTGTATGTTCATCTGTCTGCCTGGAAACAGAACTCTTCAAACTCTGATTTACTAGATCTAAGGATTGAGTATCCATTTGTGGTGGAAGCCTAGTAAATTGGTCATGGCTTTTTAAGCAGTTTACAACTGGGTATTCAAAACTAATAAAAAGAATTAAAAGTGAATGTGACATATGAAACAGAAAAACCTATACATCAAATCAGAAACCTTTTACAATACATTTTTATGCCTGGTCATAATCAATCACACAAATTTTAAATATCACATTAAGTTTGAAGAAATAAGGTCACTAACAACAGAGCTGGCAGTAGCCTAAATGAAAAGCAATTTTCAGAATATGTTATTCACAACTGACCAGCAACTAGAATAGCAGGTGGAGTTACATAATGTCTTGGATACCATATATTACATAGACTGCCTTGCATCACTAAAGGTATATCATAAGAGACACTGTAAGGCTTTGGTTTTGCTCAATCAAATAAAGATGTCAACACTCATATTTAAAAATCAGATAATTATTTACAATAATGCTGAGGTGGCTTTCATTGAGAACCTAAGCCCTGAACAGCTTTCCTAAGAAACAATTATTTTTAAATATGATCTTAGGGATCAGTATAAAGAAACTATTATATTCTCTCAGGCTTAGATCCTTGTGTTAAATATTTGTAAAAAGCACAAATGATTTTAGGCTTTGACATTAAAAAGTGTGATAAAATAGCCTTTTGCACAACAACATACTGTATTAAAACAGAACTGAAAGGCTGAATCAAATGCTTAATAGTTTATAACATTATGACGAATACTGTATCATACTTTAAGAGACATCCTTCAAGACTAATGGAGATTTGGGGATTCAGGGATTAAATTGCAACAAGATAGACTTCCTTATCGCAAAATGGGAAACTCCTAATCTTTCTGCATATAAAGCTAAACTTCTGCAGCCAAGTTAAGTTAGGTTCTGATCAGTGCCTTCAGTACTTCCTACCAAACAGGTAAGGACCCACCCAAATTACTTGTTGATGTGATATCTACAGGAATTCATGCACTGGGGAGAGGACAACAGACTGGACTCATGATTGGCAGTAAATCTGGTTGGGAAGCAGATGTAGGTTCTGTCCAGGAGAGTCATGTGCGAGCTCTCTTGCTCCTTCACACCCTTTGAAAAGGCCATTCCTGAAAAATATCCTTGAGCTACCCTGCAAAGTTATTGTTTCCCAAACAGGAAAGCATTTGGGATTGAGGCATTTTTAAAAGTTAAATCTTTTGAAAAAATTAACAGTAACTGACTTTTAACACGGACCTTTTGGTATTTTAGTCTTCTTTTTTTTTAACGGCTAAGTATTTTCAGTTTGCAGAAATGTTGCAATTAGTGTTCTACAAGTGCCATGTCTACTTCTCAGTGTGGTTTTAGGATGTGTTTTTTTCTTTTCAGAACAATAGTCTCTTAACTTCATGAAATATTCTTAAAGCACTTGGATGACATTGCACTACAACTTTAGGAAGCAAGAGAATCTGTCAGTTCACAGCCAGTAAGGCAACTTATTATGCCTAATTATAAAGGTACACAATGTCAAGGCAACTCATTATAGTGTCAAGACACTGTCAATGTACCTACGTCACCCTTTTAAAATTAGAAAATAAACCGAAATAGATAGTAACATAAATAACTTCTATACAAGCTTTTGGCACTTCAAAGGTTTTTAAACTACTTAGGCTCACAGAGCTTTAGCTATCGCATATAAATAAATATTTTGGTAAGGTTACCAACAGAACCCCAGAGCTGGCCTCTTTTGGCCAGAGGCTGCAGACGAATAGCACGGTCCCAGAGCCTGTTTACTGGCTATGGGGCAGCGAGCTGTGGGAGAAAATACTCAGCCATTTACCTTCAGAGATGCTGACAAGTTGCTGTGATGAGTGTGCTAAGAGAAGCGAACGAGTAATACGCATTTCTGCGCTGTGTGCCCTTGACAAATGCATCTGTGGTTTGGGCATGACTGTTTTCTATAACATGGGGAGTATTTGCAGGCAGTCAGTGGCCATCAGTCAGAGCTGTCCTACATGCTATTTGGGTTTGTTTTCAGGGTTCTGCCTGGTATGACAGTATTCCTTTGGAAGTGAGTGTACAAGAACCCTGTTTGACTTGATCTCAGTTTCTCTGCTGGATGATTAAAACAGTAGTTTATAGAGACAGCCTA
>RSEF01000031.1:45205684-45221304 GCA_003993805.1 Himantopus leucocephalus | reverse complement strand
AAAAAAAAAAAAAAAAAACCAACAAAAAACCAAAAACCAAACCAAACAACAGATGATGGGAAAAGTCAAAGAAAAGTCACCATACTTCCCTCTGTATCTTCCTTTTTTGGAAGGAAAGAAAAAAATTACAAGATTGTCACATTGTGGTGCATAGAGGAACTCAGGTCCCTGAAAGGCACTGTTCTCTCAAGATCCCTCCAAGTTTCCTAAATGCTGTCAGTGCTTTTAGTTCTCTAACAACAGACCAGATACATATTTGATCTTTGATTGCTGTTCTTAGTTCTGGGAGAGCAGCTCCCACAAAATTCTAGGTCCAATGAACTAGAACAAACCATAGAAACACAGTTGTGAGAATGGCATCGCTATAATGTTACAATGGGCTACATTAAATAAATGTAAATAATTTCTTATACATAGCAAATAATGCTGACATACAATCAAGGCAAAGATAGTCTATATTCTCCAAAGTTCAGACCATGCAGTGCCACCAAAATAACAATTGTCTACTACTCCAGCCAGGCGTACAGTGTTTTAACAGAATTACCAGAAAGCAAATCATAGAACTTAACCCCAAAGTGCACTGAGCACCTTGTAGACAAGCTATAAAATGTGTGTTCTTATTTTAGAAGAGAAGTTAGGTCCTCTAACCATTTCAATACTTGTATATTTGTAACCTTGCTAATAGGAATTCGCATTTGCAAGCTGATGCACTAAAGGCACTCTATAAATTTAAAAATCTTCATTACAGAAAGATCAAAGGTTGTTTCACATACTGTTGTGTTCTATTTCTCCTCTCTTTTTTCAATGACTTTTCTAGTAAAAGGCCTATTAGTAGTAAAAAAAAATCACAGTACAAGACAGCAGAGACACAACAAACTCAGAAAACTATTATAAATTTACATATGGGCCTTACGTATGTATTTATTTTACTACTCTGAACAATTCCACTAATTCCAAAAGGTTCTGTCACAATAATAAAAATAATTATGCCCCTAGGTATTTAGAGGTGGTCTGCAAATCTGCTGATCAATCTGTTATCCTGAAGGACTTCATGAAGCTGAAGTGAATGGGGCAACTCACTACATAAACCTTTTGCAGATCAGATTTTAATTCCCTCAGTCTGAGAACATTCACACATGTGTATAGCTTTATATTCATGAACAGGCAAATCCTTTGGCTTCAGAAAGACTACAGGCCTGTGTGAAGTTATGCAAGCACATATTTAGAGATTCAGAAGTCTATGAAGGAAGCAGGGCACAAGTTTGTTCTACACTGTCATTGGAGGAACAACTTTTGCAAGAGTTCAGGTGTCCGATGGTCAAGCAGAGGCAGGGAGGGATGAAAACTGCATTTATAGAGCATTGAAAATGATGTGAGAAGAATGAGAAGTTGTCACATGGAGTATGGCGTCTCTTTCTGGAGGAATTCCACATTAATTAGCAAAATCTTCCCATGATAGCTATGTTACACTTTGATTTGGTGAGACTAAAAGCAACTACCAAAGGAATTTATTTGCCTTAATCACTAAGCTTAAGTTTCCTACCATGATAGTAGCATTTTAAACCTGTTTAACACATAAAACAAATAATATTCTGTCCTAAACTGATTAGGAAAATCAGATTATTAGTGGTAGGAAAAGTAGAGGTAATAATGCTTAAATTGCACCCAAGTATCAGAGGTGTAACGTTGAGCTAAGGTTTTTGGTGGGCTTAGCATGATGCCAGAGATGGAAGAAAGCATATGAACGAGCTTCTGCTGCCAAATTGCAGCTACCAAGAGGGTACAGCATGAGAAAGCAGGGGGACTGAGGCTGCCCTCCTTCTGTGAAGGAATGGAAAGGGAACTAGCCAAAGACTGACTCAGGAGTTACCAGCTGGGGTGTGAACTCAGGAGGAGTAAGGGGAGAAAACCTGAATACCAAACTCAGGTGCAGTCTCACCATGGCCAAGGTTCTGGTGGATGCAAAACTCCCTGTGATGGGGTGATGGTCAGGAACGCTGCCAGGCTGAAGGCCAGGTGGGTAGGGCACGGGGGGGTGGGAAAGTGGGCAAATTATAAGTTTGGTGAAAAAGCAAGACTCAGCTGGGGTGGGAAGCATTTAAGCATTGGGTAAAGGGCTGGTAAGGCTTAGGCAGCAGGGAAATCCGCAGGGCAACCCTTCTTGTCCATGCAAATTCTGCCTCTTGTGGGTTTTTCCACTGCAAAGCACATGTGTGACCTTCTTCCATAGTCTGTCCATAGGAGCACAAACCTCTTCAGGGACCCAGAGGACAACACAAAGCCCAAGAAGAAGGATCACCAGCAGTTTGGAAGGATTTCTGCAATGTTCTTTCACTCCTCCACATTGGAAGCCATCCTTAGAGAGGGATGAAATATGCCCCTTACTCCATAGAGACCTGCTTTCATCTGTCATTGTTCAGGACTGTTTTTTTGTGGATTATGGAAATGTGGTAGGCACTTGCAGTAGAAATGAATCTGAAATCACATATGGATCAAAGATTCATACAGCAGTTTCATTCATGTTACGGCAAGAGGCAATGAGAAAGGCTGTAGGCATATTAAGTGACTAGCTTCACTTTGCTTTCAGTGTCCTCATTGGGGCCAGAAAAATCTAGTCCGTATCTGCCATTTCAGCAGCATAACCACTGTGGCAGAAGGCTGATATTTCAAAATTCTCAGTGGTCCCTCTACCGTTTTCTCTGAGGCTGCTGTCTGCTCATTTCCTTTCATTCCAGTGTGATGGGTTTTTTTTTCTAGCTGCAAGCTTGACTGTGACTAATTCAGCAAGAAAAAAAAGCCAGCAAAAATGCATCATTTGCTCTCTTCTATTGATTTGGACAGACAATACTAGTCTGCAAGCGATTCCGTCATCACAATCAGAATTGTAATTTCTCTTTTTCACTTTCAGTGACATTTTGAGTCAAGCCTATCACAAATTCACCACAGTCTTCTGAAGACAGAACTGCAGTAGTAACTTTGGAAGAGCATGACATCCATATAATATCGTTAAGTATGTATGACGTTACCAGCTGCATTTGCCCATTGTTGCTGATACTTAACCTTTACTCTCCCTCTACCACTTGAAAGTGCTTTTCAAATATATGTTACAGTGTGATGAAACAAATTTAGATAAGGCTGACACAGACAGTTTCTTTGTTTGACATTGATTTTTCCCTACCAGAAACGCTATTAAACTTAAGCAAAAGGCATTTTTCTTGAGCACAGTTTTAGCACTTCAGTTGATTGAATTCAAAAGTCTACACTAATCAGAACAGGCCTCACTGCAAATAAACGTGAAATATTGTACAGCTTCAGAAAGTTTCTTCCCACAAAAACACTGCAAAGTGGAGGAGATAACAGTGTGCACATCTTTGTCACATAAGTTAGATTTCTTCTCTTTTTGCTTTGAATGTGGAGAAACCAATGTTTCCCACACTATGCTTGAAGCTTTCTAAATTACGGTTTGGAAACTGGAGTTCACAAGGGGCCAGAGATGGTGCCTGTGTCCCTTAGTGGCACTTCTGTTACTGATCTACAGAGCGTGTTCAAATTCAGCCATGCTAAAAAGCTGTATTTGTGCCTCCAGTGTTACTGCCAAAATTAATGACTATTCTGCTTCAGATGAAGCTCTCTGCTCTAGTTCATACCACAACCACACAAACAGTTGCACTGATACAGCTGAGAAGCAGCATAAATCCATCCTTAGCCTGGAGACAGGAACAAGGGATGGAGGAAGCAGCCAGACCTTACGTCAGTGCTACCCTTGAACACTCTGCAATATAAATCCACATGCTAATATGCATTTCCTTAATGTTGTAAGCCTAAATGACATAAAAATTATAAATATTTTAAAACTAATTAACGTGTTTCTTGCAAACTACCACAGTCAACTCATCTAAGGCAGTGATCCTACTGTATGCTTGTTAAAAGCAAACCTTTAATGGCATGCGGTTCCCTAAAGGTTACTTTGTCCCCTTCATCCAGTAATCCATTTAAATTGTCTGCAGACTTGGCTTGGCAATGGTTATTTGCCTTCACAATGTTCATAAAAAGGAAATAACAATACAACCTGCACAAAAGCCCTAAACGGGACAGGTAAGCGTTGTCATTGCCAATTGTTTCCACATAGTACCAAGTATGGAGAATTTTCAGGTATGTTATTTATCCCACAAAATCTTGCTTCATCCATAACATCTATTTTCATCAAATCCTTCTTATCCACAGTGTGCCCTTATCATTGACTTATCAGTCAACCCATCAACCTTGGTATAAATTAAACAGAATTGTGCCCTGGTCTGCACAACCCCCCCAAAAAAGGAACCTTCTTAACGTGGTATGACCCAGGTTGCTTTAAATTGGATTTTGGTTACATGAGATGTTGGCTGTCCTGTGAGAGGGCACAATGGCAGGCAGGACCAGGGATTTCCCTCTCCATGGCAAGGGTAGGGAATGGCTACAGGGAGCAGGGTGAAGAATCTTGTACAGGAGCAGTGCTTCCCTGTCGATCTTTCCCCTGACTGTGTGCTCTTGGAGGCAGACTATAGCCAACTGCAGCTGGTGTGGACATTGCACCAGGGAGAGGCAGTGAGCAGGAGAGGGCAGAGGTTAGGGCTGGGTACAAAGTTACCCCAGGTCAAGGTAACAGCGTGTGTTCCTTCTGGGAAGGGCTTATTTTGAGGAACAGCCTGTGTCCCAGCTCTGGAACAGCTGGTCGTCATGGGACGCTGAAGACAACAAGCAGACACAATTTGAGTGGATGGCCACCAAAGCTCACAGGGACACGGAGCAGTCCTGGGCGCCTGTGGCTGGGCAAGATCAGAATCTGATTTGTTAACTCTGGTCTGGAAAGAAAACACGTAGTTAACATTAAGTAAGTGCTTCGATTCTATACATTTTAAGAAAGTAAAAGCACATGATAAATTGAGACAGCTACTGCAAAAAGCTGCGGTTTTGGAGCCTGAAAGTGGGGCAGAAAGGAATGAAGTCTTGTTTTTTAACCTTACAGGAATTCTTTCATTGTCTCACTGTGAGACTTTGAGAAGATTTAACCTCTCCGCCAGCTTTCCAGTTCCTAACATGGGGTTGATCGCATTTAACAGCCTCGATGTGACATGGCAAGGATAGCTAATTAACAGCTGTAAAGCTATAAGCGCTGTATGAAAGCTGAATGAATTAATAGAACAAACATCTAAATAAATTACTTGAGTAAATTACATGGAAAAGAGGATTTCCTAAGGTACTTCATTCATCTTGGCAACTGTATTGGGATGCTTTTCATCTGTCATTTGCTATCACAGATTGTGAGCTCCTTGGGAGAGGAGCTGTATCTGTCCTCAGCACTACCACAAAAGCATGCTACCAAGTGGAAATAATGTAATGAAATATGTCTGTCAGGGCTATCGGAAATGTAACAGCTTTCACATCTGAGCATCTTTGTGAGTGTCTGTGTGTGCTCCTGCTCCCAGGATCTTCAAGGAAGCACTCCTCTCTGTCCCACACAAGGACACAGGGTCATGAAACACCAGGAACTGTGGCAGAGCAAGGAAACCCCAGAAATACCAAGACCCAGGACTGCACCCAGGTGGCACGCCTCAGACACCTTTGCATAGACAAGCCATCCACAGGAGGCCAGCAGATGTCACAGAAGACCTGCAGGGGAACCTGTGCCCTTCTGAACTGATGGGCCCCACAGAATACCCTGGCGCACCAAAAGCACCCACAGTGTCTGTGCTTAACACCACACGCCTATGTTTAGCACTCCTTGTCCATGTTTGAGCCTTTGCACCCTGTCTCACAGTCCATCCTGAAAGTGGTGACAGAAGCCATGACCTTTTGGAGAGTTATTGGTACCAGGGCGTGTGGCAGCAGTCATCTTTATTTTCATCTGCTTAGATGCTGGAGTCAGGCCCAAAAGCCAATAAAACATGAGGGCTGGCTTCATTTTGAAAGGGGTAGAAATCCCAAGGAATTGCCAATGACATCAGGCTTCTGCGTTGCGAATTGAAAATAGACAGATTCATTACCTTGTCCAGGGTAAGTTCAACCCACAGATCTCTGCCCTTTGCTCTGTCATCACCCATGGCCTCCTTTCTGTCATGCTGCTGTTTTGTTGTGGTACTTGCTGTTATCACTACTATTTATTATTTGTGGAGAGCTGATGGCACGCTCCAGGCTGGGCAGATGTGCGGCAGGCTGCGTGCACTCTCTTCTTAACAGACAGGGAGCGTGTTAAAGACTGCCTAACAGTATTTCCACATACAGTTTTCCTATCTGTTGTTCGGAGCCTACATTGACACCATTCCTTAAACTTCAAAAACCCCATGGCATTGCCTCATTGATGACACATACAGGTTGCTTTTCTTCTGTATTTCTCCTCAGCCCCAGCAAGGACGACAGATTAATCTCACTCCTGGTGCGTTTTTAACAATGCTAAGAGTTAGTACGCTCGCAGGGTGCTTGTAATGACAGAAGCAGTCCTTCCAAAACAAATCAGAACAAACAGATCTGGAGCCCACTGCCAGCACCTCTCTGGGCTGGTGCTCTGGGAGCTGACTGATGGCTGGATCAGCTGTCCGTGTTTCAATTAAGTGCAAATGGGTAAGTGCAATTAAGTGCAGAGTGACGGTCAGCCGAACGATTTGGGAGGGCGTCTTTGGCTCGTGTGACCAGTACAAACCCCAGCAGCTGTGTCCTCAATTCAGCGAGCGCAGCATTAATAGGCAGGCGTGTAACCCTACAGAATATTACATACAAGTGCCACACGGTGGTGCTGCTGTTCAGCAAATGTGAAACCTGTGCCAGTATTGGCAAGAACAGATATCTACCGCCGTGCAAATATATTGATTCGTGTGTGCGCGTATGCGTGTCTTCAAATGCTGCTTGAATTCTGATGTCTTGATGACAACATTTTTACTGCAGGTGTGCTACCCTAAACAACATCACTTTTCCATTATTTTCTTTTTCTTACTGTACATGTGTCATTGCACATCTCTGTTGTTGTAAGTGTAGATGAATTAAATACAAATCTTGATCACAGACAAGTTCTTCGAGTTCCTTAATGTGCTTTTCTCATCACAAGCCACATGGAGAATACCACTTTCTGGCAGGCAGGCTTGCATCAGTCACCACTTAAACCAACAAAAATCTTTTAATCGCTTCAGGTCTGATTCTCATTTCCCACATGTTTCTTCAGCTCAGCTAGGGAACAGATTCTGAACTTTGTTTATCCATGGCTTTGCATTTATCAATCATATTTTCAGCATTTTACAGGATTCGGTACATTTTTGCCAAATACATTAAAGAACATTAATGCATTGTGCTGTACACTGCATCATGTATAGACTTTGCCCCTTTTTTTTCTGATTTTGATGGAATTTGATGTCATTCTGCTAGTTTGGAGGTATATCTAATGCTCAGGTGCTCTGCCTTGGACTTGCAGGGACCAGAGACAGCGAGCAGCTCTAAGTCTCCAAAGGGTGTTGCAGAGGCACCCCTTAACATGCTGACGAGCAGCTAATCCCAGGGAGTAGGGAAATACTTCCAGTTTCTCCTCTCCTGCAGCCACAGCTCCATTGCTGGCTAGCAGGCTTGGGAGCAATGCTGGTGAGTATTTTGTCTTCTCATATCAGTTCACGGGGAAAAAAGTTCTGTGTGCTCATGAACACTCAGCCACCAAGCAGGAGCAAAACCAGAATGGTGACAGGCTGGGATGAATGGGAACAGACTCACATTAAAATTCAGGGACTAGAAGAAGCATGTGTCTGATATCAGCTTTTATGTAACAGACAGAAAATTCAATTTAATTCTCTATTTCCTTTCTAGGTAGAAAACCTAGAAACTCCCTAACCAGAGTATTGAGCAGTTTCCCCCTAACCTCCCTTTCTCCTTTTTTTTTTTTTTTTTTTTTNTAAGCCATGTCAACAGCCACATCTGTCAGCCCAGTGCCTATTATGACCAGTCAGTAATCCGAGTCTACATGTCTGCATGCTTTATACCTATTAAAACACAACTAAAAATGACAGGAAGGAGAGTAAGCACCTCAGATGTAAAAAAGTTTTCCATTTTATTGTAATTCCAAGCCTAGCACAGAAGTTTCACAAAACTTCAGATCTGATCAAGACCTTTTCGCTTTTTTTCCCTGTTACTATAGTTGATTGATTGATTTATGGAAGGTTTTTTCCTTCTTCCTTCGTTGTCGTGTCCTTTTTAAAAAACTAAGTGGAGGCGTACCTCTTACAAACACATGAAAGAAAATACAGCCATTGGCCAATCTTTCAATTGCAAGAAACGTGGACCTATAAATCCATCTTTCTTTTTTCCTTTCCCTTTCCTTTTTTCTTTTTCTTTTTCTTTTTCTTTTTCTTTTTCTTTTTCTTTTTCTTTTTCTTTTTCTTTTTCTTTTTCTTTTTCTTTTTCTTTTCTTTTTCTTTTTCTTTTCTTCTTCATCTTTTTCTTTTTTCTTTTTCTTTTCTTCTTCTTCTTCTTTTTCTTTTTCTTTTCTTCTTTTTCTTTTTCCTTTTTCCTTTTTTCTTTTTCTTTTTCTTTTTCTTTTTCTTTTTCTTTTTCTTTTTCTTTTTCTTTTTCTTTTTCTTTTTCTTTTCTTTTTCTCTTTCTTTTTCTCTCTTTTTTTTCTTTTTCTTCTTTTTTTCTTCTTTTTTTTTATTTTTCTTTTTCTCTTCTATTTAAAAACAAGGCATAAAACAGAACTGAATTCTCTTTTCTCATACTGAATGGAGCCATAACTCACAGAAGAATATTTATTTTTATTATTACCCCTAGGGGAGTAGAAATTTGAAGTCAGACACTTATGAACAATGCAGTGATTTTCTCCAGGGGGGGTTTTCCATCCAGGGCAACAGTACAAATGGTATCTAGAGCCACCCACATTTTGCCTGTCACACAGACAAACAAAAGAATGCATGCACAAAAATATAAATCAGTGTAAATAGAATCCCAAGTTTTATGCACACACAAGGGAAGAAGCCAGCCACATGAAACAAACAAACGGGGACGGGCAGCGGGCGGGGAGCCGCGGGGGAGGGGGGGTGAGCCCGTCCCGCACCGCCGTCGACGTGTACGGCTCCGCTCCTCGCCGGGGGAAGGCTTCAGCTGTGGAAACCCTTTCTTCTCTCCACCCCAGCCTGCCCTGCCGCCGCGGCCGTCAGCGGGACGCGGTGATACCAACAGCGGGGTTCACACTGCATCCCCCCCACCTCCTCTCGCCAAAGAGAGGGGGAAAAAGAGGGAGGAAAAAGGAAAAAGAAGTTGAGATGGTTGGGATTTTCTTCCTCACCTCCGAAGAAGGAAATCCAACAGAACCACGCTTAATTTCCCTAGAAAATAGAAGAACAAGACGAGAATTAAGAATAACCGAAATGCGCCGAGATGGACTGAGAGGACAGTGACAAGGGGCAGTTTTGCAGCGGGGTGGCGGTACGGGAGAAGCCGGGAGACGGAGAGGGGGCCGATCCCCCCCGACCGGTGGTGCGGCGGCTGCGGGGCTCTGGGCGAGGGACGCGGGATGCGGGATACGGGATGTGGGATGCGGGTGCCGCTGCCGCCGCACACAAGGGGCAACGGAGGGGGCTGGGAAGAACGGGGGGGGAGGGGGGGGGGAAGGGGGAAGCTGCACGGAGAGCCGGGTTGGGGCGTGGAGCGCATGGAGGGCTCCCTCCGCCTCCCAAAACTGCAGGAGCTGTACCATGAAACGTATACGGTCCTGCCTTTTCGGAGAGACTTGTAAGTAAAACTCCTCCATTGAAAAGTACCTGGGGCTCAAAATAAAGGTCCAGGTCGAAGCTGCAGGACAAAGCCCGGCCCGGCCCCGTGAAGCCTAGGGATGGACCTTTCTCTGGGCTTGGTAAAGGCTCGGAGAGGTGCGGAGAGTGTGTGTGTTTGGGGGGGTAGCCAGCTAGCCAGCCCACACCCACCTGTGAGCAGCACCGGCCTCGCTGGGGTCCGGCACAGGAGTGCCAAGCGGAGGCATCTGAAGGGAGAACTCGTGTCATTTCAGCCTCGTATATTGGTATTTTTGTCAGCAATTTGACAAATATCTTCAAAACACTTAATGAACTCCAGGAGCTAAAAGGCTTTGAACTATACTAGTTTGCAGCTTCCTTCAAGAGTAGTTTTTGCAAGTTCACACCTTAAAGTTTTATTTGTTTTCCTCTTGCGGTTTCTCTCTACATAAGCATCTTAAAATGAATGGAAAAAATACCAGTTTGGCTACCTACTTTTAAGGCCAAAACCTTACCTAGAGGTACTGAAGAGTTAGCTGCCAGTAAAAAGCAAACAAAAGCAATAAAGACATGTCCCTGCTGAAAGTCACTGAGTGCTTCCTGTGGGTCATTCTGATCACAACAGGACGCAATCTGGTTTTGTCACTTGAGAAGATTTGTCACTTTGAATTTCAGCTATATGGTTGAGTACCTCACCATACTTACCATGGCATACTGTGGCAACCAGGAAACTTTTTTTTTTGTCTTTTTAAAACAAAACAAAAAACGTATAGCACCTTATTTTAGCTCCATGTGCATATTGTCTGTTATTTCAAATTCTGGAATAAGAAACAGGTGTCATATTTTGTTTTCTCTGAAATGAAACCCACTAGCTGAGAGGTCATGAAGCCATTACCTTACTCAGGTAACTACCCTACTTTGGTGGTCCAGTGGCTCTAATAGAGGCTCCATTTACAGGTCTATATTATGACTGATCAGAAGCTAATTTTGTTTAAATTTGGAAGGTTAGTAAAAGTAATTTTGCATGGGAGGATCTGAATCTTTAATGGTAAGACCTTGAGAAATTAAGGGAAGTATTTAATGAAGGAGCAATTTAATGAAGGCAACTGGGTAGAAAATTTACAGAACCCCATGAGTATAGGTGAGTTTTGGAATTTCTTCAAAACAGAAGCTGTTAAACCTGTCATGAATGAGATGTGCCTAACAAAGCCAGGGAGAGAGAAGGCTTCGACAGCTGTTTAGGTGAATAAGTATCTCACGAAAAATGTGAAGAATAAGCAGGCAGGCTACAAAGAATAGAAAGGAAAGAACTGATATGAGGTAAGCTTAGGGCCTTGTATATCAGGAAGCACAGAGACAAAGAAGTAATTCCCAGAAGTTAAACAGAGCTACCTCTTGAAAACAGCACAAGAAAAACTTAAGGAAAAAAAAAAGATCAGTGAAAAAAACAACAAAAAAGTAAACCAGTTACACAGCAGGGTTGGGCTAGAAATTAGGGGGGAAAAAGTTCAAAGCCAAAATACACATACTTTTTATTGTTTTTGGGTTTTTTTCACTTCAAAACTGTAGATACTGAACACAGGAACAAAAGCAAAGTGTGAGCAGCTACCAGTGATTTGTAAAGTGATTTCTAAGACTCGGAGACCCCATTGCACTCAAAACAGAAGAGGACTAGGTAATACCTTTCTATGATTTTGAAAGGAACTAGCACACAAAAAATTCAATAGGAAGGAGTCTTAATTCTGGTAAGATTGCAATATAAATGGTCCATGTAAGTATGCATACAGATTAAGTACTTACAAACAAAGCTGTCTTTGTTAACAGGGGAAGCATTAATACTTTTTATGGGTACGAAACTGATCAGATGTTACCTAAACTAATAATTATGTTCTGATCATTCACATTAGAAAAAGATATGTTGTAATTGGAATAGCTGCACATGAAAGCCACTAGTATGGTCAAGAGAAGAAAACCACTGCTAAAGGGTTTGGGTTCTTTAGCTAACAGCAGTTCTCTTAAAAAATAGTGAAGGAAAATAGTAGAAGAAAAAAGAAGTATAAAGTGATGATGATGCAAATTAGTGCTACAATTAGAAGAGTTTCTTAGATAAGACAGGGACACAGCTCTGCATTAGGAAAAAATAGAAGCTAGAACTGTAAGTACTTTTGGAATGAAGCTAGATTTCTTTAGGAAAGATGTTGGAGGCTGTCTCCCAGCTCTTAAAAAGCATGTGAACTGGATGATCCCAGAGGTTTGCTCCCACCCTATTCCCTATATAAAATAGAATAGCTCCTTTCATGGAGGATGCCATGATATATTAACAGCATGTGACTGAGGCAGAAGCATGAATGATGTCTACTTTGCTCTAGCTGAACTTCCACTTGAAGTCTGACCCATTCCAGTAAAAACAGTTCTAAATGTTATATATAGTGGATGTTCAGGAAACATGTGTGTGTACATTTACACACAGAAGATATTCCCCCAAAAAACCTCGTAATGCAGATAATTCTTGAATCCACACTTTTCCCATGTGGTTGACTTTTTTCTTCCCCAACAAGGGTGGGAGTTATTTTTAAGTAAAGGCACTCCTACTATTTTGGCATTTGGAAACAAAGTAAAAATGTGGGCTGTCACTTTGCTAAAGCAGGATGCAATTAAACTAGACTTCTTTGTTGTAAACCATTTCTTTTAGTCCTAAAAATGATGTCTCTCGATGGCCTTATTTGATAGTCAGTAAAAAAATTCTCAGCTATTCATTACCCTGGATCATTAGAAACACCCAACAGTGAATGCCTAGATCAGTACAAGTATTAAAAGTAAAAATGACAAGAGAATGTCAGGATTAAAAAAAAACAAACAATTTTCTTCTTAATGCTTCTATTCAAACTGCTGTCATGTTATTTTCCTTCCACAGCATTAAGAGGAGTTGAATCTATTATAGACTGGTCCTGTCCTACGGAAAGTTTTCTCTTAAAGATAATGAAAGAGACTTCAGTATTGAGCCCATATGTTTACCCAAGGCCATATATTGAAAGTATAAGTCACATAAATTACAACACATACTTGATATAAAAGAATATACTTGTCTTAAAGGGTTTTGCAGCAGGCTAAAGCTTGTTTTGTTTGTTTGGGGGGTTTTTCTTTGTTTTGTTGTTGTTGTTGCTGTTTTGTTTCATGGTTAAGACACTACAGTAAAAAATGATATTGACGTGAGGAAAACAGACTCCACAACCGAGAAGGTTGTAAAGTAGGTATGTTTTATTCAGCGCTGGGTAGCACGGGGGTCACCCCACCACAATTGTGCGCGCCCACTGTGGCAGTTCGCCTTGTATTTATGCAGCGAAGTGTTACATATGCATCACACATTGCAAAACGCCTATACATATGCATGACCTTCTCCCGAAAAGGCGGTCTTTATTACAATGAGTTCCGAGAAATCATTTCCGTAGTCTCCGCCTTTAACTCCTCCCAGCAGCGCACGCACAGTGTCTCCTGGTGGTCGTGGGCTGGGGTTTTGAGGATGAAGGCTATATGTCCTCCTCACTATGCACTTTCACCTTTCCCTCAAAACTTACTCACTGCGGTTTCTTTAGCAAGGTCAGTCATGACTGTTCTGCTTTCTCAGTAAGCTCCTTCCACTAGTTCATGTTTAAACATCCTACACAATGGCCAAGGTTATAGATATACAGCTTGAATTGAGAAATGGTTCTGCTATTACAAGGTTATAGATATATGGTAATGGTTCTGCTATTAACCCTTAAGTGTTAGTTCCCTCTATCAATCTAATTACAAGTGTGTGAACTTGTGCTTCTGGACATTTCAGGAGCACGGCCCTATCTTTTCAGTGTTAGCTGCCAGACACCAGTTTTAGGATCTTAGCATATGGTGTGGTACAGAGTCACCAGCTGACAGACCTAAACACTTGGATATATACAGGTACAGGCTGTGGTTTTCTGGTCCTTACACATAATTATGCTGGTAGCAAGGGATGTATGTGAGTGTCCAGCCATACCAAGTATAACAGGAAGCACTTAGGTTTTGGGCATCATGAGCAATAACTCCCCATTCCTGCACAGCAAAAAGTCCTTGAATAAATCTTTTGAGACGGTCCGGTTTTAATCTAGATAAAAAGTGGTTCAAATGATAAAAATTGGTGGGAAGGGACCAGAATAAACTAAAGAAATCTAGTCTTTCAAGAATGTGTAAGTATTTTGTTTTTTCTTTCTCCTTTTCTAATTACATCTGAAGTTCCACCTACACAACTGACTTGTTCTGTAAAAACAAGTTTCTTACTTGTTAAACATATGCATCTTTTCAATATTTTTTGGTATACCTTATTTTGACAAGAGGGCAAATGCTCTCACGTGACTTCTTACCACCACTATTTTGGACCGTTCCAAGCATAAACATTTTTATAGATGTGACAGAACACACTGAGAAATAAGAAAATACTTGAAAATGTTAAAATGTGACGTTATAAACACGTTGAATGGTATGCCTGTGAAGCGCAGTTTGATCTTTCCTCTTTTTGTTCCACTTTTAATAAAGCAAATTATGAAATACCTATTGATTCCCAATAGACCTTAGGTTCCCATGTACTAACTCCTACAGAAAACAGGCCAGAGTGGAACCTGGGTTCTGTAAGAACTGAGGCATCTGAGTGAACTCCTAGCTGTATGTGATGACTTGTAAACATGACTCATGTCTGATAAACTGTTTCCCTTCAACCTGTCTAACATGTCATCCTGTCTTTCTAACACCTTCCTGTGACTTTTTAGTTGTTGTGTTAAAATAAACATTGTAAAAAATGAGGCTTTGGACTTGTCCTCTTAAGACAGTCCTCCTCTTTCTCTATGAAAAAAAAACAAACCCAAAACACCACAAATATTGTAAACTTTCTGTTGCTTAGTTTGGTAACTTCCATATCCTTTACTGCATCCTCTCTCTCCCCAGAAGTGCACATTCAAGCTGTAATGTCTACCCAGATAAAAAAATGATTCCTCAAGTCTAATTTTGCACCTTACTTGTTGCCTCCTCCTCGTTTCTGGCCTTACCTTGTATAAACCTGTTTGACATTACTGCTGACAGAAATATCTCTAACTACAGAAGCTCGCTCTTTTTGACTCTTTTCAGCTGTTCCCTCTTCCCCACTGGATCTAATACACTCTCCCTATCTTCACCTTCTCAGTCAGGGCCAAACCTTCATTTTCTATCTTTCTCAGGTATCTTCACCACAGAAACATTTACAAAGTATTTCTTGAAAAGACCCTGGAAAGTCATCTGATTAATCCTCTCTGCTGTAAAGCAAACCCCCCCCCCCCCCCCNCCATTTAATGGTGCCTCAGGTTAAATTCTGCAGGGCTGCCAGTGATCTGCTACAGATGCCATTGATTTACCACTAATAAGTTTTCCAAATAACCAATAGGAATCCTACTCTCAGCATTTTGAACACCTCACCCAATTCACTTATTATTTCCAGCATCTTCTTACATGCTTCATGTTTGAAGGATACCATTCTGTCTTTTTTTTGTTCTTGTTGTGGTTTGGGCAGGGCAGTTCTTTGACTAAACCAGCATGTGTCTTTTTCAGGCTTTCCAGATCTTCACCCTTTCTTGTTGCCTTGATTCTTTCTACTGGGCTGACATCCTTCTTCAAGTGAGGTGCTCAAAGCTCAAGACAATTCTCTAGCTGAGACTGTGGCCAAGTTGATCAGAGAGGAGGGATTAGTTAATTTATCTTACAGTTAATTTATCTTATCTAAAATCAATAATATTTATAGACTACAGTGTGCTGTATTTTTCAAAACAGTACTGATGTTATTACTCACTTTAGCTTATACACTCTAATCTTTTTCCACAAGAGTGGTACCCTTTTTTTTTCTTT
>RSEF01000031.1:45187509-45197822 GCA_003993805.1 Himantopus leucocephalus | reverse complement strand
TGCATGGGGTTATTCCTCCCTAGGTGCAGGACCCTACATTTGCTCTTGTTAAATTTCATTAGGTTCCTCCATCATTCGCTCACTATTGTTTTTCACCCTGAAATCAAATGGAAAATAAAGTCCAAAAAACTATAAACACTTTGGAAAATGCTTATTCCTTGAATTAAAATGTTTCCATCTCCTCTTACCATTTGCTGAAAGTCTCTCATACTTTTCATTCATGCTGGTACAAGACTGTTTAATAGCACTACAATTAGTAATAGAGATTGCTTGAAATATAATTAGGACCTTTACCAATAACATGACAGGTGGTAATTGTGCTTGTGAGGTGTTTAGTAGATGAGGTGTTAACAGACTATTAAAAATGAACAAAGGTAAACAGTTGTTTCATTATATGGGTTAGACTTAAAATATCCTACTCTAACTTTTTCATTAAATATTTATTAAATAGGTCTGTGTAGCAAGAAGCTTATGATTATTTTATACGTGTCTGTGGGTTGTTGCAGAATATTTGTGGTATTGGTCATCAGCAGTGAAAAGATACTGTAGTCAGCGCTTGTTATGTTATCTTTTTCAAGTAGCTTCCTGTAATGTATCAAACTACCACGAAAGGTTTAAGAGATGCAAATAGGTGTCTTATTCATAATAGGAAAATTGGTTCTTTTTTTTCAGTACACTGAGGACAAAATTATATTTTTTAATCTAGCAATATGTTATTTTGTATTCTAAAATGAAGTTGTCCTTGCTGATTTTTACTTGTCTTTTTTTTAAACAGTGCTAGATATCATTTCCAGAGCTTGTGTGTAAAAAGTGTATACTGTTGTTGTAGGCATAATCTTCTGATATAAATTTGCTGTTGTCCTGGTTTGAGGACCTAAACCACGACAGCTGTATAGTATAGTTCAATATCTTATTGTATAGCAAGATTTCTAAAACATGTTTTGCAAACTCTCAAATTTATAACTTCTTAGAATGCTATAGCATACCTTCTTAGGTACATTTCTACTGGCTGAAATGTATTTTATATAAAGTACACAGACTGAAAACTCTTTTTCCCTTCCCTTCCCTTCCCTTCCCTTCCCTTCCCTTCCCTTTCCCTTTCCCTTTCCTTTTCATAGGACAAGAAATGGGCTCTCAATCATGAAGATGTCACGCTGGGAGAATTACTGGGCAAAGTAAGTTATCAAGTGAGCTAAATAACATTTAGATAGGTATATATCAATCATGAAGTCTGTACATTTCCTATTTGCCTTATCTTTTAAATTACTACAGTATGCAATTTTATACCAATTCTTTTACTTTCATATGAAACATAACATTGTGCTTTAAATAAATGTTTCCCCCATTTACTGGGAAACAATGTAATGTGTCTGAGTGCTGAAAATGTTTAACGAGCATACATATTTTTATTATTTGGAAGGTTTTTAAGATAAGTGGATTTCTATAAAGCATTATGTGGCTGTTTTATTTTGTGCAATCTTACAAAAGAATAATAACGTTGCAAAATAGGAAAGTTTTATATAAATAAAAAATCTGATACAATAAGATGATTTAATCAACGTTAAAACAAATGCTCATTCGTTTTGTATGACAACGAATGTTAGGTAACCTCACAGTGGTATATATATTAAATTAATTCTTATAGTTTCTATCACAAATTGTGCTTAGTAGCTGTAAGTTTTTAAAACACTCCTACTCAGGTAATGCCCTGTACCTCACTTACATTTTCAGCAGCTTTGCAACTACCAACAAATTTAGTGCAAGTGCCACTTTGGACACAATGTTCCAAAAGATTTCCCAAAACCTGAAAAAGAGGCTTAAATGAGAACTAAAATGAAAGCAACAGTTGCCTTATTATTAAGAGACACACTATCAGAAATGATAAACTGCTCAAGAAATGGGGAATTAAATACTGTCAGAAAATTCTGTTTCCCAGGATAAAATCTCTTTAAAAGCTTAAGTTGACAAAAAGTATTAGTTACCTTTAGACAGAGCTATATTCACATAAAATGCTATACAGGTACTTATGCCAGTTTCACATTCTTAAATAGAAAAGTATCAAGAAAAGTATCAAAAATAAAGATGTTTCAGGCATAAAAAAGTTTGTCTTCCTAAAAACAACTTGTTATGCATCCATCTCAAAAACAAAATAGTCAAACCAAAGGATGACAGGGTGATCAGCTTCTATGTGAGAAAATGTTAAATAAACTGTCATAATTTACCCTGGAAATGCGAAATCTGAAGGATTATAAAATCTTGAGTGGCCTGGAAAAGATTAATAGAAAAATCATGGAAGTTTGATGTAGAAGATGATGCAAACTTTAGTAAAGAGGAAGATTTTGCTTCACCTCAGATGTGAATGGTCCATTTATTCACTCTGTATTAATTCTATAATACCCTGCAAAATAAAAGTTATATAAAAGGAACAGATATAAAATTATAATTAAATATTTTAAATTAGGGAAAGTAGTCTTTAAGGTAGTTTCAATTTTCACTATTAAGTACATCTAAATAGAAGGCTAGAGGAAAAGCATGTTGGGAATGATTCAGCTACTTACCTCTGGGCATCTAGTGCCATTTTAGATATCAGAGGTAGTCTCCTGGCCTCTAGAAGTGCTATTCTAGAATGATAGATGGCTGTTAAAGATCCTGTGCCATGCTTGCCAGCTATGTTTGTTTCTCAAATACTACTAGAGGCTTGTGTTTAGGCACCTGAATGTCTTTTCTTGTAACTAAATAGCATTATGATTTTCCATGTATGATTTTTTTTTTCTTCTTTTCTCTGTTTTCTTCCTTTGGCACTACAGTATTCACATGCATGGTATAAAGAAATTTCCATCACTGAGGAAAGAAAGGAAAACATTTCCAGCAGATTTTTGCTGTTTATTTAACACGTGCAGCTCCAGATACTAGCAAACAGGAGAGGGATTCATCTGAAAATTTTCCTGACAAATTTAAAATGGAGTTGACTTGTTCTTTGGGAAATACTAAGCTTATCTAAAAGAATGAGATCTTCAGGTTTTGTTTTTATTTTCGGGGGAGGTGGGTGTGGGGGGTGTGTTGGCTGACACCTTCTTCCTTCAATTTCTGTCCTAAATAATTTTCATTTTGTTTTTATTTAAGTAAGAAATACATCTGATGGAGATTATTCTATTCTCCCTACTTTAGTTCTGTTTTATGAAAAGGCAAGGACTTTGTTTACTTAGAATGATTTTTTTTTCCTGATTTCAGGGTAATTTTGGTGAGGTATATAAAGGAACACTAAAGGATAAGACTCCTGTTGCTGTAAAAACTTGTAAAGAAGATCTTCCTCAGGAACTGAAAGTAAAATTTCTGTCAGAAGCCAGGTAGTATTTCTAGATTTAATTAAAACATATATTTACATTGTGGTGTTTTTTCAAGTATTGTTACTAGATGAATTTATAGACTCTGACCTTCACAAAAATTTGAAGAAGCCGTTCTCAAAGTTTTTTACTTTTTTCCTCTCCCTCAATATGTTCCACAACTGTTGTCCCAGGAAATAAAAAAAAATAAAAAATAGGCATTTTTTAATGTGTGAATGCAGCAGCATCTGCACTTGGCAAAACCACCTCTTCAGCAAAGCAAGCTATGCCTATAAAACACATATTTCTTATGCCTCAATTTAACTTTTTCTGTGTTTTGCCATAAGGATTCATATAAAAAGACTGAAAGATGCTGTTACTTTAAATGTGATTATATCACTGAATAACAGAATGGTTGCAGTTGGAAGGGTCCTCTGGGGTTTATCTTGTCCAAGCCCCCTGCTCAAGTAAGGCCACCTAGAGCTGGTTGCCTAGGACCGTGTCCAGTTGGCTTTTGAATATCTCCAAGGAGGGAGACTCCACAACATCCCTGGACAACCCTTTCCAGTGCTCAGTCACCCTCACAGTGAAAAAGTGTTTCCTGATTCTCAGACAGAACCTCCTGTTTTTCTGTTTGTGCTCAGTGCCTCTTGTCTTGTCACTGGGAACCACTGGCAAGAGCCTGGCTCCATCTTCTTTTCATCCTCCCTTCATGTATTTATATACACTGATGAGATCCCCAGAGCCTTCTCCAGGCTAAACAGTCCCAGCTCTCTCATCCTTTCCTCATAGGAGAGATGCTCCAGTCCCTTAATCATCTTTGTGGCCCTTTGTTGGACTCTCTCCAGTATGTCCATGTCTCTCTTGTACTGGGGAGCCCAGAACTAGGCAGTACTCCAGATGTGGCCTCACCATGCTGAGTAGAGGGGTAGGATCACCTCCCTCGACCTGCTATATATCGGTGCATGGGGTTTTTCCTCCCCAGGTGCAGGACTTTGTGCTTCCCCTCGTTGCACTACACTGTTGCACTGTAACTGTTGAATCATACCAGTCATAAATCCTGCCTTCTCACCTGCTTGATTAATAGAGCTGATCAAATTTGGCCAGGTTATAGTATAGACCCCCATTTACTATTTTTTTCTTGGGAAGAAGAATTCACTTCAGAAGAGAGATTCTGTGATGTGTCAGGCAGCATGTGATTGCATACCTATTTTTCAGATTACAATCATACCACAATATGCTAATTAGTCTGAATATAGGTTGATTATATGAGTATATAAATATCTTCAGGGTATATAAATTTTATCAAGGTTGAGAGGTATATCGAGATAATTTTAAAACTTTAAATTATCTTTCTCTCTTCTCGCTATGGAACTTGATATATTTTCATTTTTACTCAAACACTAGTATGATCAATATGGAAAACTATAAGACATTATATAAATCACTAATATCAGCCATTATAGCTGTTGAATATCTTCAAATGGCTCATAACTCAGCTATTGCAGAGATGCTTCATTTGCAAGCAGCCTGCCAGTGGAAGAACAGTCTTATAATGAAAGAAAAATAAATGTGCTGTGTCTAAGTATGTATCTACCAAGTAGGTTAATATTTTACTCTTTCTCTTATGAAAAAGAGAAAAAGGAGACATGGTTTAAGTTAGCAAATAGTAGAAGAAACATTTAAAAGTTGTAATGTCTCTCCAGAATTCTTCCTAGCTCTTCATTCTACTTGTAAATGTATATACTCTAAATTATACTCTAAAACACGCTGTTTTAGATTGCAAATGTTTTTATTAAAGCATTGTGTAAGAAGACGTAAATGTTTTTGTTTAATACCCAAAGTTGAAATTGCTGTCTTTATATTTTTTTAAAACTTATTGTACAAATTAATCTCTTAAAGTAAAATTGGAATGAGTGTGCATTTGAACAGTGCAGAAGGAAAGTATAGGGAAGTGCTGTGCAGGCTTTTTTGACCTAATTGCTATTGGTCCACCACTGAAATGTTATTTAATTACAAGAGTTCTTGAGGAACTACCGATCTGTCAGGCCATTTTTCAGTTCTTTCATCATGTAGACAAATAGTAGAATTATAATAAAAATAATATAGTAATCATTCTTGATTTATAAGTGAGTTGATGTGCCCTCGTTCAAACACAATGACGATTGATCTGTTATACTGATTTTTTTATGATAACAGTAATTACATGTTCCGTTAAAATAATATTAAGGGTTTAAGATATTTTCCTATGATACTTAATCAGTTTATACAATAAATTTTATTAACATAACAAATTTACTGTATGTTTTGCAGAATACTCAAACAGTATGATCATCCTAATATTGTAAAACTCATAGGAGTTTGCACACAACGACAACCTATTTATATTGTTATGGAACTTGTTTCAGGTATTTTTTTTCTTTTCTCACAGCATATGTTCATATGTATCGTTTCCATAGTGTAAAATATATTTTTTTTCTATTTGACTTTATTTGCATTCTTATGACTGATCTCAAGAGTCACGTGTGTTGCAAATCTTTGGAGATCTTAGCTTCTACCAGCTTAGGAGTTGAGTGAGCTATTCAAATCTGTTGTGAGGTGTTAGGTGACCATTCAGTGGTACTGCCAGAAGCATGCTGAGTCCAAGTGCTTACTGTCTGTAAGAGGAATGAAGTGGACTCTTTAAACAAATTTCTGCTTAATATGGTTGTTATTTAAAAAAGGAAATTCTCCCACTTTTTTATTTTTATATATATTGAATATATAAATATATTACCCATCATAATTTCATAACTATATTTTAATTATGTTCAGTATAAATAGTGGTATAAGATTAATGCCAAGACTGTCTAGAACAAGTGGATAGGTACCATTTTAGGCACCAGCTCAAGAGAACACTGAAGTACATATTTACAATTGATCATAAATGCCTTAAATTAGAGATTACCATAATTAAATATTTGGTAAACTGATTTAGCATATTTTATTGCTGTTTCCTGGTTTTTGTTGTGTGCTTATTCATCATAGAAAGGTTTTCACTCTTGGAAAGCAGTAGATTCTTTTTGCTTTCTGCATTAAGTGAACTGTTATATTGCCAAAAAATATTACATAAAGTATAGCATAAACTTTATGCTATAAAATATGGGCATGACGAGGAGATGTTGATGTGGTATTTTTGCTCTCTTAAAATTTCTGTATATAAAGAGAAATACTTCACATTCACAGTGAAATACATGAAAGGCTGGTTTTGGATTAATCCAATTATAGCAGGCTGCTCTTATGGAGCTTCCTGCTTGTGTGCTACACTTTATCTACTTAATAAAATAATCCTATCGTAGACAGACACTCCAGTCCTGTTATTTATCCTTTTGTAAACCCCAAACTGCTAGTTGATTTCTGCTTGTAGCAATGCTATAATGGTCTAATTATTTCTGTAGCAGTTATAGCTGTTGGAGCAGATTTCATTTTCTAGTAGCGTTGTGTGCCATTAACTGGAATAACAGGTAGCAATTTAGAATACAATGGGAATTCCACATGTAAGAGAAAGCACTACTTTCTATTATGAAATCATCTAGTTTTGTTTCAGTTGTTTCATAGTCTAACTGGTCTGTTTATTTCATTGTTATTAACAGCTATGAAATCTGAGATTATGTTTAGACACTGTATGCTGCAAATAATGAATTACTGCTTTTATAGTAAAACTTGTTTTAAGAAGCATATAAAGCTATCATGTACATAGAGTTCTATACTGAAGGGCTTGTAGTAAAATCCTCTTAACTTAGTTTTGAAGATATTCCTGTGGATGGTTTCTTGTGAAGATGAATAGATGAAACATTGGCCACAATAGACTGTAAAAGTCAGAATTTGCTAGTAAGAGTAATTTTGTTAAAGGACAGACAGTTAAGCTTATATTTGTGTTACAGTGATGAGGATAGTCAGATTTAACCTGAAATTACATAGTATATTTTGTACAGTATGCGATAGAAATCACTTTTTTAATTTCATCTGTAACTAACAGTGCTTTCAAATCAAGGTTGAACAGAGTATTTAAAAGACGTTTTCATGACCTTTATTCAGTAATAAATACCAGTAAACAGAAATACTAACAAAAACATGTCCTTGGTGACTTTTTTCCCTATTGTGATTTTGAGACATTAGAATTACTTAACTATGTTTTGATGATAAATATAAAATATACTATATACAACTGAGGTATACTGTGCTATTTTTGCTCAAAAATCTAGAAATTCATGCAGTGCATGTCAAGCACTGAAGATAAATTAGCAAGTCTAAATCACCTTCCGATGGTATGTTTCTATTGGAAAGTTACAGGCTCATACACTGCCAATTTGACACTGTAATATAAGAAAATGAGAATTTTTCCATCCTGTTCAGAAATGAGCTGATGAAAATTAGAATTTTCACCTGCTTACTTAAGCATATTAGAAAGAAATTTATAAGATTCTATACATTTTTTCAATTAAAAGTCCTTGCAAGGCAGATATTGCTCTGATGGCCTGGAGCCTGGTTCTGACAGGGCCCTAAGGTGTCCCTGTCTCATAAGACCAAAATTCAGGCATCCTCCAGCATATGATTAATGCACTTATGTGATGTGATTTTCAATATTAAAAACTGGTTGATTCTGGTTAATTTTTTTTTAGTATGACCTTACAGGGTTTTTTTTGTAAGCTGCTTTGGTTTACTGTTCCCATACAAGCAATGCCACAATTTGCCAACACTGGAAGAATTTCACATTCATATAGATGTATAATCATACTTATTAAACAATGATTCCTATGTACTGATCAGTGAGTGCTCAGTATGTAAACAATAATTTTAGTCAGCTCTGAATGTAATATTGCTTGTGTGTGCATGGAGGAGGGATTGCTTAAAAATTATTTTTAACTGTCTGCTGTAATCGGAATAATTCTGTTTACATGTGGAAGAACTGACACCTATTTCAATGGAGTGGTTATCTTCCTTCTCTCTAGCTACATCTGCTTTTTGTCAGTTACCAGACTGGGTCAATAACCTCTCAGATTGTGTCATCGAGTATTACTTGTGAGAGAGATTGCTGTAGTCAGTTCAGTGCAAAGTGAAAAGAAACAAAGACTGGAGCAATGGCTGGCTATAAATTAGCAAGTAATTATTGTGATATGGAAAGCTATACTGTGATTTTTTGCTATTGCAGTGTTTATATAATGTCTCCCATGTTTATCTTTCTCCTAAATAACTTTTTCTGAAAATCTTTTGCAAATGCAGATTCCCTTTTGGGAATCCTTTATGCTGACACCTTCCCCTCCTCAGACAAGATGGTAGGAACTTAGTTCCTCCAAGGCAGAAGGCTCTGAAGTCCCAGTAATAATTGTTTGTCTTTAATTGCTAGCATGAAATAGGCAATTAATATTGCCCAAGAAGTAAAATGCTTTGTAACCTTTCCAAAGGCTTCAGCATAGAGTTTGAGAAACACCACTACAAATGATCAATTACAAATCAATAACTTCAATGTATGTAAACCTACAAGTAGAAACTAATTACTTTATTCACAATTTTAATAGACCCTTCCAGGAACCATTCTGGAATTCGAGAACTACATTTATCACAAATTATCAGGTTTTTTTGTTAATACATTTCATATAAATGTGTATTTAATGTATACTAGTGAAGATTTTTGATATAACAAAAACACAGGTTTTGCTTAACTTCTGTCATGCTTTGTGCAGTTTCCACTTTTAAGCACTTAATATTTAAGGGAGCTTAGGGAAACCACATCTGGTAATAGTGCATTCCTTCCTTTTTCTTAAATTAACTTCAGACTGATAGGTTGAGGAGAATAGCTGATAGCTGCATTTTGTTTGGTCTGGCATCCCTAATAATAGATACAATACTGACATTTCTCTCTTGTCTGTCTGTCTGTCTGTTTCTCTAGGAGGAGATTTCCTGTCCTTTTTAAGAAAAAAGAAGGATGAGCTAAAAACCAAACAGTTAGTGAAATTTTCATTAGATACTGCTTCTGGTATGGCATATCTTGAATCTAAAAACTGTATACACAGGTAAGGAAGATATTTATTTTCAGTATTGTAATTTTGATCAGTTGAACTGTTAGCAGGTTAAATGTAGAGTGGTGTTTAATAATGGCAATGAATTTTAGTGTCAATGAATCATCTATGCATCTTAAGTCCTCCCTGAAATTTTAAGATACTTGCATAGCCAATACAGAAGTTCAGGTATGTTTGCAGAGTGTTTCAGGGAAATCCACTGATATCTCAGATGATCAAGGGAGAGAAACTGGAGTTCTATATATTAAAACATTATTAATTGTCTTGACTCCTTTATCTGCAATACTGAAGATGATCAGGCCTTATGGTTTTGGGGTACCTTATTTCCTTTTTGTTGTTTCTTCTCCAGCTTGACTCTCTTCTGGAGCTGCTTAACTCAGTGTGTATCAAAGGGAAAGTAAATTTTTCTTTCAAGGATAAAAAAAAATTAAAAATTCTCTCAAAATATCACAGTATATAACCCTACTACTATCAAACATACGGCTGAAATATGAGACAGAAACATGATGATAGTTCCCTTTCCAGAGGAAATTATAAAATAACAATTTCATTTATAATACTGATGATTTCTGGTTTGCTTTTACAAACATTTGTAGCTAAACACTGGGCCACTTAACTTACAAAATCAGCCCATTCAATACTTAGCACAGTTCTAATGAGAGCTGAACAGCATTTCTCTTATCAAAATGTTTTTTATCAAAAATGAATTGTTCTATATGCTGCCGGTCAAGAAGTAGAATTATCTTTAAACATATTTTTCCAACAAGAATAAGTTTAAAAACTATTTATAAAATATTATAGTATTATTGTAAGTATCATTTATATGTTTTACTAGGGTTTTTTTGTGTTTGACTTGATTTAAGGATACTTAAATAAAAGTTATCTTATGGAAAAGGCTGAGGTACTTAATGCCTTCTTTGCCTCAGTCTTT
>RSEF01000031.1:45138193-45187409 GCA_003993805.1 Himantopus leucocephalus | reverse complement strand
CTTGGTGTCATCTGCAAACTTACTGAGGGTGCACTCGATCCCCAGATGATAATAACACTGAGATAGATGCTTTATAATCAGAATATTTGAGGGGAAGGAGCTGTAAGAGTAGTTTACAGATGGGAGGTGATGATAACTCTCAGGTATTTGCCCAGTCATTTGTGTAGGAGGGGGTGAGGCTGAGCATGTAGCTGGGTTCCTTGGCAGGCAGAATTGGAAGATGTTTTGGTATCAAGAAGGAAAGGCATGAGAAATCCTTGCTAAGGACCATCCATTGTATACAAATATAGCAGGAAGATAATGTGCCTGCTATGTGTGAAGGTTTTTAGGAGAGTATTTTGTAAGAAAATGAGCCTAAATCCACTGCCTAAATTTCCTTTACGTTCTGATATTCCAGTGCTTCTCATTCTGTGATACCATACTTTTCCTTTCCATTGCCCCTACCCCTCCTGGTTTTACTGCATACTTGGCTAAGATGTGAATGAGAAAAAAAAATTGCAAAAGGAAAGTTTGTTAGGAAGGAAGTATTGTTTGTTCTTGTTACAGCATAGGCACAATAAAAGCATAAAGCATGACTGTTTTAGTAGCTAGCTGGTATTTCTGCTCTTACATGTTTGAGTGAGTAACAATGAATCCATTCCTGGAAATCTCAGATAATGGTCTGGTCTTTCTGCTGTGCTGAACTCATGTTTGGGTCCCAAGGCTCATTAGAGGGTGCAAAACGACAGCACAAAGTATGTGTTCAGAATACTTTGAGATACTGTAGTAAAATAGTATATATGATGCGTATGGTTGTGTGATCTATTGTTTTAGAAGTGTATCTATTTTGTTCTTGTGACACAGCTGTTCTTTTTATTTGTAAAATCAAAATAAAGTTCTTGCATTAGAAAACTCAGTGTTTTGTAGACAGTGAGGAAAAAAGGTAAGCGTCAAAAGGGAATTATAGAAAGGATAATATTTATTGTAAGAAATCAGAAGAAATTCTTAGATTGTAAACTATTCATGAGAAATTTCAGAGGAGGTTTAGATTTTTTTCATGTTACAGAAGATGCATATTATGAAAAATATTTAATTTTTTGTCTTTGCAGAGTTGATTCAGTGTATCTTTTTCTCATGAGAGATCCCTGATACAGAAAATTCCCTCTTAAAAATGAGTAAGCTTTGCTAGAAATAAAGCAAATGAGATTGAAAGAAATATAAGCAAATTTTCTTAGACTCTTTTATTCTATTTTACAAGCTGTAGCATTTTGAGTGTTATGGTATTGTGTTAGGGTTGTTCTTATTTAACTGCAGGACCACTTGTTTTTATTTAACTGCAATGCGATGTTATTGTTGATAAATATTAGGAATTTACAAGTATTATTCAGACAAAATCATTTAAATAACAAAATCATTTAAATAAATTTATTTAAATAATAATTTAAATAAATTAAAAATTTAAATACTCACTTCATGAAAGCAACAGGCTCTCTCGAATTAAGAAGTGAGAAGTAAAAAAAGAGAGTACAGGATATTGAAACTAAGATAAAAATAACATACAGCTAGTGTTTGTGAAAGCTATTGTGGTGATCATAAAGTCATATAGCTTTTCTACATAGTATAAATAATATTCTCTCTTCTTTCACAGTCCTGTTGCAATGGAGAATAGTGGATGAAATGTAATTACTTCCCATGGTAAATAAAAAAAAGTTTAGTGACATCTACTGTTTAGAGATATAAACCTTAAGTTCAAAGTCTTTGAATTTCTATCTTGTGTTATTACAAGGTCAATAAAAGCGTGTACTCTGGAATTATTGTCGAAGGACATACCTAAATACTTTATGCAGAAGCAAGTACAGAAAAGAGAATATTAATATTGTATTTCTGGTATGTGTGCAACACTAATTAGGTTGCTGCCATCTACAACATCTAGACATTTCTACCACGTGTCTTCATTTTAGTTTCAAAGGATTCTTTTTTCAAAGTTCCACGTTCTCTTAGTTTTCGTTGCTCTCAACAAGAATTTTAATTTCTGTGACTTACTCTTGAACTTTTAAGTGGTAGAACAAGAAGTTCCAGTGTGCAATCGGACCCGTTTCTCCAGATATTGCTGGTTTGTGTAGACTAGTCTCTTTGAAAAGGAAAAGGCATAATTTGCAAGTAACTTTGAAATTCCCTAATGTCTTCCAGAGAGGAAAAATACAACCTAATATTGAACAACGTTACCCACTTTCTTGAATTATCTATCGCTTCCTTAAACAGAATTTTTTGAATGGATTTAAAAGTGAAGTTTGGAGAACATTGTAGCTTTAATAATAATAATTAAGAAGAAATGGTAAGGTATAAATCTGAAAGTATCAGGAGATATCAGGGGAAATCATTATTCAACTAAGGATCCTAACCTCCTGCTGAAATTCAATAGTAAATGAAAAACTGGAACTCTTTAGTTCCATAAAAGATGGAAAAGATGGATCATAAAAGATGAACTTTTATTCCATGAATTAGAAGTAAATTAATTTGTTGCTATCACTGTATATCTGGTTATTTAAAATAAAATATTGGTTTGCCTGCCATCTTTGGAGTAAGAATTTTACTATTAAATTGTAGTGAAAATAAACTGATCCCACAGACTTACATCTTAAGTACATGAGCCATTGCAAAGCCAGTGTTGTGTGTTTACCCAAGTGCATTAAATACAACTTGCCAGGCTGAAATCAACAGAAAAATTCTTGTGGAATTCAACGGGAAAAGAAGTAGGGTCTTAGATGGTAATGACCGCTTTTGCTATACTTCAATAGATGTTACTTAACAAGTTGTTGTAGTCATTGCCATGAAGTTACAGCAGTAATTTTTCTCCATTTACTGTATTTTGGAGTTCAAAGTTTCATATTAAATCTGCTCAGAAAGGTCAGGCATCCCCTTGTCAGATACCATCAGATACAAAATACTTTACAAGGAGTTCCAAATACTTCACAACTAGGAGATGCAAACCACGTTTGTGGCTGACTAATACCACTGGTGGTGTTTCCACAGAATTTTGAAACTATGTTTTTGATAAAAGAAGGATGGACTGCAGGATTTCATTTTTGCAGTGGGTAAAGGAATCGTCAGTGGTAGGTGATAAACAATGAATTAGATGATAGGATAAGACAAAAGCAGAAGAAGATGGATTGGGGAGGAGAGGAAGAATGCAGTCACCTCAGAAATTAGGTATGCAGTTCTTCTTTGAGCATAGATCATTGACCAGAAGGTAAGCATGTGTGTCAATGTTTGTTTAGTGAAGCCAAAGCATGCTTTCTTTTCTTTAGGGCATAGAACTTTTCCTGTTTTATTTCTTATAGCAGAAAATCCTAATTAGTGTTTCTAGAAAAGGAAATATGTATTACACTAAGATATAATGGATTGGTGCAATATTTTTGGCATTCCAAAGAGGAATGTACCCCAGTTCTCTCAGACAGGAAGCTACTTTAATTTTAATAAAAAATTATTAGGTTGTGTGTCAATGGTAACAAATAATAAATTCCCAAATCGCTTTCTTGAGGAAAATAAACATATTTCCCTTTTCTAATTTTTATAGACACACATATATATTTGTATATGCATACTAGATTAGCTGTTTTGCAGATTCGATAAAATGTTTATCCACTATTTTTTTCAGATAGTACTAGTGATGATATACCTTAGTCTAATGGAGTCCTTCCCGTGCCTCAGGAGGTTTTTCAGAAGTGCCTCCAAGATTTACATTGCTGCAGTTTTATCACTTAAGTATTACATTCAGCATAGGTGTGTGGCTGTGTACGTGGTGAAACACAGAGCAAGGAAGAATGTAAAATGGGTTTTAGTGTGCCTTCATGAAAGAAGTTAGTTTTAAAGTTTGTGCAACTGAAAAACATGTTTTAGAGAATATATTAACTTCTGCATGAACATAGGTGGCATATAGTTCTACATATCAAATAATGAAGAAAATGCTGTTTTTCAGCTTATTGTTGATCTTTCTTTGAGAATCAAGACATTTTTCTCATAAAGCTCAGAGAAACTTAGGTGAAGTTTTGCATGTTAAGCTCAGTTTGAAGGTAAATTCAGTTCCAATAAGTACCACTCACAAAAAGATTCTGAACAAATTTAATGCATCTTAAAGGAATCACAGTTGCTGAGAATGAGTAAAATAAAACATACCGTAAGCTAAGTGCATGTTACATTCTCTCACTTTTTGTCATTGCTCTGTAGTTCTCAGCCTCCTTGTATCTTGTTTGGCAGAATTACAGTGTGCAGGAATATGCTTTTATGAAACATTTTTATATCACTGTGAGTATTGATTGAAATAGCGACTTTGTCAAAGGCTGTTTCGGAATCCCTTATGCAAGGCAGCAGGCAGTGAAGAAAGCCTTATTGGCATGTTAACTGATTTGGAAGATTGAGGGAGATCATCAAAGTACATGGAGCTGTAAGGATTGTTGAATCAATGTTACGGTATTTTGTTGTTCACAGATTTAAGCTGAGTCACTCAAGCCTGACAGAAAAAGCTCCTGGCAAAGCTGAATGTCAGATACTTCATCAAGTCTCATGGGTTCTGGAAAATAAAAATAGACTAGTGAAATAAAGGCCAAGTCCCTGTTTGAAAAAATACATATATATAGGAATTAGGATGGCAGAATAAGTAAAAATGCTTGATTCGCATGGCTTCCTGCTTTTGGAGTAATTTCTGGGCAGGATTTTGGAGATCAGTATGATGAGTAGGCTTAAAATGCTTAAACAAGGGGTTTCTAAACTTTCCTGCTATGAATATTGCTTCTTAATAGTTAATTGGTTATAAACATCTCCATTCCCATTCACTAACAAATGAATTGACTGTCCTTCCTCTTTGGTATCATAGACCTTCTGGACTTCTCATTCGCTTCTATGAAGCCCCCCTTTCTTCCCATTATTGCTTGTGCAGACTGTCCTCTCTTGCACATGATTATCTGGACTAGTTTCTTATCCTCCTTGCAAGGTTGTGGATGGAATCATGAAGCCCCACTCCTCCTGAGTTTCTTTTACTGAGACCACCCTTGCCTCCCTTTCATGTTGCTAATAATCCTTATGGGAGGTAGTGTAACTGCTTAGATAAAATCTCGTCATAGGTATGAGTTTAGGATCTCTCTGGCTTGAAATGTTGAGGGATTATCATGTTCATGAATGGAAATTCCAAGTATTATAAACAGATGGCAAAATTGAGATGGCAGGATCTCCCATGCTGCTATTGTCTTATTTTAGCTGAACAAAAGTGTGAAATAACATTACTATGGTGATAGATATATTTATTTATCCTGGTTATTTATTAATGTATTTTAATTTCAAAGGGTTTGTTTAACTTCTGTATATGTCGTATCTATAACACAGCCGGACTTCAGTGGTAAATTGAAACTAGTTGTTTATAAGTTTGTAAATAAACAACCATCTTTCCAACCACAAGAGAACTTTGTAACCTTCAGAGAGTCAGGCAGACAGAACTCTTAGAAGACTGTAAAAGTTATGGAAGATTTTTCCATGTCAAATATAAAGACATTTTTTTCCTTAAATGGGCAGTTGTTGCTTTTTTAAACTATTAAATTGAAGTGCTTCAGCTTCCTTTCGGGCAGTATTTTTTCACAACTGACACAGTGCTTGATAATCTTTTAGATTCCACAGTGAGCCAGTATTTTTATATGATTGTTTTAACCTGTTCTTTAAAACTACACAGTTCACCTCTGCTGGTGTTTTGAGCCCCTTGCAGTAGACATTGTCTAAACCTGGAGCTGGAACATCAGTCCGTAGGTGCAATGACATAACTCAGAAATGCTATGAGGAGGAGCAGAAATAATGGGGAGTCTTCTGTGAGCAATAATGGCAGGGGCTCTGATGTGCTGCCAACATCTTCAGGGGAGAGAGGAAAGGACAAAATGGTACTCCCTAAAGAAGCAGGGAGTTGAGGAAGCCAAAACTTATATGATAGCTTTGCAGTCTGGGACCATGCTTGGCACACGAAACCAGACTACATCTTATCCCAACTAAACCCCTGTAACTGCAGGTAATGGAAATACCAGGAGCCTCAGCACCGGCTACTCCAGTCTGTTTATTTGCTTCTCTTGCACTGAGTTATTTGCTAATGTAGAGGTACCTGTCGGACACAATTCAAATCCCCATGTACTAAGTTACTAACCACAGCTACTGACTTAATATTTAAAAAACGCTTTGAAATATTGTTCAAGTATTTCCCCTGAGATTCTGGACTATATACACAAATTTCATTTCACCGATGAATTGTATGCTTCTTTTATATTCTGGTATGTATATTCAAGACAAATTCATTTCATATCTAGTATATTCTATCATGCGTATCTCTTTTGCAGAGATACTTAGATGCAATAGGTATCCACATACTAGAAATCGGTAGAGAAAAGAAAAAAAAAATCTATAAGGAAGCAGAGAGATGTATTGAACAGAACACTATATGCAGCTCTGGACACTGATATTACAAAGTGGTAAATAAAATAGTAACTCAGAAAAAAGCAAAAGTATAGGCAAAACTGGTGGATAGAGAAAACTGAATAATAAAAATGCAAAGGATAAAAAGTGCTTGATTTAGATTATCCAATAAAGGTAACAAATTGCACTGTGAATAAAAGTAAGAAATGTAAAATAGAGTGATTATTGGTGATCTAATAAAAATATTTTGAAAACAGAAGCTGAAGATTCTATCACTTGGAGTCTGTATTTGCATATATATGGGGAGGAGTGCATAAAGTAAACATGAGCCAGGTTAGGAAAAACTAACATTTAGATTTGGAGAATGTGTTCCTCTTCTTACGATCCTGATTGCCATAGTTGCTGTAGTTGCAGCTGACAAACACTGACTACGTGCTTCTAAAGGAAGCAGATATTTTTATTCTTTATGGAAGAAGGGAATTTACTTTGTCCTGTCACCAAGACAGTTCTTGGGTCCTGCTTTTCTGTGTGTCACTCCCCTGTGTTAATTGATATGCAAGAGCAGTTTTGCAGAATTTCTCTCAAGACACTATATCTGCTTTTAGAAAAACTAAACGAAGTTGGAAAAAAATATAGGCAAATGTTTGAACAAATTAGGTTAAAAATGGTGGTTGAAATCCTAGTTCCATTAAGTTAGTTAGCTTTAGTAGAACCAGGATTTCACACTGTGGCTCATATTTGCAGGAAATAGATAGTTAAGAAACAGGCATTCACTATTTTTAACTGTACACAAAGTACTTTTGTGGAGTTTTGTTTATATATATATGAAGATTTGGTGCAAAATGCCAACTTCATTGTCTGTTCGTATTCCAGCCTTATCTGTGTCACAGTTCTTTTCTGTAGTGAGCTAGAGACTGGTCAGTTTCTTCCCGGGGGTTTGTTTTTCATCATTAAATCCAGCTTTAACGATGGTTTAATCAGTCCAGCTTAGAGTTTACTTGCATATCAAAATGACATAGAACTTTAGTCCTGTGGAAACTGTCTATTACAAACACTATTCCACACGCTTTACAGTGCAGCAGCCACGGCTTTCTGTTCACTCTTCTTTCCTCTAAATATTCTGTATACTGTAGCAAAACGTTTTTCAAAGAAACAGAGGTCCAGGAGAAGCAGGCAGATCTCTTCACCAGTAATTTGATTATAAAGTCCAAAAAAGGCTAGAAGGGTAAAATTAAAAAAGTAGAAATGCAAGAAATACGTCTTCAGATTTTGTGATTTGCAGCGTGATGGCTGCAGTCAGGAAAGGCTTCCTTTAATGTCAGTAGATAGTGGAAGTGATCTCAGACTTCCCAGCTGGACACCCCACCACCACCACGGGATTTTAAGTTTTAAAAACCATGGAAGAAAAAATAGTTAGAAGATTGCAAGGTGTACCACGGAAAGGAAGTCCCAGTACGCCAATAGTCATCTGGGTCCTTTTGACAAATGCCCAGTTTCTGTAGTGAGAACCGTCTATGAGAAAATGAAAGAGAAGGTGCTTCACATGGGCATATAGAACTGTAGGATCAACTAAACTCTCAAAATTTATCAATTATCAATTCATTACAAATCAAAAGCCCAAATTTTTACAGAGAAAGTAAATAAAAAGGATTTTAAGTGAATGCACTAATATCTTTCTAAGTGATCTGGATGATGGGATCAAGTGTACCCTGATGAAGTTTGCTGATGACACCAAACTGAGTGGGGAAGTGGATACTTCAGAATGGAGAGCCACCCTGCAGGGACCTGGATGGGCTGAAAGAGTGGGCTAGCAAGAACCTTATGAAGTTCAGTAAGGACAAGTGTGAGGTCTTGCACCTGGGAAAACAGAATCCAGAAGTGCAGCAACAGGCTGGGATCTACCATGCTGGAGAGCAGCTCTGTGGAAAGGTACCTGTTGGTCCTGGGGGACAAGAAGCTCCATATGAGTGAATTGGTTGCTGGTGTGGCAAAGAAAGCCAATAGGATGCTGGGTTGCACCTACAACGGCATCACCAGCAGAGGTAAAGCAGTCATTATCCCGGTCTACTCAGCGCTTGTTAGGCCACAGCTGGAATACTGTGTTCAGCTGTAGTCCCCGCTATACAAAATAGATATGGACAGGCTGGAGAATGTCCAGAGGAGAGCCACCAAGATGGTCAAAGGACTGGGAAGCCTGCCATATGAGGAAAGGCTAAGAGAATTGGGTTTGTTCAACTTTGAGAAAAGCAGGCTTAGGGGAGACCTCATCACCACCTGCCAGTATATAAAGGGTGGCTACAAAGAAGATGGAGACTCCTCTTTTACCAGGAGATGTGGAAAAGATGAGGGGTAATGGATACAAGTTATTCCAGGGGAGATTTCAATTGGGACACAGGAGGACAATTTTTCACAATAAGAACAATCAGACATTGGAATAATCTCCCCAGGGAAGTGGGAGATTCCCCATCATTGGGCACTTTTAAGATTCAGCTGGACAGGGTGCTGGGCCATCTTGTCTAGACCATGCTTTTGCCAAGAAAGGTTGGACCAGATGATCCCTGAAGTCCCTTCCAACCTGGTATTCTATGATTCTGTGATTCTATGATGATTGATCTTCTACCTTATAAGGTATAATAGTCTAAACTTTGATTTCTGATCCCTATTAAATTTGCCGTTGTCCTAAGTGTCACAGGCATTTAACACATTAGATGATTATTGTTGAACTGTTTATGCTTTTGCGCATAGAAGATGGTGCGGGGATGAATGAAAAGAAGAATTCCTAGAACTTCCGCAGTTTATGATTCCCAGAGTTTCCTCAGTTTATGATTATTACTGAATTTTATTTCAATAGGCAGAGTTTAGCGGTTTTGTACATATGTACACCTTTCATATTATGCTGAACTGCAATGCTAGCTGACATATTTGCCTTGATAGCTCAAAGGAGATAAACATTTAAAAATCATTCATGGCAAGATAACCTAATATCCCTTCCAAATTACCTAACCTATCTTTCTTTTTAGTTTAATATGCATACCTCTGTCAACTTTGTTTTATTCTTCTTACCTTTAAGAAACAGTAGCGAATGTTATTTCTTCTATCTGTGGTTCCACAATGTCACTAATGTACTTCTAAAGCCTATGGAGAACTACTGAAAACATATATTGTCATTTCCACTTCATAGCTGTACTCTTCTTCTTGTTCTGAATCATTTAATTTCTTATTTGTTTCTTGCCTTATAAATAGCTTCATAATAACAGTAATTCTCTGGACTTCTTGCTTTTAAGTTGTGCCTACTTACTCGATTTTTACCATTGCTGCTGCCCGTCCTTTCATCTTCTACATTTTTTTCCCCATTTTTGGTTGTTTTGCTTTCACTTACAGTGGAAGGCCCAAGACCTCTGCTGTTTATACATGGAATAATTGTAGGAAACAGTGTTAATGAGCAGGAGAAAGCCATGTTCCCAAGTCAAAGCTATAAATAATTATGATTATTTTGATGATACGGTATTAATACAATTACTTTGTCATGGTTAAGATTGCAGACATGCTTAGTTAGAACAGTAGGGCAAAATATTTCTTACCTCCTTCTATAAGTCCTCTCTTCAGGAATATGTAAGCTTTATACATTGGAAAGAAGTCAGCAGTGCTAAGCATGTAGAGGAAGGGAACATTTGCTACCAGTAAGAACTGACAGAAAGTTACTGCTTTGCTTGGTGAAAGGAGCCATAGCAGACTCACCCCATTATCAAAATCATTAATGAAAATGTTAAACAGGATTGAACCCAGTAATGAGTACTGGGGTACGCTATATGAAGATATGAAACAGGATTGAAGCCAGTATTGACCCCTGTGGTAGACACTAGTTATGGCCTCCAACTAGACTTTGTGCCACGGATCAACTCCCTCTGGGACCAGCCATTCAGCCAGTTTTCAATCCACCTCACTATCTGCTCATCCAGCCCATAATTCAACAGCATGCTCGTGAGAATCTTACAGGACGCAGTGTCGAAAGCCTTACTTAGGCTGCTGGTGTAGACAGTACCCACTGCTCTCCCTTCATCTACCAGGCTGGTTATTTCATTGTAGAAGTTTCTGAAGGTGGTCAAGCATGATTTGCCCTTAGTGAATCCATGCTGACTACTCCTCATGACTTCCTTGTCCTTTAGGTGTCTGAAAATTGTTTCCAGCATTAGGTGCTCCATCACCTTCCCAGGGATCAAGGTGAGGCCAATCAGCCTGTAGTTCCCTGGGTCTTCCTTCTTGTCATTCTTGAAGATAGGAGTGACGTTTGCTTTACTCCAGTCTTCAGGCACTTCTCCCAGTCACCATGATGGATGAAAAGTTCTTGAGAGTGGCCTTGCAGTGACATCAGCCAACTCCCTTAGCACTCATGGGTGCATCCCATCAGGGCTCATGGACTTACATGTGTCCATTTTGCTTAAGTGTTCCCTGACCAGATCGTCTTCCACCAAGCATACTTCTTCCTCGCTCCAGACTTTCTCCCTGGTCTGTGGGGCCTTGGCTTCCTGAAAGCCAGTTTTTCTAGCAAATACTGTGTTGAAGAATGCATTCATCCTGTTCCGTCACCCCAGGCCCTTTACCTATCCATCCTGTTCATCACTCCCTCACAGCATTTCTGGTGAGTCTCTCCCTCCGTCTTTATTCCTAGCTGAAAGCGCTCCTTACCGGGTCAGCCATCCTATTCTCAAATGTAGCTTGGCTCTACTTAGTGAGGTGGATCCCATCTCTCCCAAGCAGACACTGATCTGTAAACATGGTCTGTGGTCACAGAACCCAAAAATCTGTCACTGACACCAGCTCCTCAGCCAATTATTCACCTGGGCTATCAGTGCCCTCCTCCTCATACCATTTTTCCTCACCAGCAGGACTGAGGACTCCACCTGGGCCCCCATGCCCTTGACCACTGCCCCCAGAGCTCTGTAGTCACTTTCGATACTCTCCAGGTAGCCTGTGTCAGTATCAGTGATGGCCACAGGCAGGAACAACAAGGAGTAGCATTCGGAAGGTTGAACAACCCTCAACAGCCCCTCCGCAACACCCTGGATCCTGGCCCCCAGCAGGCAGCACACCTCTCAATGACAGGTCAGGTCAGCAGATGGATGCTTCTGTCCTGCACAGCAGGGAGTTGTCCGTTATGCTCACTCACCACTTCTTCCTGGTGGTCTTGCATGGTTTAGGGTCAGGTGGCCCAGATCTTTACTTGAAGGCACATCTGGCTTCTCTTCCAGTCTGAGAGCCGTGACTGTATGTTGTTGTAAGCCCTTAGGTAGGGCAGGAGCATTCTTGTTGGAGGCAGAAATCATGAGCTTCATCTACTCCAGAGGCTCCACTTACCTTAATACTGTGGATGGACGCTGCCTACATCTCTGCTGCAGCTGGAATCTGGGGCTCTTCAAGCTGTTACGTCTCAGAGAAGATCCTGTCTCTCTCCCATTTATCTTCTGTGATGCTGTGTAGCCTGCTTACTTCCTTCTGTAACTCCTTCACTTGGTGGCACAGATCGTGCAAGACAGCACTGAAGGACAGAGGGCCGTTGCTCTTGGCATTGGAGAGGGGCCCCAGGTGCTCCCTGCAGCCTGGGCTTGGAGGGCTGCATTCACCATCCAAAGCTCTGTCTTTTTGAACGCTTTTACTTTAAGCATTAAGGTGTCTCTCTTGTCCTGTAATATTAATGACCTTTTGAATGTCCCATGTTATTAAGTATCTTAAATTCAGATTCAAAGTAATTAAAACCTTTGTCTTTTAAGTTCCTGTTTCATCACCTCCTTGCAAGGGCAACATGTGGGCAACTCATGATGATGTCTTGGCAGTCTCTGATGTGCTACAAGGACTGTATATTGGATTTAGTGCTTTGAAGGACTAATTGTCAGTACACGCTTGCTGAACTTTCTGTAGGTTATGGTCACTATTGTATACAAGTTGACAGTTGAAATTTGCAAAATTAAAACTGTGTAGCTTAGCAGCAAAGTTCACATCAGCTCAATATTTTGAATGGAGGGACTGCATTACAGTAAAGATGCAGTGGATACAGGCTTTGATGCAAATAATATAGGCAATGTAGCAGTGATTTGAAGTTCTGACATGTGACTTTGTGGGAACCCACCTCTACCCAGCTGGCAACATCTGTAGTACTTTTCTGTACAGAAATGATCAGTTTGTGTCACAAATTGCACTTGAAGCTTTGTTTTTTGCCCTTTATTAAACTTATTTTAAAAACTTTTTTTCAAAAAATGTTGCTCTCCAGTTACCAATTGATTAGCATCTAGCAAGCAGTTGCCTGATTTGTTTTATAGTAAGATACCAAAATGCCATCTTAAATTTGCCTGTACCAGTTTCTGTGCATATATGTACAGTAAAAATAAATCTGTGGAGCTGCTTTGCTGTATGCTGCTGGAAATTCATGTTATAAGTGGAAATCAACATTTTTTATGAGATACAGTTTGTGTGTATGTGACTGGTTGAAAAAGTAATCTTTTCATTTACGGTAAAAGGAACAAATGCACTCATTCAGAAAACAAATGCTTCTTGGGGTCTGTTATGGTGTGAGGAACCCACAACAATTTATTGTCGTTGAGACAATTATTGTCTCACTCGATGACCCCTCCCCACCTGGGAAGGGGAATAGGAAAAAAAACAAGGAAACCCAACGGTTGAAATATAAACAGATTTAATAGAATAAGATTACATAATCTCACTCCTCCTCATCCCTGCACCTGGCAAGCTCGAAATCCCTGAGACCTTGAAACCTACACACCACAGCCGGGAAAGTAAATACTTTCCCCAATTCAGACACTAGAGTCTTCTAAAAATGTGGTTTTCCAAAGCATTAGAAGAGACTTTACTGAAAAGTAAAATTCCAGAAAGACAAATTAATCCTGTGTCACTCAAACCAGGACAGGGTCATTCCTACTTTGACTGGTATTTTTTTTGTTCTGTACTGTGTACCTGATAGTATAATAATAGATTCCAGGGCATCTGACAATTTAAATGTTTGTTTTAAATCAAAAAGTTGTATTAGTTTATTTAGTCCATCTCTTCGAAACTGATACTGGTCTGTACACCTGTTCAATTTGTTCTATTTTTTTAAGTAACTACATTAATAAAATAGAATTTTTAATTTTCCTAAGCAGCTTTCTCACAGTCTAGTAGACAATGAGCTCTTATTTTCCTATGCTCAATTTAATTCCATTGCTTGTATTAATCAGAGTCCATACCTGTTTTGTTTCTCTTTCCTTTCCACATGATTGCTTAGTATTTGTATTTTACTGAATGTCTGTATTTAGGCTTAATTTTTGAAAATAGATTAATTTCTGTTTTACAGGTTAGGTCTAATTTTGTTGTTTCCAACAGACGTTTCTCTCTCCTTTCCTTCATTCTTTCATTCTTTTTATTTCTTTGCCTTTACTGTTTGTAGCAGCTCCTAATTTGATATCATCTCGAGATTTAATTAAATCGCGGTTTGACTTTTCTTTCAGATCATTAACAAAGCTGCTAAATGAAAACAGGCAACTTCAGTGTGTTGCCATGTATTGTAACGCTTTCTCTTATCTTTTAAGAAATTTTGTACCATAATCTCTTTATGCAGGAAGATTTTGGGAGTTTAGCAAATGATTAGCTGAACTTTGGTTATTTTATAACCTTTGCCCACAGCAAATGCTAAACTAAATGTAATGTGTTAAATAACAAAGAGGATCGTGTATCTACAGTGTAGTGCAAGAACGGGTTTGTGTGTGGAAATATTTCAGAATAGACAGACAGGTATAGTAAATCCATAGCTTTGCAATAGTTTTCTAATAGTTCATTCTATTCCTGTCTTTAGATTAAGCACAGGAAAGTGTTTCCTGTGCCTCCAACAAACTTCTGAGTCCCCAGGCGACGCAGAAGCACTCCAGGTTCATAGGCAATCAACACTGTGCATGAGTGAGCATGCTTCGACAGAGACACATAGCAGCCGGAGGCAGGGTGGCTTCTTCTAAATATAGAAGTCCGGATTTTCCAGGGGAAGGACAGTCTCGTAACAGATGACTTCATGAGATAGAATGAAGTTTTAATAGGAGAAAAAGAATGGAGTTCAGCAGGTGATGAACTCAGAGTCACTGCGCTTATTAACATGTATTCCTTGACTCTTACCAGCTATAAAATCTTACCATGATGAACGTGCATGTACATGTGAGTTCTTCCAGTTCTTCCGAAAGCTATGGCAGTCCTGTCGCGTGTGCTACTATCAATATGAGATGTAATCACGATCCTTAATCAGCACACTGTCTTTTTCTGTTTCTTCCATGTTTCCTACGTAAGGTACGCCACCCAGATTGTCAAAATCCCATCACTGTCTTCTTCCTCTTGTGATCAAAAAAGTGCAAAGCTTTTTCTTCCACCTTTATGTTTTATTTTTGCATAGAAAACTGATTGTAGATTTTAAGTAATAGCAACAAAAAAGGGGCAAGAGGTTCAATTTATTTCCTAACTTGTTAATTCACAGAAAATGAATAGGTCATTTTATTCCTTTTAATTTCTATATAGAATTCTCTGCAATGTGTTAGGCACATAAAATTTCTTATGTATTTCTGTAAGCTAACTGCAAATCTTACTGTCTAGGACAACTAGTAATTTATTACTTATCTTCACTTCATCTTTGCTTTAGATTCTTTTATGACAGTTACAAAACAGACTATTTTTAGAAAACTAAAATATCTTAACATGCAAGTAATCATTTGTTGATCATCTTTGATTAAAAGTAGATATTGTAAGGTACAAATTACAAAATGTTTTTTGTTCCGATTAGAAAATTATGAATTAGTGAACTATTACTACGTATCTTTGTCAAACTGGCTTCCATTTCTAAGAATGCTTAGCTAATGTATGCTACCTGTCCCATCCATTTACATTTTTCCCTTCCTAAATAAGTAAAATCAACAATGTAATAATTGTTTTAAATTGTGGTTGATTCTTCTCTCTCTCTTTGTTATTGGTTTTCTTTAAGTCTTTCTCTTAAAAATTCAAGAGCTTGTGTTTTATTCGTATTCTAGCCACAAAGCATAGGACTAGAGTGTAACCCGCTTGTCTAGGCCTATTTGATTCTACTACTTCTCTGCTCTGTTTTTTCCTCCTGAGTTGTAATCAGACATGGTTTATTTGATTTCTTTCTTATTCTTTTAGTATAATTTTCATTAGTATGTAGTCTCTTGTACCTTAATTATGTTGGATGCTTCATTTCTTTGTACCCTGAATATTAGCTTTCCATTTTTTAACTTCATTAAACAAAGTGTCTTGGGATCTAGTGCCTATGTAATACTTTATCTACTAAAAAACCATGAACTTTAGTCTGTACTCACCTGTTACTTTTGAAATCTTAATCCATGCCTATCTGCTGGTGGGAGCAGAAGTAAATTTAACTCATAGGAATGCATTTAGAGCTAACTTGAACTATTCCAGAATACATTGTTGATGTTAGCTGTTGAAAAAGCAGTAGTGGCTAAACTTGTTGTCTGCCTCAGCTAAACGTTAATATACACCAGCTGTAAGTACTTAATTCTAACCTGAGAAGTTTTTAAAATATGTCCTTTTTCACTGGGACCTGAAAAGTCCTGCAAATACTATACTATTGTGCTAGTTTGTTCTATTCTAATGAAAAAGGTGGAAAAGTCTAACCTGTATTATAATTATGCTTGTGAATTTCTTTGTTCCTTGGGCACTTCCAGTGTTTTTTGTCTACTTCTTGTGCTCTGCTTTCGTCATAAGTCTTCAACTGTTTTTTAAACTTAACACAATACATAATAATATTAACACTAGAAAATGGCTTTGTTTAATAAAATGAGAAATTTAATTTGTAAAAAACTTAATGATCAGGAAGTCAGCACTAAAAGCTACCCTGCTTTAGACATTTGCTTTAAATTCAGCATGTAAGCTTTTCTGTCACTGATGTATAATGGACAAGTGAATATGATCTTTGACCATATCTGGTCTGCCTCTTCAGATGTTATCTGGTTTGTACACAACTTAAACCAATATTTAATGCCTCCGTACAGAGAAATGAATGATATTTTGACATTATGCTGTAGAGTAGAATAAGGAAGAGATTAATTCAGAACTAAATTCATAATTAAGAACTAAATTAAGGCATCCTCCTTGTATAAAAGGGCAAGGACAGTTATTGTACCAAGTTTTGTGTCGTCACAGCGGTCGAATAACACCATGATGTTACCACAAAAAATCTGCTTGTTAGTACAATCGTATGCTCTATTGTCGTGTTTCATTTTAGTTGCTTCTGTGAATGATACAGTACTTGTGGGAATTTTCGCTTAAAAATGGTATTTACCTTACTATGAGTAGTACAGTCTACTTGTATGACTGATTTTGGAAATGGAAAACGTCTGTGATTGTGCTTTAAGTCCATTGTGACTTTCTCGAGCACAAAATGTAAACTTAAGTTCTGGTCTGTCTTGTATAATTATCCATCTTGGATAATTACTTTTTGGACACTTAATTTCCCCTATAATTCAGTTGAATATGAAATAGACAGGAATATTAAGGAATATTTAAAAATCGTATGCGTATCATAAATGTATCCATAATTATGATTCTTATGTTCTGTATTTTTTCTATCAAAAACTTCAAGAACGTAGGAGTGGTTACATGGGATTCAGCAGTGGTATTATTCCTGTGTTTGTCATGTTGATGGAGATTTCTGGAAGGTGTTTTCCACTTTCCAGTTGCCATAATATTGTAGGATTTCCATAAAGCTACTTATCATCCAGTCCTGGGACTGTCCAGACCCTTAGTTTTTATTAAGACTTTCACCCTCATGGTGTGAACCATTACTTTATGAGAAGTGAGGAGGCAGGATAGGTTACTGTGCAGTTGCCCAAACTTAATTTGTAGAAGGCTTTCTCATGGCTGTAAAACATGCGCTGTGTCAATCTTTGATTCCCATAACTTTAGAAACAAAAAAACAGCTACAGCTTCCCTGCCGAACAAATGAAATGCATTGGCACGCAAAAGAAACTGGATTGCAAACCTTTGTTTCAAGATATAAATGAAGTACAAGGAGAAAGAAAAAAAAAAATTAGACATTCCTAAGTCTCACATTTTGCTCAGCACATTACATGTAATCAGCAGTGCACAGGGAAAATGGGTTATAAAAATCTACAGGGATATCAATGCAAAGAAGACTATTACAGACTAAAATGACTCTGATGCGGTTTTCATCAAAATAATTGTTCAGAAAAATACAGGCAATAACTATTAAGTTCTAAAAAAGTGGAGAAACCATGCAGATGAAAAACGTTTAGATGCTGCTGATAGGAACTTTTCTGTCCCAGAAGCAGGCATTGTGAAGAAAACATCAGAAAGAAGAAAAAGGTGGGAGCAATAGATGATATATCAATTTATTGCTTCATTTCTGTCGTCATAGTCTACTGCCTTCATTCTCTTCAGGAACACTTATTGTCTGCTATGCCCATCTTTATCTCTTTTAAAATAGCTGGTACAGAAACCTCATCCTACTAGGGAAATGGAGGACACATAGTAACTTACCTGAATAAAACTCAAAGATAGGAGTTTTATAATGTGTCAATGGATCTGTATAGTCCTTTGAGCCATCTCTGGGCTGCAAACAGTAACTTTACAATTGCGTAATTTTCCCCCGTTATTACCTGTGTGTGTGAGAAGTGCCATATAATGTGTGACAGCAACCTGAGTTTCTTCCTGGTAAAAATGTACCCGGAGCAGGCAGGTGAGAAGGCTCCAAGATGCATGAGTGACCTTGTTATTCTTCAGAGCAGGAGTGTGGATCAGCTCCACTCTTTTCCATATAGATTAACCAATCTTGTTTTTTAAAAAAAATACTGCACCGCTTAAAATTCGGAAAATAGGAGGCTTTTCTCCAAACACATTTCCAGTCTCTTCTTCACAGTCATCCATCTTAAACGGTTTCATATTTAATGAAAATTGAGGTTCATACCTAACACAGTTATTCAGCTTTAAGAACTAGACTTCTTTGACTTCTTTATACCAAACACCATGTATTAGGAGACCAGAACTACAATTATGAGCGGTGATAACATTATGCAGCATTTGTGCTTCACTTTTGTACCTCTGAAGGGACACTTTGTGCCCTTTGAGGTATGAGTGATCTTTGTCATGGTCAAGAAGTAAAACAGAGTTTGACTCTGAAATATAAACATATTGGGGAAAGTATTGTGTTCAAAATCCTAAAGTCAGTACTGCTACTCCTCTACAAAAGTAATTAAATAATTTATCTAACTTAGTATGCCCAATTTTTGTACCTACCTCAAGCTATACCTTACTGTAGTTGTGTGTTTGTTCATTAGTAACTGACCATTTTGCAGACTATAAAAATGAATATAACCCACTGATTCTTATACTATACTTGTTCATCAAAAATGGCTGTACAACGAGTAAACTTTTTATCTGACTTTATATCTTAATTGTATTTTCAAGTATGTGTATGAAGGCATTTGCAGTAATGAACTGTGGTACAAAAAACGTGAATATATTTTTCTGTACAGCAGTTCATTAAGAAGTTTATTCTTACTGTGTTTGTACAGTCCAGGACTGCTGTCACTTGCTCAAGAAATGTAGCCATAAGAATGTAAATAACATGAAGGTTTGTAGGGTGGGACTGAGGGTAAAGTTCACTGCAGGCGGTGATTTCCTTACTAAGCTGTGCAGTCCTCAACAGATGAAGCAATGTACTTTGTCCTTGTGAACCAAATGCATCCCACTCTGCAGTTCTGTATGTGATGCTGTAGCTTTCTATCATGTACTACTGTGACCCATGCCACAATTTATCCCGTACTGAGCAAAGCACTTAGGGAAAATCGGGAATATAGCAGTTACCAAGTATGTTTTCTGAGGGTGGGGATGACAGTAATAATGCATAGATGTTTGGAATTTTGAATTAAGAACAGTGTGATCCTCAACAGTGTGTTTATACTTACAGCATTTTTAAAAACACTTAACAGCTCCTCCCAGTATCTAAGGAGCGTGCTTTGTATGTGACTATAATTTTGTTATTTTGGAGAAGATCTGACATGAATAGATTCTTTGTTTACCAACTTACGAACCAATTTTTAGTTAGACCATGTTATAGTGTATTAAAGTCATTTAGATGCTTAAGCTTTTTGGGGCTTCTGTGTTTTCTTCTTTGGCCTTTATTACTTGAAGTTTGCCTTTTGATTAATGTAATCTTGCTAACCTTAGTTCACAGGAATATGATCACCAGGTTGCTATAAATCACTTTATATGATAGCTCTTACTATCATAACAATGAGAGTGAGCAGTGCAATGGAGATTATTTCTGGAATGTAGGATATATTTTACTCTTACAAGCGGAGGAAATAAAGGTTCTGTGGAAAAAAAAATTTTTTAGATACAAGCTAGGTTTTGTGCCTGTGTTCAGCTACTGAATACAATTATCTGGGGCTTGTTTGATTACTTCTTTTCTTTTGAGTTCTTTTTGCAAAATTTTTAAGTCCTTCACCTGAAAATTGCAGAGTGCTTTAGAGGGAGTAATTGAATGTCACTAATGCTGTGAGGTGGCAAAATTTACTCATTTTATAGTTGAGAAGAACTGAGCAATAACCAAAACTAGAGATAGCAAGCAGAACGCTTGAGATTATTGAGCAGTCACTACTGCATCTTACTTGGATTTTCCCTGGTTTCCTAACACTCTTCATCTGTGAAAATGAAGACGGACTTGCATTATATGAGGAACTGAGAGAAATTATTAGGACTGTAGTTAATATTGCTCCATTAGTATTCATAATGTGATAGCTAAAATAATATGAAGAAATAAGTAAAAGAAAGTGTAAAGGGGGAAGATGACATTGAATATATGGAAGGATGTGCTTCTGAGCCTCTAATATTTTCCCCATCTGTTTTTAGGTACATACTATTTGCTATGCTCTCCACACATAGCAAAAGTAGCAGTGTATGAGTATCAAGAAAGTTCTGAAATAGGTGTGTTTTGATTTAGACACTACTGGAAATTACCTCAGGTGTTTGGAGGAGAGGTAGTGTCTTATATTCACAAAAAAATAAGTTTCACTTGTAGACCTGATGCCTCTTCTTTTTTGATCAGGTAATAGATTATTTTCATTGAATTAAATGTGCAGAGGAGGTAAACTGATCCTGTTCACTAATTAGTTACTTGCTTTTATCACCTAAGAGTGTTTTAACTGCATGATCCAGGGAGGGGATATAAAATGGATAATTAGTTCAGTGAGGCAGTCTGTCCTGCTGGTTTGGTAATGAGGAGTTTACTCTCTTGTTTTGATTGGCTTTAATTGATGGAATTCCATTGAAATACTAGGTATTACTTGCTGTGTAGTTCTTTTGGGTGGTGGAAGGAAGGGAGGAGGGGGTATAAAAGTGTCCTTAGAGAAAAGTTTATGAGGTTTATGTCTTTGCTGACAGACGTGAATCCAGGTGGTAACAACTCCCAGCACAGAGAAATTGCCTCTCCTTCCTCTTTAACTGACTACTGGATTTTTAGCAAAAGTCTTATGAGCTATCTCTTTTATCAGCATATTCAACCCATATTAGTGATTCCTAGCCAATGTCCTGTTCGTGTTTATAGGGACAGCACAGCAGTGCTAAAGAATGACATTTCCAATTTACATATTACATCTAATTCCGTACAACTATATCTGTACTTATTTGGGGTTTTGGCTTTAGGGAACATAAAGGAGAAGGAAGAGAAAACAAATAGAACATACTTGGTTTTTTAGGGAAAAGCAGACAAGTAGAACACAGTTGACTGAGACGAGAACATAGTTGGTTGTGTCATGATTTACTACAAATACTTAACACTGAAGTTATCTGACTCCTCATAGTTGTTTTTGGTCATCAGCCCTATATATTTGCAGTTTCTTACTTTCTTTCACTCATGTCATGTGTCATACATACTTGAATGAAAGCCTGTTGTGTGTATTTCATATGGAAGGTTAAGATGTAAAGGTTTTTTATAAGCTCCTTAACACTATTGTAGTAGACCTCTCTCCTTTTATCTGTAGCAAATTGAAACAAATTAGAGCCTGGAAACTGGAAGAAAATGAAAGCTTTTAGTTATTAATTTAAAGCAATGGAAGAAATATTTCTGTGATGGCCTTTTTTTCTGGCTATAAATTCTGTAATAAATCACAGTGACCAAAATGCATTTTTGGTAATTTTCTCTTGTATCTAGGCTGAAAAATACGAACATCCTGCATCCAAAGGAGGTTGTCAGACATGAGGAGAAACAAGCAAAGAAGTTGTTTGAAAAATATTGAAACATCTTAGCCAAACCCTCAGAAAAATAGAAAAAAAAAAAGTTTGATGTATCTATAACCTTCAGTGTAACAGTGTTTTTAAAAATGCTTTTATGCATGCAAATACGTATAAGGAAACCTGGAAAATTCAGCAACAAATCATGGAGGATATGAAACAGAGGTAGAATGACAGCAGAAATGCTAACAAGATACTCTGACTTTCAGGACATTTATAAGCCTGAGGAATGAAATAATAAAAGTCAAATAGACATTTTGAAGAAATTACAAGTTAGAGAACAAGGAAAAAAAGCACCTGAAAAATACATCTACAGTGGATGTAACTGCAGAATCTGAAATGGCTGGTGGTGGAGTGCTGAGACTGAAATTGTGCTGTTTCACCCCACAGAATGGCAAGTTATTAAAAGTGCAAACTAAGAACTTTTGGCAGGATTTAGTATGATGTAAAATATCACTGAACCTGCTAAACATCATTGGTTTCAATGTACTCGAAGAACCAACTCCTCACAAGAACTGTAAAGAGAAATCTAAGTGCCTAAAAGGGGGATTACAAAAGTCCTTTAAAAAGGCTATGACTAAAATGAGGAAAAAAAGGAGAAAAAAGTACACATCTAAAGTATTTTCTAAATACGAGAGAAAGAGCCTAGCTTACACATGAGAAAGGAAAAAAGGAAATTTGATTGTCAGAAGTAAACATATTATGTGCTCAAAAGGCTTTATTAATACAAATTATGTACTAAAAGTAATACATAGTATTATAGCTTCAAAAATGTGGAAGTTTTAGCTAAAAGCAGGAAAAGGTACTGTGAGAATACTGTGAGAATCATAACCAGCACTCCTACATTTACTTTGCTATTTGTAGCTTTATTAGTAAGTTAAGTTTTATCATAATGCATCCTTTTCTATCTTATTGTTAATAGCTTGACACTCATTATTTCATAAAATTTTATTGATACTCTGCGGAGGATGGCAATGCAAATGCTTCTCTATTCAATACAAACTGAGATTAAAAAGAAGCAATTTGCCTGGAAAGATTGATGCTGGACTTGACAGTTGTGTCCACCCGCACAAACTGTGGGCCATTAGCTAACCACTGGGCCATGATTCCTCCCTTGGCAGTTGTGTGCAGCATGGCAGCTTGAACAGTATCATTCTGCGACCCACTGCCAGCTAATAGACAGCTTGAAAAACACTGTTTCGTGAAGCAAAGACTTTGTGTGTCTGTGGTCCTTCAGAAGATCTAGTGTTAATTTACATATATCCTGAACATAGTATCACAATCTTTACCAACTTTCTCAAATACGTGTTTGATTTTCATGGAAATGTTTTTGTAAATTTTCAGTAATGATGAAAACACTTCCTCTAGATGACTCTGAAATAAAAAGAAAACTGTCACACACAAAACAGACAAAAATTATGTGAACTGAGTGTAATCTTTGTGTACAAGCGTCATACTCTGTACTATTTAGGATCTATTTTCCATAGTAATCAGACTTGTGAATGAGAAATGAACCTAAGACAGCTCAGTATATAGCTTTTTCTTGATCTGACTCAGAGCATATTTAAATGCTTGGCCAGACTCAGGTAGGAAGATGTCCATTACTGTAATTAACTCTGTAAATTTTCTTTGAGATACGACCTCAGTACTTTTTCCACTCATCTGTCACAAAATCTAGACTATTGAGTAAAAAAATAAATAACTTAATGACTAAAGTATAATTGGAATTTAAGCCATAAATTCTTGAGGTTTCATGGTGATACTTTTTACAGACTGGAATATAAACAATAACAATTTGATTTTGTTTTGCAGCTCTCTTATTTTCACCAAACAGTACCACATGCTAACATCAGACTATGTAACGTAGTGCATATTGAGCTGTTATATACATTTGTGCATATTGTCAGCTGGAGACTTTACTTCAGACTTTTTCTCAAGTGGTCCATCTTCTCTAACTGCAAGAATAACTGCATTTGTATCACTGTAGAAGCAAGCTTAAGAGCCGTAAATGTTCTTAGTGGCAGAAAAGTTGTGTGAGTCAAATATGTTAAAGTTCTTTAATCAAGTTAGAGTGTTTACGCTCAAAAACAGGCTCTGTCTACATATCAAATAATTCAGTGCAGTAACAGTATGTATCAGTTGATTAAAGTAGTTTTAGATATGTGAGCTTTAACATCCTTATGTATGGCTCGAGACTTTTACTTTAGACTAAATATAGTTCAGTCCTTTGTCATTAGTGTCTCCACAACACACAGCATTTGAAGCTGTTTGTCATTGACTCAGAGCTTTCTTTCTGCATTAGCTGTAGAAACAAATTTGGTGCACACCATGGGCAGAGTTCTAGGTTAGTTTCTTCCAAGGGTAATCTAGTTTGCATGCACCAAAATCATTCTTCAAAACCGATGAAAGTGCATTAAATGCTCAGGGGATTCCGTTCAAAGCTATGCTACAGGTCCAATCCAAAATATTAACACTAATGTAGTTGTTATTTTGGAATATTCGCATAAGAAAAGCCATTTGTCAGCATATTAGCTGTTAAGGCTGAAAAAAACAGTGTAAATTTTATTTAAAAATACTAGTGATGTTAATACCAGTGATGTTCCTAGTGCTACAGATTTAATTCTGTTGCTTAACATTTTTCCGCCTTCAAAAATTTCCCATATTTTATTGCAAGATGGGAATAATAAAATGTATTTTATTATGTAGTATTTTAATACATTTAATACATTGTGAAACAATGAAAGGTAATATACATATAGTATGTTAATAATATATTATTAGCATGTATTATTATTCCAAATGTATGCTGTAGAGAAGCAACAGTTAGGTCTCTTATCAGGTATTACTACAGGCTGTCTCCTAATACAAAAAAACACGTTTGAGATGGAGGGAGGGAAAGGAAGGCTGTCGATTTTCTGAGCATCTCATCCATCACTGAGCCAAAATGCCTTTTCCTGTAATACTAAGTAGCTTTTTATTTTTGAATAAAACTCTAATGCTAAGGTCAGATGGGCATAGAGAAGCCAATTCTTTGGTTTCTCACTGTCTTTCGTAATTATGGGAACATGTTTCAGGGTGCTTCTTCGAATCTGCTTCATTTTTCATAAAATCTGTTTTGTTAATCTCCAGGTTTATTTCTGTGACCTCAGAGGGCAGTTGTGGGGGGTTGACTTTAGTTGGCTGCCAGGTGCCCACCCAGCTGCTCTCTCACTCCCTGTATTCAACAGGACAGGGGAGAAAATAAGACAGAAAAGCTTGTGCGTCAAGATAAAGACAGGGAGGTCACTCGCCAATTACCATCACAGCAAAACAGAGTTGACTTGGGGAACATTAATTTAATTTATTGCCAATTAAAATAGAGTTGGATGGTGAAAAATAAAGATGAAAACTGAAACACCTTTCCCCCACCCCTCCCTTCTTCCCAGGCTCACCTTCCCTCCTTCATTCCCAACTCCTCCACCTCCTCCCACGTTTGGGGCACACGGGGATGGGGAATGAGGGTTGAGGTCAGTCCGTAACAGCTCATCTCTGCTGCTCCTTCACACTGTTCCCCTGCTCCAGCATGGGTCCTTCCAAGGGCTGCAGGAGAATCTCCACTCTGGTGCCAGGAGCACCTCCAGCACTTCCAGCACCTCCTCGCCAGACTCCTTCAGTGACTTTGGTGTTCACAGGATTATTTCTCACACTTTTTTTTTTCCCCTCCCTCACCCCTCTTTTCCACAACTGCTGTGTAGCGGTTTTTTACCCTTAAATCTGTTCTCCAAGAGGCGTCACCATCATGGTGGGTGAGGGGCTCGGCTATTTTAAATAGCTTCAAGTACTTTCAAATGTGTAAAAATATGGGGGTTTATTTCTTGTTCTAACTTAGAGACCTGGCCGCAAGGAACTGCTTGGTAGGTGAAAGCAACATTTTGAAAATAAGCGATTTTGGAATGTCCCGGCAAGAGGATGATGGCGTGTACTCATCATCAGGCCTAAAGCAGATTCCTATCAAGTGGACTGCTCCAGAAGCTCTCAACTATGGTAAGGACATACTTGTATCTTCTTGGGGGAAAAAAAAAAAAAGTCAAAAGTAAAGTAAGGAGCATCAGGACTACACTGTGGGAAATATTTCAGTATATATACATATTTCTAATTCCCAGTTCAAATCAATAATGTTTGAAATAATGTTAATATTTCAGTCTTATTTAAGTTGCATATAAAATACTGTTTTGCCTTCAAAAAGAATAAGACAGAAACATGAAAATTGCTATTATGCAGCAATAAAATAATGCTTTGGTTATGTTGCTGACTCATTCTAGTAGACTACCTAGTCAGTCATGTAAATCATAATCGCTGGCAAAATGAAAAGCAAGTTCTGCATATTTATGGCAGTGCTTGTTCTAGCATTTCTTTGAAAATGGTAGAAAGTGTTAACATACTAGAACACTCTGTTAGATAAATCATTGAGCTGGAGAAAAGTACAGTCACTGATTTTTTTTTTTTTAACTGCAGCTTTTCTTTACTTGCATTTTTAAATATTGCTAGGCTGTTATCTTGTGGAAAAATGTCCATTATTGTGGTCCATACTATGTGGCTAATGGTTCCAGAACGGAAACAGAAGCTGCTGTATTTGGCTTTTTAGCTTATATGAAATTAGAAAAATAAGTTCTTCTATGTAAAGCGAGCTGCGAAGAAGCAGCATATTAAATGAACGATGCCATGTTTTGGATGTACTTCTCTCAACCAGTTCTTCAGTTGAGTACTTAGAAAATATTGTTTTAAATTCTTCATATGAAGTGTCTATAAACATTTCTGCCATCTCTTAAAGCTTTATTTTAAAGTCAGGCGTTGGAAATCATAAGTTTGTGACTTACGATTGATAGCAAAATGCTTCTTCTCATTAGTGCTTTTACAGGAGTTAATGCCATAACACAATAAGGCAGATCTTCCATTTGGAAGACTAATAATAAATATAGTTACTGTAATTGATCCTATATTATCAATTATTCTAAGAGGTGTTAATGTTGCTAGCATTCACTGGGGAACACACTTTTCTATTTTGGGTGTTTGTTCCACTATAAAAGGTGTTTTAAATTTTTATTTTTGTTATTTCAGAAATGCATGCAGTTTATTTGATATAGAATGGAAACCTGCCTTTCATATCCATATACAGTCCAGTGGACTACATTAAGCTGGAGAGAGGCTCTTGTGACAACAACTTCACTTTGTACTTTCGAGTCTTTTTTCTGCATAGTACAGGAGAGGGGAGGATAGCTGATTAACATCTACTTACTTTGTGTTTCCTAAAATGAATACATACCAAAGGAGCTTTAAGTGATTTTCTGTAGTATTTGGAAAATAAGCTCTCTCAAACATTTTTTAATGTGTTCAGCAGTCTAATACTCAACTTTCAAAGTGTCATAGAAGGTTTCTGTGTGTTTTTGAAGGATCATTTTTTCCACTTCCTTGAAAAATATGAGTAAAAATAATTGAGTTTTGTTTTGCCATTTAGGATCCTAATAATATGGTCATAAGTGTTGCATTAATTTGTGTAGGTAAGGCTGAAGATATTTAAGGATATCAGAGTGAAAGAACTAAATCTGCAATATTTCAAAACTAGTTGGCAACCACTGTCCATGTTGGTTCTTAATGGCAAGATTTAAGAGTTGGAAGAAAAGGAGGGATTGGGTCATTTGACCATTACATGAATAGTATAGTGATTAAGAAACTATGTAAAAGTTCATTTTTTAGTCACTTCTGGATTCACTGTATGTGACAAAATAACAGCAGTCACAAGATTTTAAATGAAAAAACCACAAGTTGTGAAGTCTAGAAACCAGATTAGGGCAAGTAGACGGGTTAGGGAGTTGTGTCTGAAATCATAAGGAAAATCCTGATGCTACTGGAGTTTGTGGGAGACTGAAAGTTATTTTTGCTTGGAGCGATGATTTCCATCAATTCCAGCAAGTGGAAAAAATGTTTGAAAATCTCCTAAAATTACGTATTTAGGCCAAGTGTAGGGTATTTTTTTATTCTTGTTCTCTCAAAATACACATTTAATATGTATGTTTTTCCAGTACAACATTTTGAGTTGTTTGTCATGTTAATAAATTACTGTGTGGAAAGATTTTTTTGTAAATGAACAGGCCTTTTTTTTTCTCCAGATAATGTCATAGTGGAAAAGATAATTAACTGTGCAGAACTTGTGTGCTTTCTTTTAAAAAAAACTAATCACCTATCTTGTATCTACTGAATGATTTGAATGAAAAGTGTTAAATTACTGGGTGCCAAACTCTGAAGAGGGTTGATACATAGACAAGAAAATTCATCTTACTAGAAAGACCATAGTGAATGTCCATAATTGCCATCTACGAGGCACACAAGCTAATGTAGCGCAGCTGGAAGTGGTGCTTAGTTTAACAGTAAACTGGACTTTCTGACGTCAGAACAGTTGTCATATCACCAACTGTAATTATAATTTACATGTATTTTCCTTTTTTTTTCTAGTCAGGAATGTCTTAGTTTGGTTTGTTTAATGATGAGAGATGACCAAACAATACATTCACAAGCATATGTCTTATTTTAAGGAATAAAGACACATATGTATAATGTAATAGCACGGAACAAAGAAAAACAGTCATGAAGAATGATGAAAGTAATGTTGAAAATGGATTTTTAAGGTAACATTTTCACAGATCCTGCTGCAAAGGGCCACGAGCCTTAAGTTTCTGACATGAATCCATCCTTATTAATGTGAATCCATCTGGGACAATACAAATACCTGCTCCAAGTTCTCTCTTCCCATAATATAAAGCTTTCATTGCACAAGGAGGTTTGGAATTCAATTGTCTATCAGTTATCTATTTTGCTATCTCTGAAGCATAGTTGAAGATAATGGAACCAGCCGGCCAGATATTTTTTTCTCTTTCTTTAACTGATTGCGTGCATCAGTTCTTCAGGGTCCAAATTAAACAAGCTGAAGCAACTATACTTTCATTTTCAGAGAACAGTTTCTGAAAGCATGAGAACCAAGCCCTCTACACAGTTACAAACTATGTCGATGGTAGCTCCTCTCATTGTACTCGTTGCCATGCTATATTAGGGAACCAAGAAAGGTAGTTTTTTTGAAAGTATCTTTTGAATTGAAAGTGATTCTAAACAAAGGGGGGAAAACCCTAACATTCTTCTGTCCTTTTATATTAAAAGAAAAAAAAAGTTTTGTACATTAAGAAGGAAAAAAATTCTTAACTTGCATGAAAAACAACGGACATAAGGTCTGTCAAATTGTAGAACTTTAAATTAGCTTATATTATTCTTAGATGTTGACCTTAAGATAATTTGTTTATCCTTTGAAATACGGGAGTCTATGATATCTGCAGAAGGTATTATTAGTAGCTGTGGCTTTGTTCTGGTTAGAGCTTGCCAATGTAACACTTTACCTTTACAGAACGTTTGGGGATGTAATTACCTGAAACATTAATTTCTTTGTATGTTAAGCTGTGGGTTTTCTCTCCTTTTCTTAGGGAGATACACATCTGAGAGTGATGTATGGAGCTTTGGAATCCTTTTGTGGGAGACCTTCAGTTTAGGAGTATGCCCGTACCCTGGAATGACCAACCAACAAGCGCGAGAACAAGTCGAGAAAGGTAGTTACTCGTAAGGAGTCAAAGAAATGCTGTACAGAACCATAAGGATGTAGTACATACAGTATAAATTAGCAAATAAATACCATACAGGTTACCCAGCAATTTTAGCAAAAATATGAGATTTTTTTATTTGCTGAATCTAGCGTTCTGGAGGAGTAATGTGATATATAGGTTTCTTGAAAAAAGGAATATACTGACCAGTGACTTAAAGGATGGAAGACTTACAGCATGCTGATTTTCATTGTTGCAGAACTAAAAGGTGAGATGGAGAGGAGGGATTTACTGCTGTGCAAAGCAGAGGCTTGACCAGAATGAATTATTTAAGATTATGCTAATGCAGGTATAAATATTCTAAACGGCCAGAAGAAAAAATCTGTATCATTCCATCTTCTCTATTAAAGCATTTCAGGCAAAAATTTAGCAATTACGGTGGAGAATGGTAAGCTAGTTGAGCGTTGAAAACCACATTTCTCTTCTACAAAACTTTCAAAAGGCTTTTATTTAAAGTAGCAAGTAACTGTGAGCAGGATTCCAGGACTTTGATTTATTTTCATCATCTTTAGTGGCATTTCAGAACTGTTCCTCCTCTACATAGTACTACTGTGTAATTCATAAACAGGTTCTAAGCTAGTAAAACTTTTAAATTATTTTTTTTAAAAATCAACTAGTTTGCTGATTTATACCGATTACCAGTGTTTGCTATAAGCAGTGTAGGTGACCATCAAAGTTTCTCTTTAAAAGGCCAAATCAAAAAATCCAATGTTTTCCAGAATAGTTTCCAGTGTTTGTAAAAACAAGTCTTACTACCTAAGTACTGAGATTCTGGTTTAATCCACTGAGAATAATAGTCTTCTGAAATTGATAAAATTAAAAGATGTAGAAGGATGTTTGTGCTTTTTTAGCTATTTATACCATGAGGAAAATAGTCCTGTTGGCGCATCGGAATTTTTTTTTTTTTTCAATGGAATTTTCATTTGTTTCATCAGCTTTCTTGGTTTTCAGTATGTAATAGCTCCTTTCCTAGGATACTCAGCTAAGACACTCCAGATTCTCTTCCTGATCTTATCTATGTCAATTACTCAATCAGTAAGACCATTCAGTTAATTTAGTCACTTGAATGCTTGCTTTAAACTGGGATAATTTAAATTCTAAATAACTATATAGAATCCCTTTACTTTAAGGACAAAAAGTCGTTTCTGCTAGTTTCTAGGGGAAACTTTGTGAAGGAAAGGATTTTTAGATAGTTTCATATTATCTTGTCTGTAAGTGTCCTAGAGCCCAGCCATTCTCCTTTGAAGTTACATGCATTAATCCAGCACCTAGAGCAGATGCATGCAATATAACAAAGGAAAAATATTTTGTAGATTTACCTGTTGTATGAGGCCAGTGGTTTTTGTACCCTGCTTTAGAAAAAGAGATGCAGAGACGTGTGCAGTAAGTCTGGAGTCACAGAACTGCATTTAGCTGTGAAGTCCTATGTGCCAGCTCACTTTGGTGTGCAATGCCTGTCATTTGCTCAGAGAACTACGTCTGGTAAACGTTTCATAGAATCACGGAGTCACAGAATGGCTGAGGTCTGTGAGGAACTCTGGATGTCGTCTCGTCCAACTTCCCTGCTCAAGCAGGGCCATTTAGAGCTGGTTGCCCAGGACCATATCCAGATGGCATTTGAGTGTCTCCAAGGAGGGAGACTCTACAACCTCTCTGGGCAACCTGTGCCAGTCCTTGGTCATCTTCACAAGGGAAAAGTGTTTCCTGATGTTTAGGAGGAACCTCCTGCGTTTCAGTCTGTGCCCATTGCCTCTGGTCCTGTCACTGGGCACCGCTGGAAAGAGCCTGGTTCCCTCTTCTTTGCACCCTCCCTGCAGATATTTACGTACATGAGTAAGATGCCCCTGAGCCTCCTTGTTGTCCAGCCTGAACGGTGCCACCTCTCTCAGCTTTTCCTCATACGTGTGATGCTACCGTTCCTTTACCATCTTCATGGCCCTTCGCAGGACTCTCCCCAGTATGTCCATGTCTCTCTTGTACTGGGGAGCACAGCGCTGGACACACTACTCCAGGTGTGGCCTCACCAGTGCTGAGTAGAGGGGAAGGATCAACTCCCTCGGTCTTCTGGCAATACTTCTTTTAGTGTAGCCCAGGATAGCATTAGCCTTCTTTGCCACAAGTGCATGTTACTGGTGCATGTTCAATACTTGGTGTCCACCAGGATCTGCAGGTCCCTTTCCCCGAAGCTGCTTTCCAGGTGAGCAGCATGTACTGGTGCCTGGGGTTGTTCCTCCCCAAGTGCAGGACTTTGCACTTCCTCTTGTTGAACTGTGTGAGGTTCCTGTCAGCCCATTTCTCCCGCCTGTCCAGGTGCCTCTGGATGGCAGCATGAACCTCTGGCGTATCAGCCCTTCCTCCCAGTTTGGTGTCATCAGCAAACTTGCTGAGGGTGCACTTTGCCCCATCATCCTGATCATATATGAAGATATGAAACAGTATTGGACCCAGTATTGACCCCTGTGGTACACCACTAGTTACTGGCCTCCAACTAGACACTGTGCCACTGGTCAACTCCCTCTGGGACTCGACATTCAGCAGCTGTCAGTCCACCTCACTATCTGCTTATCTGGCCCATAATTCAACAGTTTCTTCATGAGACTTATGGGAGACAGTGTTGAAAGCCTTACCAAAATCCTCTCATCTACCAAGCCAGTCATTTCAACACAGAAGTTTCTGAAGTTGGTCAAGCATGATTTGCCCTTAGTGAACCCATGCTGACTACTCCTCATGGCTTTCTTGTCCTTCAGGTGTCTGGAATATGTTTCCAGCATTAGTTGCTCCAGCACCTTGCCAGGGATGAAGGTGAGGCCAATCAGCTTGTGGTTCCTGGGTCTTCCTTCTTGAAGACAGGAGTGACATTTGCTTTACTCCAGTCTTCAGGCACTTCTCCCAGTCGCCATGATGGATGAAAGGTTCTTGAGAGTGGCCTTGCAGTGACATCAGCCAACTCCCTTAGCACTCATGGGTGCATCCCATCAGGGCCCATGGATTTATATACGTCCATTTTGCTTAAGTGTTCCCTGACCAGATCGTCTTCCACCAAGCGTACATCTTTTTTGCTCTAGACTTTCTCCCTGGTCTGTGGGGCCTTGGCTTCCTGAAGGCCAGTTTTGCTAGTTAAGACTCAGACAAAGAAGGCATTCAGTACCTCAGCCTTTTCCATGTCCTGTGTCACCAGGTGCCCTACCTCATGCAGCAGTGGGCCCACATTTTCCCTAGCCTTGCTTTTGTCACCTACATACTTAAAGAAGCCCTTCTTATTGTCTTTGACATCCCTGGTCAGATTCAATCCCATTTGGACTTTAGCTTTTCTAACTTCATCCCTGGATGCTCAGACAATGTTTCTGTATTCCTCCCACATTACCTGTTCTTGTGTTTGAATTTGTCCAGGAGCTTCTTGTTCATCCATTCAGTCCTCCTGGCATTTTTGCCCAACTTCCTACTCATTGGGAAGTTGCCTTCATTGCTGTGAGTACATTTTTTGTTCCAGGATTTGGATGATATGCTGGAACGGCCACTGATCTGTGGCTTCTGAATGATTAGCTGCTAATTTACTTAACCCATTGTTCATTGTCCTGCTCATCACCAAGTCAGAGACCTCCTTCAGTTGACGGCAGCAGAGAGGTTTGGAAGGCCACTGCCTAATCTAAGCAAACCAGAAGCGTAAGAGACTTAAGATGATGGGAAAATGTGAAACGAATTTAAGAAAAGAGGAGGGAGTAAAAATAAACAGGTAAAGTGCAAATTGGAAGGGGACTTATTAAGGAGACAAAAGAGGGAAGAGGAATGAGAATAAAAGTTTATCCATTTTGAAAAAGAGAAAAGGAATTTACTCTCATCTTAATGTTTATTCTTGATTTCCTCAGTCAGGGGGAAAAAAAGGGAACACAATTAAAACGTAGAGGGTTACTGCTTCCTAAGATACAGGAAATAAATCTGTGCAAGTTGCTGCCTTTAGGGATGAGAAACATACTGACGATTTACCATGCCCAACTTAAATTTCATTGGTACCTGAGCTTTGACTAGTTCAGTAACTATCTATCTTGTATAGGTCATATATTGAAGACTTTCTTCATACTACCCTGAAGATCTTTTTTAATGCAATGATCTGGAACTTCACTCATTTCTTTTTATATTTGTCAAAAAGTATCAGTTTTCAACGCTAAACATGTTCACCTTTTTTTTTGTGTACTAGGCTACCGAATGTCAGCACCACAAAAGTGTCCAGAAGAAATATATAAAATAATGCAGAGGTGCTGGGACTACAAACCAGAAAATCGGCCAAAATTCAGTGAGATTCAGAAAGAGCTGTCTTCAATCAAAAAGAAAGTGACATAGTGATAAACAAGTGCCAAACTCAATGTGTGGGACTTTATTTTCCGGTGAAGTAATTTTTTCCCCTCAAACACTATGCGTTTATACAACATTATTTGCAATATTCTTCTAGGATTACTTTGAAATTAACTGTTTTTTTATATACATGTGTACCATCTTGAATGATGTCTACACCTGCATTAAAGATATATACTACGAAATGCTATATATCCAGTCACAGTAATACTGTTGTTTAGGTTACATGTAAATAGAAAAACACATACTATAGATTTAAGGAACTGTGGCTTCTATCTGTTTTACAGCAAGTAACTGCTAGTGACATTTTACAGAGGTTTTCTACTTTAAGCTATGTTCTCACTCTGCTATCCCTGTCCGATATGTCAACACCAGCAGCACTCTGATGTGGTGACTGTCATACATGTTGGCCTTAAAACTGAAGACAGTTTTGACAAGTATTTCAGCTAGAAACTTTTGTATTTTTGAAATTCTTTCTGCAGCTGATATTTTTAAATGATACTTTCTTTTAAGGATGAAGGTTCCGTTAGATTCTGGATGCAAATGTGCATACTGAACAGTGAAATCCAGAATTTTCTTTTGTAGAAAATTGAGTTAATTGTGCATTTCTTATCATACTGTAGTAAATACTTCTGACTTTTGATGTGATTTACTTAAGCCACGCCATTTCTTCCTACAAAGCCATCAGAATTCAGTAATATATCTCCTTTACAATGACTTATGTTTATTTAAGAAACAAAAAACCCAATATCAAGTCTTGACCACACATGTTAAGAAATAACTGCAGATCATCTGCCTTCCAAAGAATATGTAAAAGTGTTAGGCCAACAGAAAGAAGTTTACTAACGATAGCAGCAGATAACAAATATCATTGATCTTTTAGAGGACTTAAAGAATGTGAATTGCTAGATTTGCTTTTGATCATGATTTTTTTCCTTAAATTGGTAATAATTCTCAGAATGCAGCTGGAGCCTACAAAAGTTTATGCTAAGCAAAAGTACATTCCATGCATAGTGTCTAAAGGAAAATACTACTTCTGTATGGCATAAGGAAGTTGTTCAAAAAACTAAAATAATTATGTTTAAAGCCTCTGACAGGCTGAGCAAGGCAAAGTAGAAATACTAACTTTCTAACTTTTTTAAACCATTGCAATCATATTTCAGAAGAATGGGGATAGGCAAGTTTTATAATGCCACCAGGAATAAAAACCTTGTATATATTTAAAAAAAAAACGCCAGAAAGAATAAAAACTTACTAGATAGGGGAGGGAGGAAAGGCTTTGTTACTCTAGCTCTGGGTCCTTTTTGCAGCTGGAATTATTTTCTAGGGCCCTACATAGAAATAGGAACAAGTTATAGTATCCTGGTCTGAGTTCCAGAGTTAAGGTGCTTAAAATTTTTTTAAGAATTAACTAAAATTTTTTGGGTCAAGGGATGTCAGTTGCTGCTAATCCAAGTAAGAAACAGGGACTGTAAGTAACACAGCATCTGGAATGTTGATTAGCCCTATATTTTATTGTTACAGTGAGATTGAGATGTAGTGAAGTCAGAGGCTACATTACATTTTTATTTCTGTTCAGGTGACTTCTATTTTCCACAACATTTTTGCTCTCTAAAGTGTATTTATAGTAGTACTGAGTGGTAATGTTAAAGGGTTATGTGTGACCAAAATATGTGTAGTCTAGAAGAGTTTGTTACATTGGAGTTAGTGTCCAAATAAAACAATGAATGATCATGCTGGAGCACATCACCTGCATTTGAGGTGGAACTCTCAGCATCCAAGTATAAGGAATGGTGGGTGCTTCTTGCATTTCTTCAGTGATTTTTTTCTTGGAGATAAGGAAGTGTATGCATACCCATGAAGGTATAGTGCTTCAAAAACTTGGTGGCATAAATTTAAACTTCCTTATAAGCATACTGGGTATATTTACTTAGTTCTGTATTTCCAAGTAGCCCAAAGATAATTTTCAAGAGCAATGGGAAACATTCTTGTTAGTTTATATGCTTTTAAGTAGTACACAAAGTTTGTGCCTTAATTTGCTAGTATGCTAATGCAAAAACAGGTGTACTAAGATTTAAGGAATGTTCCACAATTGTTTGGATAAATCCAAGATTTATCCAACGGCAGGTCCTTAGGTATGCATCACTAAAGTCTGCAAGTAAGGACAGCGGAGTCTCCTCTGGCAGCATTCATAGCTTCTCTGGAGAGTTAATATTCTTCTTCCATGAGAGAGATGAACTGTTTCTTTGCTGCATGCCTTCTTGACAGTGAAGAAATACTGTTTTATTTTTATAAAATAAAATACTGTTTTATTTGTCTTAAATTAACCGGTCACCATCTGGACTCTCACGCAAAGATAAAAATTGTACTCACATTTTATTCTGAAATAGTTAACATTTGTAATTCATACCACACTCCTGTTTAAATTTAAAATCTTTTTAAAACATGGGATTTCTACAGCAGCAAGAAAATCTATTATTATTCCTGAAGCAGGCATCAGTTCAGTTCAAAAATACTAACTCTTTGGGAGAATACCAGAGTGAGTTTATAGACGTATAATAAATTTAAACATAGGTACACGTCACTTCAGTTATTTAAACTGTTGTCTTGTCATTAATTTGGCAGTTTGTGACAGAACTTGTTCATTGTATCTCACTTGTAATTATTGCAATTATACAATTTAGCAAGTGGAATCCATACCTGTAGATACTGGTTTTAAGTTTTTGAAAACTTCTCACAGGGGAGTTCACAAACAAAAGTGCCATACAATGAAATTTAAAAGAAAGACATGGTACTCAAGAACCAAAGCTGCCATATATGCTTTTTGTGGACTTTTGGTGACTTAGTCTTGCATTATTCATAGGTTAGCCAGATACTGGTCATTTGGCTCATGTACTGTGTTTATCCTAGAGAACTTACGAAAAAGTTAAGACTCAGTCTCTTTTGCAGGTGTAGTGCTTCAGGTAGGTTCTTACACCGACACTGTCACAACCAGGGGGAGCCTGAGGGAATCCTGGTTTTTTTAGTGTTAAATGGGAGAAATTCTGAATGCTGTCAAGGGTTAAGTAGAAATACCCCAGCCTGTTAAGTGAGATGGAATTCAACAGCTTATCTGTTATTTTCATCTTTTTCCTAGGAATTGCATTCATCATTTTAAGAAAGATTGTTTTGAGGGCAAAAAATGCATCCTTAGTTTGTTTTCAGTAGAAATTAAGCACATATGTTAGCCTCAGTTCAGTCATCAGTGAAATCATGAGGATTCCTAAGCATTTCAGTTTTATGGAAAGTAAAATAGTGAAAATTGTCTTGTCTGAAAACAAACCTTGCTTAACAAAGTGTGGTCTTGTAAAGTCAGCATCCCACCAAGACATTCTCTTTGACATGTACATTTTCATTATTTTCTAATGAAACCAATGAGCTAGTTTTTTGTTTAGCAACTACAGGTATATTGTATTTCTCCTTAACAAAAATCTGTCTTTTTGCAGAGTTGCCTAATATTTTTATTGTAAGTTGTTATTGGAACACGCATCACCAGAAGGCTATCAGTAAGAACTGCAGTTATTAAAGTAATCCTGATCTTATTGATGAGAAACAGAAAATTGGTTAAGAAAATACCAGGTTATTCATCTTAAGTATTTTTTCATCCATGTATTTGACTACCTGTTATGCTTAACTCAAATTCTACAAGCACATCACTAAAACTTACTGCACATCACTAAAAATGACTATGAAGTTATACATTTGTTATCTATTTTGTTATCCCTTTTTCACACATTGTAAAGGTACTAAAGAAAAAAAACACTTTCCTGAGGCTACAGAGTAACCAGCGCTCAGAAGCATTTAAAAATTTCTCCCCCTCCCTAAATTTTCCCAGATGTGATGCTGCACAAATATTAACAATAGTGATTAACGACTGGCCCTGTCTTAATTATTCTTGCTGTCATGTCCTCTAAATGGCAGTGCCACTGACGGGCTTGAAACAGTGACATATTTGAAGAGATGAGTTAGTGTGTAAATAGTGTCATCAAACATGATATTCAAGAGCAGTAGTTCCAAAAATGGCTGGTCGTCATAAGTAATGATAAGTCATTATAAAGATGGAATAAAAAGAAAGAGGCTAATTGAGAGAATCCGCTTTCTGTAACATCTGTCCTGTTTGTAGGCAATAGAAATGTTTGTCATGCCAGTGCACTTGGGTTTGTAACTTTTTTATGACTGAGCATAAAATAGTTTGCTATTAAAAGAAGAGTTCACCAATTAATTTTTTTTTCCTCAAACACAAAAGGACATGTGGTGCTGGTGGAAGCATTCTTGCTAGGCAAGTCAGGATATGTGGGGGGAAGAATACAGAGGGAAGAATACCCCCTACCAAGGTACCTATTTTTTTCTTCTTAGGATCATATTCATGCAGTCCTTCACTTTAATGAATACAGGACTTTAATTAGTCATTACTAATTAGAAAGTACAGGGGAAGTCCAGTATTCCTGAAGTAATAACCATGAGTTTTTAAGAGGGATCTGGTAACTTTGGAACATCAGATCTATTAAAAATGTTTTCTTCTAGTTTCCTTCTGCACATTTACTGTAAAAAAAGGAGTCCTTAAACAATCATCAGTAACAACTTCCAAGAAAAATGCATCAACCTCAGAAATATATCAAGCTTCTTTAAGAGTAACTTAAGAATATTTTTCATAATCTTGTACTAGAATTCCCCCAAGATAGCCTTCCTTTCTAAAAACCTAAAAAAAAAACCCCAAAAACTAAAACCTAAAAAAAAAAAAGCTTAAACAGCTGAAAGCTCCAAGTTGAAACACAAGAATCTTTTTACTTGTCACGTTCTGAATAGTCTTTCAAATATTGCCACAGTTTCTTTCCTGTAACTGATAATGCACCCGTGCTTTCCAGCTCTTGCATACTTTTCAATGTTGCGTATTAGTGCATTATTAACACCCAACTTTACCTTCCGACCAAGGAAGGGAAGACTGTCTCACTGAAAAATACAGCAAGTTCTGCCTGGTAGCCCCCATGTTTTCCTTGATCTCCACATTCAGTTATCAGAGTCATTGTGTTAATTATAACAAGTACTACATACAACAGGAGCTGGAAGCTAGACATTGTCTTTAAATCAGCAGCTAATTCCCCCAAATTTCACACCTTTGACTCTAGAAGCCAACTTGGTTTAGGTTCTGTGTCAAATAAGCAAAAGCAATTTCTGTATCTCAGCCTTACTACTCGTCTATAAAACAGGAAGGTTCAGAGATACATTTACTGTTCTCTCCGAGGGAATGCTACTACCTCCACCAGTAACCATAAGTTACCCTTATGTCCCTGCTATGTTCCTCTGTCTCTGACACAAAATTCTAACTGTCCAGATGTAGAACTTGGGTGTTAACTCAGAGTTGTTTCATTTTCAGGAAGTTGTATATTATTAGTTGGTTTAGAACACCATTTTCTCAGACATTATCTAGGCAGGACTTAAATTAGAATTTTCAGATGGTTTGTGGAGTTTTTGTGAGGTGAAGGACTAATTAGGTTGCTAGATACATCCATTGTTATTTTGCAGGTGTTTCAGATTGTGGCTATGAGAGTAGTTCTTTTATAGATCTCAGATTATGGATGCCTTCTCTAAATTAAAAACTGTTAGCCATACTTACAAAAAAATGGATATGTAAAGCCCTCAAATATGGTTGACTGAGGTCATAAAGTAAAAAAAGAAAAGCCATACGCTACATTCTTTCTTCCTCTATCCTCCCAGAACTGAATGCTTTGTAAATAAAACTTGCAATAACTAGCTTTGTGTTTATAGATAAATATGACCTGTGAACCAGTATGACAACTCACATTGCTGCTAGCAAAGCAGGCTTGCTAAAAGGTGATCCAAAATTGCTACTATTTGGAACTGTCATGTAGTTTTAGAACTACAATTGTTTGTAGGTAAGTACATAACTTGTTTTGTCAATACGGTAAGAGACACAGCACATGCTTCTCCATTGAAACCCTTCACCAATTAAGGCAATTATGCTTTTTAAAAGAAAAATCAGATTGATCAGCAATTCCTTCTAGATTGCACATGTTAAAAGTATGAGCCAGGACTTTCCACCACAAAAAATAGAAAGATCCACACTACTGTCTTTATATACAGGCAGCTCAGTCTTTCTCAACATATAAAGAATTCCATAATTGTTAAATGTAGTAGTAACACAAAATCATTGGATTACTGGTATGTAAACTACTTCACTCTGATCTTTTGCTTCAATTATTGAAGAACCTGTCTGCTCTTTAAAAAGGGCTGCAGTAAGCTTACAGTTCTAGCTGAGCTCTGCTGTAATAATCTGGCCTGTTGCATCTCCCCGACATTTCCTAATTCTGATGGCTCCATGTACCACAGATGGTGCCCTTTCATTTATTTCAAAGAAGTTACTCTTGTGACAGAAAAGCTCAAATATATCCCTGCTTTTGTTTGATGCAAAAAATACTGTAGTGATGTTATACCTTGATACCTGTGGCAATGTGTTTGTGTGAAAATTGAAGTAATGTGAATCAAGGTGAAGGACATTGTTCAAATCACGTTTTTAATCAAGTTACAAACCCTAAATATATCGTGAGTTGTCCACATAATAAAAGACATCAGAAAAAACATTGCTGACTGCCTAGTTTACAATCCAGAGCATCCTACTCCTACTAGGGAACAATATATAGGTAAATATGCTCCTTGAAAAATGAATGATTTTGCTGTCAGACCAGATCCAAACAGTATCTTTAAAATTAACAGCAGTGACTTAATTCCAACCAAGCCTGGTTGTAAACTTCCTTCTTATTAACAGACCTTTCCAAATAGTGTCAATTTTCATTATTGTCAGCCATTTTGCTTTTAGAAATTTGACTTCTATACATCACATAACATTTGCTTATACCGGTAATTATACCCACCACCACCACCACCATGAAGGGCTGAGACTTGCAACTTGAGAAGATAAGCATTGCTAAGTCAGTAAAAGTCTACAGGGAACTAATCTTTCACTAGGTGTCTGAGTTGATATGGCTTAATGCATTTTAAATATCACTGAAGCAATTGTTTCAGTTAAAAATCTGTTACACAGTTTGAACAGCAGTATTCCTTGCTCAAGATATCTCTGCAATAGTAGTATTTGTATTTGGCTTGAACTCAGCAGGAAGGTAGAGCTGTACCTTCCTTCCCCTCTAGTTTATCAGGGAGGGGAACTGCTGAGTTCAAGTAGAAAATTCAGGTGCTGTCAGCGATGCTGGTACATAGCGTGGATGCAGCCATGGTGCTGTAGAGAAGTTCTTGCAGTCTGCGTGGCCCCTCTTTATAGGATGCCTATGCTCACCATAAGTCACTAGTAAATCCACTGGAGACTGGAAGTTTGCTATATCTCTGAGTGTGGCTAATTCCTTAAATCACCTGAAGTTGTAGTGCTTAAGGAGAAATAGTGATTTTTTTTCTTTGTCATGAAATGCAGAAATGTTATATACAATGGGGATTCTCTGCATTATGTTCCTTTCTTCCACATCCTGCTTTATCACTTCACAAAGTCTTCAATAGACAGAACAACTAGAGGACGCATATCTGTTGCCGCTGTTATTTGTATCGTTACCTCTAACTGCCAAGTTAACTTGTTTTCTCCACCAAGCTTCCCACTTCCTTTTCACTAAAGTACTAAGAACATGTAATAGGAAAAAAACTTATGATACAGGCTTGTCATACTGGACACGGACACAAAAGGCAGGCAGACTCCTACAAAGAAATTTTGAGACTGAAAGCCAACAATAAACACCTGTCTTATCCCTTCTGTTAGAGGAGTATACAGTTATATGCATGTTCAAATGACTTCCAGAGAAGAAACTTGGACTGAGATTGGTAGGACTGCTTGTTTGGGGTTTTTTTTTCAGTTGCATGTGTTACTGTTCATTTGTATAATTGTAGGCAGCTGGAGACAGAGAAGGAGTGTTGGGGAAGGAGGGGAGGTTTGTTCACTGACCCACTAGCACACACAAGACTTTTGGCACCAGTGACCTTGAGTGGGGCACAGATATCATTTGCAAACGTGATTAGAATTCAATTTTGTGCCAAAGTATGCACCAGCAAGTTTAATATCAGGTAAAGCACCTTTTATACTCTTTGTTGTTTAAAAATAATATATTTGTGAAACAGATCGATAATACATAACACTGGAAATGGGTGCTTCTTCCCAAAAGTACACATGTAAAAAAAAAAAAGGAAACAACATTTGTGAGTTTATCTGGCTTTTAGGCAAGTCTGAAAACTATAACTATGTAATACAGTTGCAAGTTGTCTGTCCTTTATAATTTTAAATAGATCTGCATTTTAACTTTATTTATTTGCCAATTTTTTATATACTTTAAAGTTACACTTTTGAACTCAACCTAACTTTTTATTTTCCTAGGCTGTTAAAAAACAGAATTTCACTATTCTTGTAAACTGCAGACCATTTTTGAATAGTCCCTTGTCTTTTCCTATGGACCAGTTACCACTAATGAGTCTGCAGTCCCCTTTTTACTGTACTCTTCCAATAAATGTAAAATATTTGTATCAAGCTGTCTCGTCTTGTTTGGTATTTACAGGTTGTGTTTGTCCACTTGCTTCTGTAATCAAGTGAAAGTTCAACTCTAGTAACATTGCTCTTGGGAATAGCTACAATTCAAAATATTTCAAGAAGCTATTTTAAGAAGCTAGGCACCGAAAAGCAAACGTGTATTCTGCACCCCAACAGCAAAGCAAAATCTACAAGCATTTCCAGTTAACAGCAATGCAGCAATCTAAAGACATAACCGAGCTTTATACTGTTTCTTTTACATGATCTAGTGCTCTGTTCCCTTTATATTAAAAAAAATACTGCATTCTAAATACAAATTGCATTTTAAAGCAGATATTACTTTACTTTGAATGAAACCAATCTCCATAATAATTGCCATTTTCACCACACTTTGATGCAGTTTCTTTGATTTCTATAATCCCTTCTTAGTATAGAGGCTGTGATACCAAAACTATGACTGAGGTAAAAAATTAGAATTATAATGCCTTAAAAAATTTTAAATCTTTTGAGATCTCATGGCTAATGTAAAATATGAATACCCCATTGAAAGAACTTCTTCCACTGCCTTATGCTCCCTGCAGATGAACTTTGTTTAAACACTCAACAGCGAGTAGAAAGACAGGTTTTTTGTGTACTTGCACCCTTACACAGTGTTACTAAGCACGCTGCATGCTGGCACAGCACTGCCATTTGCAAGACTTGGTGCCTGACTGAAAAAGGACTTAGCAAAGAAGCAAATTTATGACACTGGTTCATAAGTGGGACTGAGGTACCTTGGGTTTGGGAATTTTTATTTTTTTTTTAAATAAACTACTGTTGTTTCCTCTTATAAACCCTTTATGGTAGTTTTGCCCACCATCTCCCAATAATCTTGAATGGAAGAGATGTATGTCTGAAGCTCATCACCTGATTGTACAGGTATGCGTTGAAACAGAAGACAACACAGCATGGGATTGCACATAGCTCTGGTACAATTCTGCTGAGAGATTAATTTATTAGCATGATAATTTTAGGAAAGGTTACTGCAACTAAATCTGTTCTGCTCAGTGCTGCCTGGCCTCCAAATAATAAAAACACATTGTTTGAAAACCTTCTACTGCCAAACCTTGAGCAGCTCGGGGTCATCAGGTTTCCTCATTTGAAGTGTCACAGCAGTTAATTAGGAATGAGGCTAAAGAAAGGAGCCTTCAAGGTGATCGGGGCCTTTGTACAGTCCTCCTTTTTTTTACAGTTTAGAAGTAGATTTAAAGGACTCGTTTAAAAGATTAAGTTGATAAGACTTCTCAGAAGATCCCAAAGGATATTAGGCACCTAAGGATCACTTTAAATGGCAGATCACAGCATTTCCGTATTCTTGAGGTGCCCAATTTAACCACTCGGGCACATCTTCCCCTAACAAGCTTAGCAATCTGCAGTAGCAAAATGGTCCCGTGCAGGAGAACATATGCCCCAATTCCAACACGACCATAACACCTCATTTCATATTTCAGTTCAAGTTTTCCACTTGGGACTTTTCCTGCCTAGCTGACTTGTGAGTCCTAACCTTGCAGGTACTGTACAATTGGTAAAACTCCACACAGAAGACATTTGGGCACAGAAGTGTTGATACTGGACAGCAGTGCTTGCATCCATCCAATTTTTTCTAATCACCCAGCGTTTGCATGTCAAAAGATAGGTCAGTTCTTTTTCTCTGCAAATGACAGACATACCTCCCTCCCTTTTTGATCCAAATACAGTACATGCATAGATGTTTTGATACTCGGGCGCAAAACCTTCCTTGAAGGCAGAAATACTGTTCTTGTTAAATGAGGGAGACACATTAACCTTGATCAGAGACATGCGAGAGGCTCACAGCTGAGGACTCCAAGCAAAAGTATGTGCCTGCCTTCAGCCTGATGTAGGGGATTTGGGGAGTTCGTGGAAGAGCAGGGAGGGGGAAAGTTGTTTCAGGGAGTGGATTTTTTCCTTTCCAGCATATTCAATTTAGTGGCCCACTGGGTCTGCTGACTTCCATGAATGTTGCTCCTGGGTTCCTAAGGCTCCACCACTTCCACACTCTGGGTGCTTAGCTCGGGCCAAGGACTACATATTCCCTTATTTAAGGGAATCCTTAAATATCCACATATTCCCTTATTTAAGATGTTTGGTAGATCTATCCCCCAAAACAAAACAGGTCTCAGGAAACCTGCAATAAATCGCTCTTATGGAGCTTATGGAGCTCTTATGCTCAGCACAGAGCCCGAGGACCATCACAGGTCACTGAGAATGAAGTTCCAGCAGTGACAAAATTACAAGTTTCTGATATGAAAATGGTTTGAGGGACTGTGTGGTCTCCATCACACTCATTCACTGAGGCTACTCTGCAGCTGGATTTCAGTCCTCCTTCAAGTCATGTTCTAGTCGTAAGAAATGCAAAAGCACGGTAACATCACTGATACAGTCTGAATTGCAGCTGTACACTTTCCACCTCAAAGGACATGATAACCAGAGAAAACACAAGTCAATGACACGAGCAGACACCACTAACCCAGCAATCCACAGAGCTCTTCTTTAATGCAGTTTAATCAGTATTCATCTCGCCCATCCCCCTTAGTTCCTTGCAAGTCTGCCACACTAAAAGCACTGCTGCTAAACAGTCTGCAGAAATGCATCTGGACTAAAGAAATCACTCTATGTTGAGAATACAGAATAATGAGATACTGCGCTCTAATTCTCTAATAACTAAGCTCCTGCAGCTTTTGATGACCCCATATTCTGCAAACAGAAGTCAGGGAAGAGTAAAATCAAACTACTAGCTAGCTTTGAATCCTCAAAAGAACAGACTGGTATTTGACCATGCTGTAATGGAAAGAAGCATGCATCTTCGACAGACATTTTTGACTCATGATGTATTAGTTCTCTGAAAGCTGAAGGAAAAATAAGATTGCATTAGCAACAGCTGGAGTATATTGAATTATTTTTCTACTTCCTCTCTTAAAAGCTTGCATTGCTAAATGTAATTCACTAAAGAGAAGGCACAGAAAAGGGTAAGTAGGATAATCGAATTGCTAAAATTTAGTCTGTGCAACCAGCAGCTATGAAAGCCCACCCTGTTAACACTAACACATAGAAGTCACACCCACTGTAAAGTTAGACTCATGCATACTAAGCCCTTACATAAAAATTTTGGCTCCTAAAGACTGTTGCTTATCTGAACTTACAGCCCTGTGGGTTCAAAAAATCCTTTCCAATACTCTATAACCCTGAGTTGGAAATGAAAAAAAAGGCAGTGACCTAGATCTAGCTAGATATAATCAAAGCACCTTCTAATATGACGGAGTTAGATAGGTAGTTTCCATTTCACTCAGAGATATGGACCCAGAGGTCAGGTCTCTAATATCTGGACCTGACTGGGGGTCATTTTTGTGCTATGCAGCTGATTTGTTGAGAGATACCTTGACTTTCTGTCTTCTCCAAGACTTCAGGTGGACCTGACTAGGGGGGTGGGACCTGGTGGACCAGGTGTATTCAAGTCCACCTGAAGTCTGAGGAAAGACAGAAAGTCAGTCTCTCAGCCGTCTGCATAGTACAGTATCTAGCTAATCACAGAAGAGCAAGTGCAAAATAATCCATCAACAAGTGGTACAAATGGGGCAATTCCAGGTTTTCATCCATACACAGCTTGGTTATAACTATATGCAAAGAGTAAATTTTACTTGTCTGCTGGTTGTGGCTGGGATAGAGTTAATTTTCTTCGTAGTAGCTAGTATGAGGCTATGTTTTAGATTTGTGCTGGAAACAGCGTTGACAACATAGGGATGTTCTAGTTACTGCTGAGCAGTGCTTACATGGGATCAAGGCCTTCTCTGCTTCTCACACTGCCCCACCAGCGAGTAGGCTGGGGGTGCACAAGAAGCTAGGAGGGGACACAGCTGGGACAGCTGACCCCAGCTGACCCCAGGGGTATCCCGTACCGTATGACATCATGCTCAGTATACAAAGCTGGGGGAAGAAGGAGGAAAGGGGAGACATTCAAGAGTTACGGCATTTTGTCTTCCCAAGTAACTGTTACGGATGATGGAGCCCTGCTTTCCTGGAGATGGCTAAACACCTGCCTGCTGATGGGAAGCAGTAAATTAATTCCTTGTTTTGCTTTGCATGTGTGCACAGCTTTTGCTTTACTTATTAAACTGTCTTTGTCTCAACCCATGAGTTTTCTCACTTATGCTCTTCTGATTCTTTCCCACATCGCACTGGGGGGAGTGAGCGACCGTCTGTGTGGTGCTTAGTTGCCAGCCTGGGTTAAACCATGACAACTTGACAAAGGGACTGAAACCAAACTGCTCCCTGACTTAGAAGCCTGAGCAGATGGTTTCACATGTGAAGCAGAAGTAAGCTGGTTTTTATATAAACCCAATTTGAAGATTTAGTTGTTGGAGCTGACCTTACCCAGTCTGCTGCGTGCAGGTTTTCCACCAGTGCAGGTACAGCAAGCCATATAGGTTTTCATTCTCAGGCCCTCCCAGTGCTTCTGAGATGAGACACGTCCATGTAGCTCTCATCTTCAAGGGTAACCCCAAAGGTGTCTTCAGAGCACACCTCCAGAGTAAGCCTCATCCGAAACACAGCCAGGGACATGGTGTCTCTCTCCTGCTGCCACATATATGGCCCAATGTCACCTGCTAGCCAGCACCTGGATTTTCCCTGATGAAACCTGCCCTGATTTTGGGCTGAGGGCTGGGTGTCCCACACCATGGGACCGCCAGCATCTCTCCCCAGCTGTGGACATTTGGGAACAAAATCACCAAGACTCAAAAATCACAGCCTGTTTCCCACGGGAGTGTTCACTGAGCTTAAAATCAAGGCAATATAAAACCCAGCATAAGGGGCAAGGAATATTTTCAGTGTGCTTATTTCAGAAGTTGGTGTGCTTTTAGGGTGGCTCTTTTATTGCAAGTCACAGCAAGTGCACTGTCCAAACGCCCTCTTGTGACCACGGCAATGCCGCCTTCTCCTCCGGAGTATAAAGCTCTCACTTAGCATTGACATTAGATGGGGAGGACAGTGAGTACTTCCATTACATCAGGTTAGAAGACATTTTGAGTACTTCATCACAAACAGGTGACCCATGCGCTTCAGGCATACTTGGATCAGCAGCAACCGGTCCAACCTCAAACCCTCTTTTTGTTTTTAAAAATAGGAGAAGTTCTCATCTGGTCCCCTGTGACACTGCTGTCCCAGCAGGATTTCTTATAGCACTGTAAAAGACAGACAATTTTGTTTTCTTGCTGTGACATACATACCAGGATTCCTGCTCGATATCTACTTCAGAAAGCTCTCCCTCAGACTCGGCAGCTCTGTCAAGCTTAGAATGCTTTTTTTCTTTTTTCCCCTAAACAACAATAATGTTTAAGGAGGAAAACCATGAAAAACCCCTGCTATTAGAACCAGTTGGTCAGCTTTGAAGAGGCTGCCAGCCATGGCTGCCTTTTCCTACAGCAGCTGAAATTTCAGATACAAGGGGTGCTTTCAATAGACTTGAACAAAGATTTTCAGTTGTTATTTGTACAAGCTAGCATGTTTCATCTCCACTTTTCCTTTACAGGACCATAGCTTTGCTTTGCATTCCAGGACAGAAAATAATTTCCATTGAACTTGTGTCTAAGCACCTGTCTTTTGATCCCGTCAGATTCATTCTTCATACAGGCATTTATATAAGACTCCTGGGACAACAAATGCATTTTTCTGACAAGTGTTCAACATATTACAGTAACTGATTATGAGGTTTCCTGAATGAGCTGAGCAGTGGAGAGTTAGCCACAGACACCCCCGAAATTCGCCAGCTCCCATCCCCACCAATTACACTTGTAGGTAAAGAGCCTGCAAAGCAGGGGCTGGGGATGGCACAACCACCTCCTCCTTGTAACAACTTGATGGACTGAATTAGAAAAAAAATATCCAGGAAAAAGAACGTTTGAAACTGTTTGATCTTCTAAAACATGCTGAGCTGATCCAGGCAGGAACAGAGCTGTTGACACCTGCTGTCCCCTTTTTTTTGGAATCTTGGTAATGTTGGTCCCTTCAAAAGGGTATGCCAGGCTGTCCTGGTTTAACTCCAGCTGGCAACAAAGAATGACACAGCAGCTTGGTCGCCCACCCACCCACACCCCACACACCCCCCTCAGCTGTAGGACTGGGGGGAGAATCAGAAGANAAAACTCGTTTGTGAGATAAAGGCAATTTAACAGAACAGCGAAGGAAAGAGGAAAACAACAATAAGGAAAAGGCTGAGGTACTTAATGCCTTCTTCGCCTCAGTCTTTAACAGTAAGACTAGTTGTTCCCTGATCACCCAACCCCCTGTGCTAGTAGACAGGGGCGAGGAGCAGAATGAGGATCCTGTAATCCACGGGGAAGTGGTGAGTGACCAGCTCCAGCACCTGGATATATGCAGGCCCCATATATGGGGCCAGATGTGATCCACCCAGGGGTATGGAGGGAGCTGGAAGAAGTGCTCACCAAGCCATTTTGCATCATTTATCAGCAGTCCTGGCTAGCCGGGGAGGTCCCAGTTGACTGGAGGTTGGCAAATGTGATGCCCATCTACAAAAGGGCTGGAAGGAGGACCCAGGGAACCACAGGCCTGTCAGTCTGACTTCTGTGCCTGGGAAGGTTATGAAGCAGATGATCCTGAGTGTCATGACATGACACGTGCAGGACAACCAGGTGATCAGGCCTGGTTAGCATGGGCTTATCAAAGGCAGGTCCTGCTTGACAAACCTGATCTCCCTCTATGACAAGGTAACCTGCTTAGTGCATGAGGGAAAGGCTGTGAATGTTGTTTACGTGGACTTCAGTAAAGCCTTCCACACTTTTTCTCACAGCATTCTCCTGGAGAAACT
>RSEF01000031.1:45100329-45138093 GCA_003993805.1 Himantopus leucocephalus | reverse complement strand
AGGGAGGTGATTCTGCCCCTCTACTCCACTCTTGTGAGGCCCCCACCTGCAGTACTGCCTCCAGCTCTGGAACACCCAACTTAGGAAAACATGGACCTGTTGGAGTGCACCCAGAGGAGGGCCATGAAGATGGGCTTGAGCACGTCTCCTGTGAGGACAGGCTGAGAGAGTTGGGGTTGTTCAGCCTGGAGAAGAGAAGGCTCCAGGGAGACCTTATAGCGGCTTTCCAGTATCTGAAGTGGCTTACAAGAAATCTGGAGAGGCACTTTTTACAAGGGCGTGTAGTGATAGTATGAGGGCTACCGGTTTTAAACTGGAAAAGGGGAGATTTAGAATAGATATTAGGAAGAATTTTTTCACTCTGAGGGTGGTGAGGCACTGGAACAGGTTGCCCAGGGAATTTGTGTCTGCCCCATCCCTGGAAGTGTTCATGGCCAGGTTGGCTGGGGCTTTGAGCAACCTGGTCCAGTGGGAGGTGTCCCTCCCCATGGCAGGGGGGTTGAATCTTTAAGGTCTCTTCCAACCTAAACCGTTCTATGATTCCATGACCCAAGGGTACGGGCGGGCTCCCGGTTCCCCTCGGCTCCCGGGTCCCCTCGGCTCCCTCACGCCCCGGCCCGGACCCGCCGGCAGGTGGCGCCGCGCCGCTGCTGTGCGGCCGGAGCGCCCCCCCTCCCCCCCCGGCAGGGCGGCGGGGAACCGCGGAGCGGGTGCCGGCGGGGCCGCCCCGGCGGCCGTCGGTGAGGGAGGGGGAGGACAACCCCCTCTCCTCACGCCCACCAGCGCGGCGGGGAAAAGCCACGGCGGGTTTGCCTCGCCGGAAAGCCGTGAAACGTTCCCCGGCACCGGGGAGGGCGGGGGTGGNCCATGTTGTGATGGCCGGGCCGGGCCGGGCCGAGGCGGAGCGGGGGTGTCCTGTGCCGGGGGGGGCCCTGCGGGAACCCGCCCCCCTCCACCGGCAGGCCAAAAATCCGCTGTGCACCACGGCGGGGAGCGTTTAGTGAAGGAGGTTTTTTTCTAAAAGACGCAGAACTCTTTGTTAAGAAGGGAGGGTAAGGTTCAGGGACTCTGAAGGACTGAGGTATTTATAAATAAAAACTACTTAAAAAAAAAAAAAAAGGATTTAACTTTCTTTTATAAGGAGCCATTAATCTGTGAACCGTATCACTTCCTTCTTGCAGTAGCGGAATTTTCCCTGGCTGTAGTACAATCCCTGTTGTGGTTTTGGATGTACTGATTCTGATACAATGCCGGGAAAAAATAAACAATTAAGAGTAAAGTTCTGTTCCAGGGCTTCGCCTTCGAAGGACATCGTGTCCGGGGACACTTTATACACAGGTAGCAAAGCAGCAAAAGGTGGTGGAGAGGCTCTGGCAGCTGTGCAGCAGTTACACGCGTTTCTGTAGTATTGGTGCCATGGTATGATTATTATTTTTGATATGCTTATTTAAGGCTTTAGTTTCTTCAAGGGTCGGATGTGGGAAATGTAATTTAATCCGTATTTTCAGAATGTGGAAGGTATCTGAAGCATTATGATACAAACAGCTTACTATGCTGTGGTTTAGCTGCCTTTTTTTTTTTTTTTTTTTTTTTTTTTCTTTTTTTTTTTTTTNATACCGTATCAGACAGACAACTCATGTGCTGCGTCACAACATAAAGAGGATTATGCATACAGATTACAGCTCTTACTGTACCACAGAAATATGTAACACAAGCAGTTTATATCAGAATTAGAACTGCTGTTGAAGAACTGTTTGGATAATTCTGTGACCATGCCACGGGTCATGTCTGCAACGACTGGAACGCAACGTGGAGAGGAAGTCCATGAAGTGTTTGGCTGCATGGATACATGTATTGCTGAGCGAGCAAAGGTAGTAACAATAGGGCATAATGTCACTTCTTATCTCTAAAGCCTTCATGATAATCCACTGCTGCAGTTGCTGTGGGATCTGGACATATGGTTAAGACCCATAAAGTCAACAGTCCATAAGGTCAACAGATACACAGCTGACAGGCCGAAAAGTTACTATACAGAGAAGTCTGTAAAGTAGGAAGCTGGAAATAGGTATCTGGTGTATCCAAGAAGAGAGAAAGGCTCTTTTAGAAAGACTGGTGAGGAATTTATTTCAAATATATTTTTGTCTGGTGTTTTTTTAATGCAGAGTAAAGTTTATGGAATTCTTCAGCTCAGTAAATGTCATTAAATCAGCAACACAACTTCAGTCTTCTAAAAAGAGAGAGAGAGCTAGCAATCCTTTGTGTATCAGTAGGACTTTAGCTGTTACGTAGACCAGTAAACACTTACGCTCTTTCCAGCTTTCTGACTTAGTGGCTTCTGGATACTCCAAAGCATTTATTTGACTTAGCAGCGTGCAAGCACGTGGTGAAAATATCTCTATTAGAAGTGTAGAGGCTACTGTGTAAAATAGGAGTGTACACACTAGCATTAGGTATTCAGAAATTTTTTAACTCTGCCACTCTGTTTCAGGGCTCAAAATATATTTTTAAATTAGAGGTAGGTTGTTAAACCCAGAGGTTGTTAAATAATACTGGAATCTCGTTAATGGTCATTCTCACAGTTGCAGGCCCCATTTGCAATTAGCAAGTAGTGTGGGTAGCTGGCAAAAGTTATTTGTTGTCTGCTGCTGGGTGGTGTGCTGGCTTCATTTGGAAATAATGTCAGAAAACGCTAAGGATGCTGTATTACAACAGTAAGGAGGATTCTGTGGAGACTAGTGCCTGCTTACTTGTCTTCGACTTCTCTCACAGGAACGGAGTCCTGGATCCCAAACTATGCTACTTTTCCCACTGTCAGCACATACTTCTGTTCGAGTGCACTGTCCAACAGTGTTGAAGTCTTCCATCGCATTTGTCTTTACATTCCTTTTAATTCCCTTTTGTTGTCCTTGTAATTCCTCTGTCATCTTCTTACCTGCAGAACTCTGCAACCGATCTTACCACTTGGACTAAGAATAGAAACAGATCACCTTGAATGGATTCCTCAGCCCTTCAGAATCCAGTTCAAAACCACTTCTTTCTTTTAAAAATCTGTATGAATTTTTCTGCGGTTTACCTGTCAGATATAAGCCCCTAACTTGTCTGTCCATCATCTCGCATATAGCCCCTAACTTGTTTGTCCACCATCATTTTCTTTTTTTTTAAAACTTCTTTTTTTAACCTGCTTCCTTTCTTTTTTCCTTTGCAGACTGTGCAAGCCATTAACGTCAATGTTTTCTTCTCTCCGTTTCCTGCCATCTGTATCTCGCTAACTTCCCCCCTTCTTTCAAGCTGTATTGTGTGCCGTATCTCCTTTTCCCGTGCCAGTGCCACTAGTTGCTCTTTCTCCCTCAATTCTATCTGATAGAATAATTTGTTCATTAAATTACATTTTTATATAATTTCTGCAATATATACCTTATACTGACTTCCATTACTATATTCACTGTGAAGCGTTTTGTCATTAGAGATGATAAACAGAGAGTGGCAAAGTGTGGTAGTCACAAGCAGCCAGAGCTTTGTGGCTGAGGAACACTTTACCAAAGTGGCTGGCAGATGGCTCTGCACTGTACTCCGTTTACTTCATAGTTGTCAAAGCTCTTCCATACCATCCACATCTTCCAAAAGTTGACTGGTCTTGTTAGTGGGAGTAAGGGTCAGCTAACAGCTGTGATGCCCAGTACTGATGCCATTCCAAAGGTCATACTTTACAGTCTGCAAATTACTGCTATCAGTAAGGGACAAATGGGTAGAAGTTATGAGGAGTCAAGAAGGGCGCAGAGTGCTGTCCTAAGAGGTTAACAATTTGTTCCTAATTTCCCCGTGGCTGTTTAGTCTCCAGCTGTTCTCGTGACCAAATATCCCAACTAGGACTGTGTCCATTCAGAATAACATAGCAAGTTTTTCCACAGCCGTCCTTCAAGGGTCAGTTATCTTCTGAGTGTTCGAGTGAGGAACAAAATGAAACAGAATGGCTTTCCTGGAAAATGGAAAACCACCTTACAAGAATAATGTTTAAAATAAAATAGCACTGTAAGTTATGCTTTTCCTGTATTTTGGTGATATTTTGTTCTACGTGGTATCCTAATGTTAGATGCAGTACTGCCTTTAAAAGAAAGCACACCGGTAGCAATTCTTGCACGTGTTCTGCTAGAGATTTGGTCTAACAATTTCTTAGTTCCCAAAACATTAAAAAGTCTTTTCTTACATCTGTACTCTTTTCATCACGCAAATACCCTCCTACTGGTATAGTTACAGCTAATTCCCTCTGAATAATACTGCTGTACTCAGGAATAGTGGCACGACACACAAGCTAATAGGCTATCCATATTCTCAGCTTCACAAAAACATGAGGAATGATAGATTTTTACAGCTGTTGCTGTTGGCATCATTTCTGCAAAGTGAGCATTGTATCTTAACGTTGTGAGGGTTTTAATGGGACTTGTTTCAGGACTTCATATTTGGTTTCTTACATTAGTTGTGCTTGCATTATAGGTAGACACTAAGGAGAGAGAAGTGATGAGATGTGTTATCTACAATTTGCTGCTGGAAAGGACTATCTTGTTTTCTGTGTTTGTGTCCATGAATAGTGATGTCCTTGTGACTCAGCACCATTTTCACTGATTTCAGTGCAGGGAATTACTACAAAATTTTAAGGAACATGTGTGAAACAGGTATGTCTACCAGAAACAGGATGCTAATTTTTTTAAACCTACAAGTGCAAACTTTACCTTGTCCCTAATCTACTGTAAATCTTAATTATATGAAAATTTGCAGGTCACATTTCTAATACAAGAAAAATTATTTGGGAAAGGTTTCGTTTAATCAAGCAAAAGAGCTGTGTGATATCATACTTCACAAGGCTTTTAGCTTTCCAAAAAAGTTTTTAGAGCAATTTGAAGTAATTTGATTCCTTTTCTCAGGATGGCCTTGCAAAATAGTTTCAAAAGGATTATTTTCCTTTTGGTTTTGTGAAGAATATGCAAATCTCAAGATATGTACTACCTAGCCAAAAGAATCTATAAAACACATGGAGTACTGTCATCATTTCAGCTATATGGCAGAAAGAGGTGTTCATAGGTGGTCATGCGCTATTTCGGCCTTCAGAAGATATGGGGGAAAGGGTAATAATAACACTTGAAATTTAGACTTTTGACTGCTTTCAGACAGAGTTGCAGGAGGATCAGATGGTGCCCTAAGGTGGGAGATTTCTTTGTTAATTTTATTTATATGTGTCTGTCATACCAGTCTGTCATCTAATCAGAGTACTCCAAAAATCTATAGGAATGAAGCTTGGAGAGTGAATTGTTTGTCTCTCAAACAGTATTTCTTTTGTTATGCCATGTAGTCAGACCCATCAGCTTGTACATAGCTTGTGAAATAAGCTTTATGATATGTAAGCAAATAGAATGTGTTGAAAAGGAAGAAAAATATTTTTTTTTATGTCAGTAAAAAAAATGACTTTATAACCCTGCTATATTTAAAAGACTATATGAACTCTGCAGCAAAGCTAAGGTATACTTCTGCTGTAGAGTGTTACAGAGGTGCCCTGACTAGCTTTCTATGAGCCATCTTGGGTATTTGAAACAAGGTGGCTAAAGCCAAGCTTTATATGGTTAATTTTCCCTTCAAGAAGGCTGTTTAAAGTGGACTATGGTACACCAAACCATTCTTAGTTAAAGATTTTTTCTTGAAATATATTTTTTCTCCTTAAGCCATTTGCTGCAGGAATACTTGTGTTTTCTTTTGAGGCAACGGACAGTACTGTCAGAGCATTGCAGTTCCCATGAAAAAGGACCATTTCAAATTCTAATGCATATAAAGGTGTCATGGTTTCAGCTGGGATGGGGTTGGCTTTCTTGCTAGCAGCTGGTATAGTGCTATGTTTTCGAATTGGGAAGAGAATAGTGTTGGTAGCGCGCTCACGTTTTTCATTGTTGCTAAGCAGTCAAGACATTTTCTGCTCCTCACATCACCCTGCCAGCGAGTAGGCTGGAGGCGCACAAAAATTTGGGAGGAGACACAGCCGGGACAGCTGACCCCAGCTGACCAGAGGGATATTCAGTACCATATGACATCAGTATACAAAGCTGGGGGAAGAAGATGAAGGAAGATGGGGACATTCAGAGTGATGGCGTTTTTCTTCCCAAGTAACAGTTACGTGTGATGGAGCCCTGCTTTCCTGGAGATGGCTGAGCACCTGCCTGACGATGGGAAGCCGTGAATGAATTCCTTGTTTTGCTTTGCTTGCGTGCACAGGTTTTGCTTTACTTATTAAACTGTCTTTATGTCAACCCACAAGTTTTTTCTCAATTTTACTCTTCCGATTCTCCCCCCCCCATCCAAACTGAGGGAAGTGAGCAGGCAGCTGTGTGGTGCTTAGTTGCTGGCTGAGGTTAAACCACGACAAAAGGGCATCTGACTTTGTTATAATGCAACCTAGGATGTGGAAAAAAGAGTTTTTTAGTCCAGAAAGAAGATAAGCAGGAATTGTTCACTGAGGTCAAATGACATACAAGAACTCTGACAAAATAAGATAGTATTTCATGCAGTTCTTCATGTCTTGCTTCTTACTTTTCTCTGTGATTATAAATAAAGTACTGCACTGGATCTTGTTTTAAAATAATCCTTGAGAAAAGAAACACAATTATTCCATCTGGTATATTGCAAGCACGTTAGAAAAAGTGATGCAAATTGTGATGTATCTCAAAAAAACTATGTAAATTACACATAAGCACATACACATGCAAATGCTTGCTCATATTGCAAACAAGCATATTCAGCACCCCAGCTGTCAGTGTGACAATGGTTAAAACTCACATTAAACAAGGAACTTCATTTAAAAAAATGGTGCTCTCGAGTTGCACTGTTCTGTCCTACCCTTATGCTTCACAGCGGGACTTCTCTCTGGAATTCTCTTCTGCTCTCGTCTGGCTTATCTTACATCAAAAGATAAATAAATCTTCACTTGCTCCCTCAAAGGTGAGCTGTAGAAATAGGAATGACCTTCTAAAGCAATGGGAGGGCAGATCTCTCCATCCAAAAGCAGTATAAACCAGAGCAAAAGTTAAACCTGCTCAAAACTGTGTGTTTTGCCACCTGTCCCAGTAAGCCTGCTAGGCAGCGGTGCTGACTTGTGAATGACTCTATTCATGCAGGATCACCATAAGTAAAGGAGCCTTACAGCTTTCTGCTCTGCCTGGGTAGATGGCAGAATTTCTGTGCATTTAGACGTGAGGCGGTAACTGAGAATCCCTGACTACATTTCTCAATTTTTGCTGCGTGGGTCAGATTTTCACTTGATGTTGTTGCTGTAGTCTGCATTTCCAGTAATAAAGGAAAAAAAAAAAAAGAAAAAAGAATCTTGTATTCTGGCAGGGGAACAGGAAGACGACAGAAACAATACTGAATTTGCACTGCTCACAGCAGAATGTAACAGCAATATTCACAAACATTCACACCCAAGTGACTGTAGCATTTCTTTTCACCTTTGGCTTTCCTCAATTGTTGCAAGGGATCTCTCCTGGAATTTCCATTATCCACTTATCCTCTACACTTGGATTGCCTGTCAGCTGCTGCCGCCTCCGTAGTACATTTAAGAGAGAAGTTTGACATTTGAACTAGTAGCTATGGTTGCAGGCAATCTGCTTTGTTCTTGGTCTAAAGGAGCCACAAATTAAGATAGCTTTGCAGCATCTGGGTAAGCATTGCCTTTCCTTTATATGGAACATCCATCTTTACTGTGACCACATTTACTGGTTGCTGAACACATTGCAAATTTGCATAGATTAGGTAAGTCAAGAGAAGACAGATTATGCTTTCTGTTTTGGGAAAATCTTTTACTTTCCTCTTCTGCTTGAGTTTTACCGTATTATGCTTTGCACCCATCTCTTTTCCCTACCATACAGACCCTTTATTTTTACACAAATTAGTATCTTGAAACAATTCAGCTGATGGCTGTTTCCCTCTAACAAATACTGGGTCTGAGTGTTTCTAATGTTTAAGATCTGTTTAAGTACAAGGTATGCATCACTGAGAAGCACAAACTAGAACAGCAGTAAAACGTCATATAATACGCCCATGATGGGTTTAAAATTGGTACCAATGAGAAAGGAATTAGGTACATCATTTTGATCTTTCATTGAAAGAAGCATGGACAGTGTATTAACTGTGTGTTACACCACATAGTTTAGCGAGCAAATGGTTTTGTTCCTTAAATCATTACAGGATGTGAAAGATTTTATGGAATCTGAAAAAAAGGAAAAAGGGTTACATGCAGACCTTGGTGTATGTTGCTCCCAGTAGTCTAAAGAGAGTAAAGCATTGCTTTAAGTGACAGGGAACATAAAATGGGGGGCAAACATCTTCTAAGCATGCTTTAGTACCAGGGCGATGTGAACCATGAATTTCAGTAAGCCTTTCTTCTCTCCTGACACTAATCCTTGACTCTGCAGCCCCCATGCCTATTCCTAGGAGGAAGTGACTTGAAGATGGATACTTTTAAAGTTTTCTTGTTCCTCCTTTCCAGTACTTGCTGATGTATTCCCACTGTTGATTTCTGTAAATATCCTGTCCTCATCTTAAAACTAATGATATCCACTCCATGAACAAGAATTATAACCAGCTGAAACCTCAGAAGCTATGCTGATATGGGAGGCAGGAAACTTAGTATTTTGGTGGATTCAGACTTAGAAGTCTGTGCAACACTTACGGGAGCATTTGACTCCCAACAGACATACATTAATGACTTAAACTGTAGCCGTTAAACTATCTGACTTCACAAGCCTAATTCTGTAATTTGTCTTTTGTGTTGGTCTCTGTTGGTCTGGTCATTCCTGTCTTGGATAGCATGTCTGGATTTCTGTATCGTTTGGTTTTCCAAGCATCCCCTTCCTGTAAGCAGTGCATATGATACCCTTCGGAGCATTTTGACAGAGAATATAAGGTACATCAAGCAATTTTGGACAAAGTAGCATACTGTTTAATATTAATGTGTTTACTATGTGCCAAATTTACAGAACTCCTTGGTCTACTCTGAAATTTACTTGAATAAATAGTTGATAAAAGAAGTAACCTCCTATGTGAAGAAACTCCAGAATACCAAGTGGGGAGACAAGCTTTATTTCACTAGGGTTTATCCAGATTGGTCTACATTTTATACTCAAGATTATTAAGAATTATTCATAGAGTCATCATTGTATTTCATGCTGGTAACAAGCTTAATCTGAAAAGACTTGGGAAAATGCAGTCATCATTTCCATACCTACCTTGTTATCCTTAATTTGAATTGCAGCCATTAGTTGAGTCTTAGACAATATAAAAACTGAAATGACATCAACCGATCATATGGAACAATATGCATCAAAATGTGCCACGAAGATAATTCATTAGATTTTACAGGATCGCAAAACTCACTGAGGGGGGTGTCTGTGTGTTTATGTGCGCAATCTGCCAAAGCTGAAAAAACAACTGCTTGATGAGTGTTTCTTCCTTTGTACCAGCCTACCCACTGAGCTGGTAATTATTCTTGCTTTTTATCTAATCATTATAAGACAGAAAACAATCTTTTTTCCTGCTTTCCTCCTTCACAAATCACACATAAGAAAGTCTCTGTATTCTGAATCCATTTTTCATTTTCCTCTATCCTTCACAATTAATTTTAAATGTTTTAAATTATATATACAGTAATTAATGCTCTTCAAAAAATAACAGTGAGGACATTTTACTGGTCTCCTATCCCATTCTCACAGACCCAGGTCTGAGCAAAAATCCCTGGAAGGTACAGAAAAATCACGTGTATTCAATCAAAGTGTGTCAGAATATTCAGGAAGGCATTAAAGAAGAAATAGCTAATCCCTGACTTCCCTCAAATGAAGCAAGTTGATTATACAAATAACACTGAAAAGCAATAATGACGACTCATTTTAGATTCACAACTGTAAGACATTTAATAAAATACAATCTTATAATCACAAAGCTTGAATTTCAAGAGAGCCTAAATCCCATTGAGAGACTAAAATCTCTTTTAGAGAGACTAAATCACATTGAATTTCCCTTTTAAAATTATATTTCTGGAGTCATTCACTATGGACATTATTTATTTATAAATCATCTTGAGTATATAAACTTTGTGTAATTTTATAGTGGAACATGTATATCTGAATGAGATGAATATATTACAAATTCTTCAAAACAAAGGCTCTATATCTATACAGAGCGCAGTATTACCAGGACCCCCAAGCTCATTACACAAACATAGTAACAACAGTAGCAGCACTATTAATATTGTATTCCATGAGGTAAATTGTATTTCTTTACAATTTTATGTCTTATATCAAGTGTCATACACTGCATATATCAAATGTATTAGACAAACGCTTTAGTAGTTGTAGTTGTATATATTCCTATAAGTATATTAGAATTAGAATGCAACAGATTATCCTTTATCCTAAATGGCAAAATGCATGTGTACCAGAAAACAACACAGTTATATTCTGGCATTTAAAAAAAAACAACTCAGAAGAAAAATTATGCTGAACATGGTTCATAATATTATGAATTTGAGTGATCCTGTTCTGAAAACATTGATTCAAGATGTTGTCTTAGATGTCCATGCTTGCAGAATGTATTCATTTTTGGTTTCTCCTTGTAGTAAAACCAGAATGGGATAAAAGGCCTGGGGACTATTAAGAGTCTGGTAACAATCAATACAGAGAAGTGAAATGAGAGAAAGAGAAATGTTCAGGAGAAAAAGGAGAGGAGGGGGGAAGAAAAGGGGCAGTGAGAAAAAGCAAAAGAGAGAGAAAGTTAGAATGACAGATGTACAGTAAAGGAAGAAAGCACAACCAACCCACCAGTATTTAGGATAAAGATTTCCGTCTGAAGTAGTTTCAGACTATTACAGTCAGTAATGTGTTATCCTTCTTATTTGACCCTTTTTTAATGCAGCTATTGACATCTTGCAGGTTGTTACTGCCAGGATTTTAAAGTGTCTCTCAGGTTTCTCCCAGAGGTTTATGTCTTACTAGTAACCAATCATTATTCCTCCCACAGAAAATTAGTGTTTTTCTTTAGCTTACATAGAAATCTTATAGTCATCAAATTTGATTTATCCTATTTAAATTGTGTATGGAAGATAATGAAAAAGCATTTTCAAAGTCTGTTAATAACACCAACACAATAATATCCACTCCCCATCAAATCGTGCTTGAATTCATATTACTAATATTCAAAATTTCCTTGGTACATCTAAATTTAAAGTAAATCAATTAATACCATAATGGCAGTCATCAGTTTTAAAGTAGAATTATGAACACTTTATGATATAATACATCGAAAATATATACCAAACCTGAACAACAGACTCAAAAGCCAAAATGAAATGACTCATGTAGAAATGCTGAGAAGCAACAAAGCAACCAACATCCAGAAAGGAATCCAGGGTAACCACATGGCTTGAAACAAAGGGAAAACAAACTGGGTAATGGAAGGCATGCTGTGCAGAGCAAGCAAATACAAACAGCATACAATAATGTACAGAAATGACTGAAATAGGATATGAAATACAAGAAAAGGATTAATGAGGCAGACAGAAAAATGGGCTCCTGAAGTGCCTAATAATAATAATGAAAGGAAAGAGCAAAATGGAAGAACAGTATGGCTAAAGCAAAGGTATTGCAGAAAGCCCATCATTCCACTGTTTTTCCTTGGACACTTCTTTAAAACAAGTGGGGTTTTGTCTAGGGGTCTAATCCTAGACATAAGGCTAAGAAAGCAGTCTTTGCACCCTGATACCCTTCTGTGAAAGGAATCCAAAGGGAATATCGAACTTTCATTCTAAGGGCACCCACTTTGCGGAAGTGTAGTATTCTTATATAGGCATCTTAAACTGCTTTCTATTGACAATGTGGTGTCATGGCATCTGTTTGACAAGACAGGAGGGTAAGGAGGAGCATGCAGAATAGTAAAAAGAGGCAGTTCACAGAGCTGTTGGAAGAAGCAGAGTGCCACTAGTCTGTTTTCAGCAGCAGTTTCATTTCCAAACTGACTTCTAATAAAATGGTGTCAAGCATATTTCTCACCAGCCCAGATTGCAGAAAAATCTGCCGACTCCAGAAAAATCAGCAGGCTGCAACTGAATGATGTCTGTACAAGGTGTAAGGAAGTGACTGAATAGACCATGGAAGTTTATGAGTTGTTGGTATGAAAATGATGAACTGGTTAATTGCAGAAACTTTAATGACTTTAAGACATCAAGAAGAATTTTGGTGAAAAAGTAAGAATTTCAATGAATGATAAATGGGTTACTGAATGCAGTGAAAATTTTGCACTTAATTCCCCATTTCTATGGCCCAAGTAGAAGACTATCCAGATTTTTCTAAATCAAATTCTAACTTTTTTTTTAGCTATTCCATGAATAAATGCTTTAAAAATAATGATGTTAGAACTGGTAGCAGTATAGATCTGCTGAGCCTATGTTTATTAACATATTGATGTTGACTGATGAAAATGCCAACACCTTGTAATTTATCTCTTCTTAAAGAGGTACCTAGCATGAATAGCTAGCCAGAAAATGAAGATGCGAGTACTGGTAAAACAGACATTAAAATCCTGAAGACAACGGGGAAAGAAAGGAGAAGCCTTTGTTTTATCGAAATTTTGCTACTCTGAAGGTTAGTCTGAAGGAAAAGCAAAACAGATGTGTCAGATCACATGAGCCTTTCAGAAGGCTAAAAGGCTGTCTGAAAAAGAAAAGGGTCAAGGTGAAGGCATCTGCTGCAAAGATAAAAGCAGCTATTCAGGCATGGTCTGAAGACAAAAGCCTGTGTCTAAGGAAGGGGAACAGCATTTTGACAGCTGGAGAGTACAGAGTTCTCACCAGAGACCACCCGTGAGTGGAAGAGGTGGAACCACCTTCACAATTTATCAGCTTTCAGGTAGAACTACAGGACTTTGCTTTTCTTACCCCATAACTGCGTCTTAGCATCACCTTTTACCCAGCCATCTCCTAAGTATTTGAGGCACGATCTATGATCAAGACTGCTCCCTGTCAATAACGGAGAAAAGAATTCAACCTTATTTTCTTTTAGAAAGTGTAACTCTACAGAGGCCACAACGGGAATGGTGTGTTTCAACTGTAGGACTAATCTGCAGGTGTCATCTTGTAGCTGCACATGCAAATAGATCATTACATCAATCCATTATCACAGACAAGTATTAGATGTGCTGCTATCATAGTTATACCAAACCTGACTTTCATAAGAATGAAGCCCCAAAAAAGCAGTAGGAGTCTGTGTTGTGACTGGCGAAGCCAATGGAAACAGAAAATGCTGGAATGGAAAAGCTGTTTGTTACTGGAAGCGTTAGTAGAACTAATCTCATGTTTAAATTTCTGTCACTTCATTTTAAATCTAGTTGCTTGCTATTAATGGAGATTAAATTCATTTATAATATTTGTAACAAACTTTGAGGAACCCTTCATTCAACTTAACCAAATCTATCACTTATATTCCCTGTCTTTTTCTTGTGGTAATGCAACATTTTTTGCTAATATCAAACACTCCAAATGCTTTGTTACTTCAAGTAGGCACTATGTATCACTCGGATGTTCAGTTTATAATGCAGGCTCATTACCATACTCATTATTGTGAATTATGGAAGTTGCCTGCCTGGCCTTCATTAGCCATCTGGCACTTAAACACTGATTTGTGTTTATATATAACGTTAATTTTACAAAAGCACCTGAACATTCACTGGAAACATGGATTTAATCTGTTTATCAGTACTTTTTCAAGACCTCAATGATTTTTACAAAACCGTATTTTGCTTTACCGTTATTATTTTATTTACATACATGGATAACATCAGACACTTGCATCCATGCAATAACAGAGAGAATTTTTTTCCTTTCTTCTGCTGCCTGTTCAGTTTAACGGAACCTTGGACAGGATCAGATTTTCAGACCATGCTTTTCACAAAGCAGTAGTTTTGGGCCCAGTACTTTACAACTTGGCTTTACTGCTTCAGATAAGTTTCCAAATTTCTTCTATAAATTGCTTCTGAAACATTCAGGAATATATATTTTAAAATTACAGTATTTCAGTAATTCTGTTCTCCTGCCCACAAGGCACTAGAGTCTACTCTTAAAGGATCTAAAGGAGAAGTAATGCATGTCGGATATAGCACCTTTTTCCTTTTGAAATCTGTAAAATTGCTTTTCCTTCTAGGTCTTGATCATTCATAGTCTCCAGTGGAAACAAAATAATTTGTAATTACTGCGCTATCATTATCAAATATATTAAATCATCAAGGTTTCCAAACACCCATTTTAAAACATTTCAAAGATATCTTATAAATATTGTATTATGTTAACAGCTTGAAAATTTCTGTAATGTCAGAATCACTCTCTAAAACTCTTGGGAAACGTATTAACCTCAAATTACAATGCCTGTATCTTCAGCAAAGTCTCCATCTTTCTTAGTTGTATATTTCTTCAAATTATTCGCATGAGCCTAGAGACTAGTATTTTTTTCATAAGCGTTTCCAGCTGAACAGTTGCTTTATCTAACTCACAGCCTTGTGCTCCTGTGCCATTAAGAAAATTCACCCTACCATTGACAATGTATATAGATCCCCCAGGCCAACAAAGCCCCATATGATGGAACTTGGAGATGAATCACTCCTTCTTGAAGGTTTCCACAAAAGACCACTGTGAGTAGGTTCTGTGTGACCAAGAAAAGTCACTGATCCATTTAACCCCTTTGCAGCACTGGCTGGTGAACTGAGACACCAGGGCCCTGTGGTGGAAGATTTATACACCTAAAATGGGACTTAGTGTGTGTGTGGGTGTAAGTATCCAGATCTGCAACTAGGACTTTGAAAGGTCACTCTAACTTGTTACCTGATCCTGGATGAACCTAAATGTGACATACCTGGTGCTGCCCTTTACAGCCCGATCCAGGACAAATCCTCAGAACTTGTTTCACAGCACTCATGTTGTTCTGAAGTGAGTTACGGTGTTTCCTTCTGTTTTCATGTTCAGTTCTGTTCTCTGCCTCAAAGGATACAAACACACATTTTATGCCTTTCTTAAGCGTTTGCTGTGTGTAAGATACTGTGGTTAGAAGAGTAGGTGGGTGGGAAAACTGCTGAAGTTGTGTCATTGCGCAGCGGAAAGCAAGAGAGGACCTGTGCCATCTTGTGAAATAGGTAATTGGAGGTCTCAGATGGCAGCGTGCGTTCAGGTGTTTTCTTCCAACATGTTTTTTATCATGCTTCGTATACTGTCATGGGTGAACGGATAGGGTAAACCCTCAATGACACACATTCTTCTCTTCCTGAGGCCATGCTTAGCAAAGAAGAGTGCCATACTGAGAGCTTTTAAAAAAGGACTTTTTGCCTCCCCAGGAGCTGATGCTGGCAGAAGATGATGTCTCCAAAGGACAGGATTGCATTTGCTTTGGTGACCTCAACAAACTCTGTGGACCAGCTCTGGGCAGTACCCCTATCAGCGTGTTGTCTGTTTGTCCCATGTGCCATTCAAGACATTCATGCATAATGTTAACTGGATTCTGTCCTCCATTCCTGGCCCAAGCAGCTAACCCAACTTTTACTTGGCTGCAGTACTAGCAGTAAAGGCCTTTCTTCTTCCCTCCCACAAACTTTTTCTCCCTCACAGCTATGAGAGGCATGTGTTTTTAGAGCATAATGCTGTCCAACAGGAATGAAGAGAGAGTGTGAAGCTACCAGCATAATAGCCTGGTTATAATGCTGTGTCAAAAAGCAGTAGTACAATAGTAAATTATAGACTTGGAATAGATGGAAATTAGGTAAACTCTGTATTGTCCAGATTTAAAGCAGATAAACTCCACTCCCCTGCATTTCCCCTAAACTATGCTATCAGATAGATATATTGACCATTCTTCTGCTGGGAACATGCAATTTATTTAGGAAGTTCCTGATTATTTTGGCCTGGGCTTACAATTTAAATGAAATAGATATTCTAACTTAAGGCTGACATAGCCAGACTATCAGTACTGTCAGTGAGGCTGACAGTAAACTAATCTTAATATAATTAAACTGTATATTACAGACACCCTACAAAAGCTTCCTTTTAAATTAAATTACCATTGAGATGCTGCATTAGTGATCTCAGCAGGTATGCCCTATTAACTAGGATTAGGACCGTTATGTGAGTATCATTATGCAAGCGTAAATTAGAAGACCTGTGAGAATCTGTGAGAATCTGAACAAACCCGTGGTCTTCTGACTCTTGGTAAAGCTGTGTAGGACTCTGACCACCTCACCAAGGTATAATATTTGCCATGCTCAGCATAATTGACCAGGAGTTTGTTCCTAAAATGTACAGAAGGGAGAAAGCAATGTGTGCAAACCTGTCCACAGTTTGAGAATAAAGCTCTTTGTGTTTTCCAGACATCAGATTGACAAAATCCAAGCCCTAGCCTTTAATCTTCTCTTTCTAGTAAAATAAAGCAAATACACTAGAAACAATTTCTTTCTGCAGACACCTCCTGCCTCTGAGGCATTTTCTACATTGCTTCTGTCTTGCACTCTGTGGTACGAAGTCTCTCGGCGGCTGCTGAACAGAGGGATGCTGCTGCTGCCCCTGGGCAGAGGCGGGCAGCCTCTGTGGAGCTGCTGCCCAAATACTGCTGCTCTTACGCCCTGCTCTAGCTGCCTGCTTTTGGCCCCTCTTAGAGGTTCAGGCAGGTGAGCGGCGTGATCCCTTCGGGCATCTTGATCCCTTAGGGCTTGTTTTTTGTGTTCTTCTGTGCTTTATGTGAACGCTAGCCGCGTTCCTTATTTAAATGACATTATTTTAACTAATGCTTTCATTACCTCCTTTCTCATTTTGAGTTCCCACTTGTTAAATACTACTGACAGCAGGAACAGCGCAAGCAGCACACTTTCTGGATTCATTGTCTGTATGACAATTATCTTATTTAAAATAAGGCTGTATATGACCAGTTCGTTGCAATAGACAGAATAGATTTCCATTCGTAATAACACCTAATGATTTTTGAGCAATTTTCATTATTTGTCAGGCCTTGTTCTGCCTGCGGATTCTCAGAAGTCAACACTTCAAATAAAGGATTTCTGCTCTTTGCTGTACTAATACATACAATTAAGCTTAAAGGCTAATAGGTCTTCGGATTGTGAAGGGATCAATTAGCTATGCTATTCCTTTGGTTAAATTGCCAGAATGATAGAAGCATGATGATAGAAAATGGTTTGCTTAAATGAAACTGTGCTTCTCCATCTTGTATCATTATCATCAACGGTAGTACCAGTTGTGGAGCAGTAGGAGTAAATATTTTAGGAGTAGGTGTATTTAATAACAACAGAAAAATCAGCTTGTATGTAATCAGTGTGTACTGACATGCTTTCCAACCCGCACACAAGCTAACTTATAATGAGGATTTCCACAGCACTGTCTGTTAACTTCCTGTTTCTCTTAAACCAATACTCATTACTTCTTAAATCTTCTGAAATGTAGTATGGATTTTCATATAATCAGAATAGAACAATTATTAGTTTAAGTACCTTTGAAACATGAATTGCCATTTTGAGTAACTACAGTGTTTTCCATAGAATTAAGCTGCTAATGTAGGCATATACAGAACTTTCAATTACATTTTATAGTACCTATTGCAAACCATTTTGTTCTACCAGAAAAATCACATTCATTTCTGAATTGTACTGTCACTTTTATTGATCTTTATTGCTTTAGTCACTGCTGCCATAGCCTCTCTACCTTGTTCAATAGAAAATATCAGTGTAGCTCTTTCCTTTGAAAGAAGACATTATATTTTATCAGAGGTTAAGGCTGTCTTTGTATAAACAGTTGTTACTACTGCTGTAAAACTTGCCTGTTTGGAGACTGACCAGTTGTTCACATATTTGATCTGAAGCAATATGCATACATTTCCCAGGAAACATTGTTATTGCATGGATAAACTTCAAATTAATTTCACTATTATTCTGTGCAGCTGCTCATTGTGATTAGGTGGCAGAAGCCAGTAATCACTGGCTCAACACAGCTCTGTGTCTTGAAATACCTCTTTTTGGGAATATTTGTGAAAGCCATTATAGCAGACATTTTTGGGTAGATACTTTTGAGTAGGTGCCTTAGTCATTGCTTCGATTGTGGGTTTGTATAATGCATTGGGTCCTGTCTCCAGCCTGCAAATTCCTGGAGAATGGCTGTTTATTTTGAATCCTTTATGTATACAATGGCGAAGCAGCAATCTCTGGAGGACAGCAGTATTAACCACTGCTGAGTGAGGTTTGCCTTTGCATGATTACCTATGTGTTCTTCTCTTTGAATGCCACTTGTTCTGCTTAATCTTGCATTGCCTGCCAGTTTGAGGTGAAAGCACGGTTAAGACTAAGTGTCGTGTTGCACAGTCTCTGTGCTGGCTCTGCAGACTTCCCAGTGAGTCAGAAAAGCTGTCTGTCAGCATTTTAAAATCTTGTCTTGGCCTTATCACGGCACTGCTAGCTTTTTCTCACGTTCCAAATGAACATCAAACTGTTCAAAGTCAGGGGATGAGCTTCTGCCTCCATCTGTGAACATAACTGAAAATAAATCAACTAAGAATTGCATGACTGCAAAATGTGGACTGCACAAGGAACAGTCTGGACCAGGTTGTCCGTAGGAAAAAGCTACAGATTCATTTGAGTTATGGGTAAATAGTAATCACAGCAAGAATATATATATCAAAACTTGCACTGCCTTTCTTCGCTTTTATGTATTCAATGAAATATATATACCTATGTCATAATCCATTTTTAATCTAGTATTCCTTTCATGTTCCTGAGTGTAATATGATTGTAGTGGGCATTATTATCTTCATACAAAATATTCCTTCTTTTTTGGAAGTTGTGAAAATTACATACATATAGTTAGTGTGCTTCATAATTATATAAGTTTTTCATCAAAGACAGAGCCAGCTGAAACTAAACTGCATCAGAAAACTTTATGTAATTACACAGTATATTTAGATTTGTCATATGTTATAAAATAAATGACTCCCCTTGCAGCTCAGTAGATTGGACTGGCCTTTAGGTTTCATTTACAATGATCCAGAACACTGGTAATTAACTTGCAAAGCCAGTCCATGAATATACAGTTGGAAGTGTCTGCTATTTTGAGGAGGCAGATTTAAAGGGAAGAGAGCACAGAAAAGGGCACATTCATTTTTCTGTCATGTTTTGATAGCCCAGAATATCTAAGGATATTGCTTTTGTATATGGACAAATACATTTACACTTAAGAAAGGCTGCCATATGGATACTGAATAGTTGAGAAAGGACATCTGGTGATATACTATTTTAAAAGATTAATAATTATTTTTTCCTACCAGTGCTACCTCATAGTGGTAATATGAGAAACCAATTTCTAAAGTTTCCTATAAACTTTCAAAAGTGTACTTCTTGAATTTTCCTTCTTTGTGTCTGGAAAAAAAACATTATGGGTGCCAATATCCATATTTTAATCCCCCCCCAAGCCCCTCTCTTGCCTAGTAGATCTGTGTAAAAGCTAGATTCTGCGAGGTGTAGAATATGGTGGCCAACTACCAACAAAATACTTAAGTATGTACTCAGCTGTCACTGAAGCCAGTAGGATTTAAATGTGTGTAAGTCCTTTGCCAAGAAGGGAGCTTTGCAGAAAGAGGACTCATATGCAGCATTGTTAAGGAGTTCATTCCAACTTCATTTACTTATTCAAGAAGTTTTATTTATTCACTCTATTGTCTACCCTCCTGCAAAAAAGTCATTAAAACTTGCTTTAAAGGGTTGTTCAAGTAATGATATGAGCTGTGGGGACAATAAAAAGCAAGAGCTACACATTTCACCCGCTCTGAAGAGCATAAGTGCTAATTAGAAAACTTTGGAACTTTGACTGAAAGTGGTGTAAACCAAATTAAAAAAAGAGAAATTGCCACCAAATTTGGGTATTTTCCGTGTGGGCAGCTGTCAGTGGCCGTGAATCCAAAATATGCAAACAAACGATGATGGTTATGATGATAATATACATGACTGAGGAGAGCACAGATAAGCAAGCTGATCTACATTTACTCTGAGACACTTAAAAAAGTAAGGTCTTCAGTCCTCTTACTCACTTCTTTGCTGAATAAGGAGTAGATCAGATTTCGGTGATGGTCCTGAGAGGAAAACAGTCAGGTTGGTTGTTTGTTGAAAAATTTCCATCTGAACTGAATCCATGGCTGTAGAGAAAAGAAAGAGGTAGGTGTGGGAAAAGCTCTGGTTACCTGTTACCCAAGGAAAACAGCTCACTGGATGTGACTATGGAACATAATCTACTTCATGAGGAAAAGCTGAACAGTAATTTATTCCCCACGTTGGAAAGAAAATAGTACTGGAATACAGTTTTGTCCTGGGCAAACTAGAACTAACTAGAAAAAACAGTGCACTGAACCTAGTGAGTCAATATAGCCTAGAAAATAAAATATTCTAATGTTCTTGGACTGAAAATTACCAACTCAGTAGACCCCTTGGTTTTATGATGCATTAGAATTTCTCTCAAGAGCCATCACCAGCTAATTACTCACCTTTATCAGATCCCTGCTACCAAAGATCTCTCTCCATGTCTTCAAGTACTAATGACCATCACAGCTTTTCCCCTGTTAATAATAAGCTTCTTTGCTCTTTTATGTAAGCAAGCTCCTTTTTTTTTTCCCTCTTTTTTTTTTTTTTCCTTCTGGTTTTATAACAGGTCGAAAGGTTTTGTTTAAAGTCATAGCAATTGTTCTCAGCCCAAAGAGAAACCTGTTGCTTCTCTTTTAGACTTGAAGAATGTAATGAATGTCTGATAGCCTGCTCTTTTCCAACAGTATCCGTTATACTGGGAGGTAACCTCTCCCAGCAATCCTTTTCTCATTGTGCTCCACAGGGACTTTAAAACTCATTCAAGTACCGTTGCTGAATTATGAGTACTGTGCCTGTAAGACACAGATGGACACCTGCACTGTTTGTTTGTAGAATTATTGCTGTATCTAACAGCAGTCAATCACTGGGCAGACACTATCTAGACTGACAGATGAAAAAGCTTAAAAAAATTATAGGGACATTAATATTGTCATGGGCAGTAAAAGCCTGTCAGCTTACTGTGTTTGGAGACACATTCCTAAAAATTGGCCAACATGAGAATCATAAAGCCATTTGGCCATGTAAACCAGAGATAAACCACTGCAAACAGATTTTTATGTTTATCAGTCACACATCCGTTATAAAACATGGTCTCATATGTGGTCGGTCAACACAGTATTATTTGTACATAGCTTATGTTTTTAAGAGTACTGTATAATGCAAAAGCTAGTTACCTAATTATTTTTAAAAATACAATATTACAAAGCCTGCACTTCATGTAAACATATTCTAAACCAAAACCAAAACCAACCACAGTAATAAGCATCTTGATATAATTTTACTGTTAGACAAGAACTAGAAATAGGTTCATATGTGGCCTTTTGTGGCCATTGTAGCTAGATACATTCAACAACTTTTCAGGGCTCTTGCGTTTAATAGCCAACAAGCCGGGTATGTACACTGTTTTCTGTAAGAGCAGCCCATTACGTGAGTGATTGCTCTAGCTACAAACTACAGAAACTACATGGGCACAATTTTTTCTTTTTGCTTCTTAGTGGAAAATCCTATTCCACTGGTCTATTCCTGGAAGCACTTATTCCACAACATTTTAATTCTGTAGTAATTAAAAGGAAAGCAGAGGTCTTGTGTCATGCCCTTCACTTCTCTCATTTCTTATTTGAGGGTAACAGTTTCTGCTAAAAGCTAAGTTTCTTTTTATTTTCTTTGGTTAATCGTAATCAGGATAGCAGTAATCTTAATGGCACACTGAAGACTGTTGGCTAAGAGTTTCCATTCTGTACTGTATTTTAATATCAGTCTGTATGACTGCTTTTCCATGAATGTGCACAGAACTCAAATATTTGCACATGCAAATCTAGTAAATCTAGTAGCTGCCTGAGCAAACATGAGAACACTATTGAAACTTCCCATGAGCTTTTTTTAGAAAATCTGCCATAAGAATCTGATTCAAGGTCTAACTTTATGTGACAAATAGTCACGGTCCATGAAAACGAAAAACCAAGACTGTTTTTACGCTTATTCAAAGACTGTATTGGTAGGCATTGGTAGGTATTTGCCATTCTACCATGTATAATTTATTTATGTATATATATTTATATACTTGTTTATATTATATTTATATATAATTTATAATTTATTACGTATTTATTTATTTATTATGTATTTGTATTATTTTGAGTGAATGATACATTACTGTCTCACAGCTGCCCAGCCCCATTCCAGGAGCCCTGCGTGTAGCATTGTTCTTTTCCCACCCCCACCTCCGATCTCTCTGTCCCTCGTCTCCAGCTGCCCTGAGCCTTCCTGTCCTACACTCCCATTCTCTTTCCCCAGGATACACCTCATCTGCGGAAAGCTTTTGATTCTCCTTCTGTTTACAGAAGGGAAGAGAGGAAATAGTGTAGGAGTTCAGGATTGCACCTGTCATTTCCATGTAAATGTTTACACCTTTTTCTTCCCCTCTCTGCTCTTCCCCCTCGCCCTCCCCCCTTCTTCTGCCATAGGGTGGAAAATACACTGACTGGTTCATTTTGTATTTTTATTTTTTCTGAGTATGTGTGCTCTCTGTCAGGGAAGAACCTGGATACTTTTAAACGCTTTGGGCACAAAGGAAGAAGAGAAGACAATAACATTGTGTGACTGATTGATCAATATGCATAATTGTTTAGGCTCGTAGCCAAAACTACTGTTAGCCCTATTACACAAATACTGCTTCTTCTGAAGCACCCTGTGGAAAAGTGCCGTATTCTCAAACAGAGGGACCTGCAAGACTTGTGAGCTATTGTATGTACTGAACAGATAAACAGTATGGATTCTGTGTGATAAATGTGACATGGTATTTTATGTACTGCAGACTGACAACATTGCTGCAATGAGGAATGACACATTTTTTAATATCCTACAATTCCTCAAGGCTAACTCCCTACCAGTGATAGTCTCTGCATGTGACATAACCAATTTTCTTTGCGGGAGAGAGAAAACATTGCAGTTATGAGTAATGAATTCCTGGCAATTGGATAGTAACTAGTCCCTACACTAATTTGTTAGCGTCAGTGCTAACACGGAACAAGTTCCTTGCGGGTGTGGGCAGGTGTGGGGGAACACAGAGGGGAGGAGGAAGGTGATGGTCTGCGTGTGCATGTGTGTGTGTGCACGCACATACACGACTGTGTCTACAAGGATTACTTGGATCATTAGAAAATCTCACGTTCTAAATCTGTGAAACACAACTTTTTTTTATAGTCTATGGAAAGTACAGTAGCCAACAATGCATGAATACTGGATATAATCAGCCCTGGAAGTGTCCGATTTTCTTATTTTCTGAAGAGTTTATTTAATCATTTAGGTGTTTTGTGTTTATATAAAAAATATTTCTCAAGCATAATAAAAAAATGCTACAATGTGCTTTTTATCCTTTTCTGCTATTATATTTGTAGACTATAATATTAGAAATATGTCCAAGTGAGGATGAGGACAACTTTGTGTTAGTCAGTTCTACATTAGTCATTAAGGGATTTATTTACACTGTGCTTTGAATAGCCCTACTAATATTTGCAGCATGATTCTCAGGGATTGTTATATGTTATGGATTCACAATGGTATTGTGAATCACTATGGTTAAGTCGCTGAAGAAAATTAATCGCTTTTATTGCAAAGGTAATTAAGCTTGCTTGTAACAATTTTCAAATCTGATTGGAAAGAAGAGGTGACTAACAAATATATCTGAAGTTAAAAAAGTTGTTACAATATGGCTTCATTTCTCCTCCTTAGCTTCTGATAGAAAAGTAACTTCCTTTAGGGAAACATCACAGACTATTTTAATAAACATATGAAACATCCAGCTCTGCATGTTTATTTATAATTATGTATTCTATCAAACATATTTCTTGAGAGCTTATAAAAACTGAGGGAAATATGACTGCATGAATCTTGGATGATAATCAGCCAGGGCATTTTGTCATTTCTTAATTTATTTAATAGGTCAGTTAATGACAGAAATGGTTTAAATTTACAAAAATGCTGACAGATGTTTCCAATACTAATATAGATCCGTAGCTATGTGTGCTTGTAGATGTACATGAATGAGTATATATATGTGCATACAGAGAGTAACAGGGATGCAGAAATGTGTATACGGATCTGCAGTGCCCATTCACACTCAAGGGTTTTGGCTGCTCTGTCAACAGTAATGTGGCATGAGACTTCTGAATCTTGATTCAGATATTTTCCTAATCAAATTTTTTACTTCCAGTTTACACAAAAGACACTGAAAAATAACTTCAGAAATAATCTTATACGCTTTTTAGAATAATTTTATAATCATATTTTAGAACGTGACCCTGAGAAACTTTTATGTCTTTAAGTCCAGTGAAGGATTGAATGATAAATGTACTGCACCTTGGAGACAGAAGAGCTGTGAACTTTTCAAATGCTTTGGCAGCAAAGTGATTTGTCAGAAACAATAAAGGACTTAAATATGTCATCCTACATGAAGCAATTGCTCTCTGGGTGAACTTTTCTAAAAATCACACTAAGTCTGTGCTAAATTAATCCATGGGAATTCAAGAACATAACAGTGGAGGTGAATATGACCTCATGGATCTAAAGCTATGATTTACCCTAAACTTACAATCTAGAAACTCTTACTGGCAATTTTAAAGCTCAGAATCTTTCAGCACTGTTTCTGATGGTTACCTGAGGATATGTCTTATGTAAGACAAAATCCGCAGGAACCAGAAAACTTTTCGTGATAAGTGGAAAGATGTCATGCGTTAGTTTTTATGTTATTTTATAAAAATTATTAAAATTCAATTCAATAAAATTCAAATCAATGTTTAATTACATTAAATTTGAACAAATTTGCCTTTACTTCCTACATGCGAAGTGCTTGATTCAGCCTCAGAAGAACACCTCATACCCTGGAAGGTTCTGCCTTGCTGACCTGCAAAGCACTGGATGCAAGGACCTCTTCTTGTGAGTTATCACTGCACAGTTGCCCTGTTCTTGTTTTATCCACTGACATCTGAGTCTGGGATGTAGGCCTGAGACAGGAGACTGGGTTAAATGGACAGGATGCTTGGTCTGATTCATTATGACTGCTCTCATTTTATGTTCTCATAGTCCGTTTGAACTCATCTCAGCCCAGACAGCACATCGCTCTTCAGGAAGACAGCTGCAGTTAATTACTCCATTTCACCTCAATCTGGGGAACGTTAGACTTGTTGAAGACAGTTTTAACTTAAATCACTGCAAGAAAAGGCAATAATAGACCTTCATCCCTTGTTGCATGGTACCGCCTCCATAGTCTTCCTCAAAATTTCATGTATGGTCACATCTCATAGAGGCCATGTCCTTTTGACAAGCTTTGTGAGAGCTGTGTTAGAGAAAGCTTTCTACTGGAGATTTCTCTTTAGTCTCTTTCAGAAGACTGGAACTAAAACGCCATAGGGTTCGGTTGGATGTATGCCGCTAACTGCTGAAACTCTTCCAAAATGTACCCCTATTTCCTTACTCCAGACTTGCAGATACATAATTATACTTTTGAAAACATTTTCCTGATGTTAGCTACTGTGAGTGATTACTTTTATTGGTTTACAATTACTTTCAGCATGCCTTAACATGAATTCATGACTGTAGGCATAGTAGAAGCCTGTGACATTTTTGCTTTGCTGCACTGAACTACGTTCGACGGGAAACCTCACTAAAGTCACTAAAGCTGCTTGTGTGTTGAGGTACTGCTCACTGTGAAGAGAACCACTGATCTGAGCATACTATGGATAAAAATAGGAATGCAAGTAAATGAATTTGTTTTAAGATTATAAAAAATATTATTAAAATTATATAAAGATTTTACACTTACCTGCTTTCATAAATTGGCTCAAATAATACTAATGCTGCAGAAATTATATAAACACAAATTAAAACCATGGTTTTGGCTTTTGATAAGATTTGAAGATGTCCGGGGGTAGGGGCGTGGGGTTGTTGTTCATATTCTTGCACAGATAATAGAAATAAACCATTCTTAACTGTCAGGTAGAACTATGATTAAAAGGGTTGGTCAGTCTTGAGATCTGTCAACAAAAGATGCATGTACAAAAACACACAAACAATAGTTGTTGCAAAATAAGTAACTGAAGATGTCACATACTAGGTAGGCATTTGTGTTTCAATGCCTGCTAGCTAGGTATTGATTTGTGTATCAGAGCTATCATTCTTGTCCAGTTTTGACATATGTATCCTGATGTCTGCCTGCTGAAAATTGATTCTTTAAGATTATTTCAGAAACAAAAATATTTTCCTATAGAAGCATACATTTAGAACTTGCTGAACTCTCTACTCTCCATGATTACAGGATACAGTACAGTGGCTCTTTAAAATTAACTCTGTAGTTCTGCCAAAAAAGGAAAGAGTAAGTGCTGCTGGAGAAAGAGGGACTGCCTTTAGGATTAAGGTTATGACTGCCCAGTACGTTCCTTCTGATATGCTTAAAGACCCTTCAGTCCTATGCAGGTAGCATGAGGGCTGTCATCTCCATATGATGTATGTAGTGGATGACAGCACTTTCAAGAATATGGTTAAATCCTTTTTCTTTTTATACACCTTTCATGTGTCCTACTGGAACTCAAACAATGTTTAAGGAAAGGTAGATAAGAGACAGGCTTTGGGAAACAGATTTATACAAACTCTGAGATCAGGAAAAATGTTTCCATGTTTTTTTCATGTATTTCTTAATCAGGTTAGGACTGATTCTTACGAGCATGGCCCCTTACAGATTTCACATCTGGGCTACTGCAACACTCTATGGTTGTACAAAAGTTTGAAGAAACTATCTGTTAGAAAATAACTATCAGCTCAGTGGCTATAACCACTTTCTTTGTTTAGATCAAGAAAAAGTGCTGAATATCTTCAGGAAATGTAAACAACATGCACTATGTGAAGCACTTCCGTTAGCACAGAAACTCTACCAGGCACAAAGGGAACAAGGAATACTTGACAGTCAATTCCATAGCAGAGAGGAAGAATGAAGAAAATGGTGAAACTGTTCCTGTGCAAGTCTGAGGCCTTCCGCATCTCAAAAGTTATGCATTCCTACAATTAAATAATAGCTAGTGTACCAACTGAGTCTTTTATTAATCAGTAAAGGGAAACCAGGCATGCATTAAATACTCAATGTCTGGACCCTGCAACTTGTAAGGGTTATTGCCTCTCACCAGGTATCTCTGTCTTGCTCTCACTGTAATTGAAAGTTCAATTGTCTCCCACAAAGACTAAACTAGGTTTGTGAAGAACATATTTTCTAACCAAAGAGGGACATCTCGATTACATTTTTGCATGGAATTCATTGTCAAGTGTTATACCGCCTTCTGGTGTACTTTTCTAGTCGGCTTTTACAAGAAATATGCTAAGAATAGGCTCAAGTCTTATTATTGTTCATCTGTAAAACAGCTGGAGTATACAAAAGCTGTAACTCCCATGTTTGGGGTATTTGTGATCCTAAAAGAGAAAATTTCTTTCAACATGTTTACTTAGAAGAAATGGCAGTGAACTCAAATTGCTCAGGACAAAAGCCCCACTGAAATTAAAGTGAAAGCATAGCAGTTGGATCATATTTACATTTCAAACCTAAGAGGAGTCCACAAAAGACTATCAAAGCCTCATGCCATGAAGGTGGAAATATTTTATGCATGCAGATGGTCTATGGTATTCGGCTTGCTATTACAGTGAAAACAGGTAGCTACATAATGATATCTTACATAAACATGTTTCTTTTTGATAATTTACGGTTGTTTTGCTTGTTTTCTTTCGCTGTTATGCATCAGCTGAAAAGTACATTTAAGCAACTGGTCATTTCACTCAAAGAGTAAATTCTGCCCTACTAAATGAAGCATTTAGTACCATTTAGTACTCAGGAAATCTTTTCTGAAGTTGTTTAAAAATGAAAAAGCTATTGTATTGTATCTCACAGGCAGCTCATTACAGCTTGCTAACAGGTATGTTGTATAAAGCCTGGACTTCAAAACCACAGTATGAATCATTCTAAAAAATAGTAAGTTGTATGATTTAGTTAGTCATATATACAAACCCCTTCCTGTAGCAGCTGCCTATAATCCACTGCTTGATATGGAGCATATTATGCAGGTATTTCCATAACACACTAACCGATCATGACAAATATCTTATGATGCCAGCCATTAACATGTTGGCATAATAAAAATGTGGGGATAATGATGGCATCTGCTGCCCTGCAACTTTAAGCAGTCGTGGGAATATTTGTTGATTTGAAGCTATATTCATACTTTCCTCCTTATTGAGTAATGATAGACTGAAAGAATATTATATGTATGGTCTTGTTAGTCTTTCTTTGATGCAAAGGGCGAAACTTCATTAACAAACAAACAAATAAAAAAAGTGTGTGTTGCAACTTTACAAATGACAAAATGCAAGCTCTGCTTATTAGAAGCCAGTCGTGTGACTTTTGTTGTTCTGGTGCTGGCAGGGAAGAAGTCTTTCTTCTTTAGGAGTTCTTGTCCTTTGCTACAGTACGTAGTAAAGACCTAGAAACTCTTACCCAGCTAGGGTTTCTGTCGTTGGTGGTGATGAGACAGAAAGGAAGTAATAAAATAATATGGTCTAGCCATCAAAGGGAAATGTTCTGAGAACAATGCAACACAATCATGTTCTGATTCTTACCAAAAACACTGAATCAACCCTTTTGAGCCAAATGGCTCTAGTATGGAAGAAGAAAAACATCTCTCTGGTGAGAGAGGTAGGATGCTGAGGGGATAGGAAAGTGAAGTATTAATTTATAATTTTGCTTTCCAAAGAAAGAGACAATAACAAAAGAAAAGGTGAGACATGAATTCCACCATCACCAAACCTACAGCTGTGATATTTGCTTTGTATAGATTATTTCAAATGAACACACGTGTTCCTTTTCCTTCCAGCTCTGTAGAAAGTTTATGAAGTGGCAACATATGATACAGGGAGACTCTTAAGGCAGTCAAGAGAAGAATCTTCCACGTGTGAAAGAAATTTTCATGAAAATTTTCTGTAGAAGGCAGGGTGATTTTACTGAGGAGACTTGAAGCTTTTCAATCGACATACCCCGTGAGGCACACACTCCGCAGCACCTGATGTGAGAGAGCAACTGTGAGAGAGTGCCCGACTTCAGCCCCCCATCATTCTGCCTCTGGAGAGGTGTGTTGCCATTTCATTTCTTCTCTCACGTCTGGAGAGAAAGGTATGAACCATAATATCTTCTCGAGGTGGTATTTTTGTTCATTGCATCACAGTATTTTAAAAATCAAATGTAGCAGAATTTCCCATTTTGAAACCGATCTTTCTCACATAAATAATAATTTTCAAGGATTGTTATTATTGTTTATGAGTCTGCCATTTCTGTATCCTCATCTGAATTCCTTTTTGTGGCAGTCTCGGTGTCTTTACATGTCTGAAGCGATATCTTTCCTGTTATCCCACTGAACATCTCTTTTTCCTTAGACATTCAAATTTGCCTATGATTGTCTTTTGGTTTACTGTACATGCATTGTTGTGCAGTACATACCTTTCCCTTCTTTTAATATAAGTGCAAAGGAGCCATCAGCACACCCATTTGTTTAACGGTGTTGTGTTATGTTTTATAGTACTATGAAGCTAAGTGGTTGCTGGAGTAATTTATAGAAAATAAGATTTGTATAACTCACTGTCGTCATTTGCTACCCCCATTAATTCACTATAATAATAATAATTCTCACTAATTTGGATTATCTTTAATTTATTTTCTATTTCAGTGTACTGTGTTACTCTATACACATATGTAATTCCTTTAGCCTCATTTTTTAGTTCCTCCACTGCGGGCAATACCTAAAATATGTCATTAAAAACCCTGAAAATCCTAATCTTGTGAAGATTTTGAAATTCAGATATGTTTTTTTCCATGAGAAACATTCACTCAGGCATAAATGACAAAATATAACAATTCAATTTATTTTTGTATAATGACATTAATACGAAATTTCACAAAATGCTTCTGAAAGACAAGAGTAATAGTAAGATAAAACCTTGCAGAACTGACAACAGTGTCTTTGGTGCATGCAGAAAGTGACAACAAAGTGGTGTGATAGATTAGAAAGAAATGAAAGTTAAAATATAAAAAAGAGAGGTAAGTGTTTTGTAATTGAGTCAATACAATAATAATAGTGTCAGGAGGAAGTAACAAAACTGGAGACGGTGAGTGTGGTCCATATTACTTGAACATGAACAGAGACATGATGGAGAGATTAAATAAGGGAAGGTGGCAAAGGGGAAAACTGCCAGTACATGAGAAATCGCAAAGGAAAGAGTAGCATAGTAATGGGAGAACCAAGAGGAGACCAAGATGAGGGAAGTCGAAGTAGATGGCTCTCAACTGACAGGGCCACGATGGAGGAAATCAAAGGGGAAATTTTGTAAATAAGAAGAGGAAACTTGCCTTTACTGTGGTAGAGACTGGAAGTCCCCTGTGGTACACCGCTGTTCTCTGAAGAAGAAGGATCTGGCTTCAATATTACAAACTCTTTAAATTTAGGGATTAATATCTTAAGACAGAAACAGTGTCTTAAGACATAAACTATTGAAATACCAATGTAATCCTGTGATAACAAAGGATGGTTGTTCTCAAAGCAACTGTATTCAACCATTTAGGACAGAGGAAGAAGAAATGGGGAGCAGAAGAGGGACATGATCATAGCTGTAATCTGCACAAGAAAGTCTGAGAAATTCTTGTAGATTAGGAAAACATAGATAGTATTGCTATTTTTCATCTAGATGCTCACTGTATCTAATTTTCCTATATTCTGTCTTTGCTGACTGGTGCAGTCTGCACTGCACTGGCTGACAATACCAGAGGAGCTCTGGCTGAAGGCTGTCAGGCAGCATATGGTGACATTCCTCTTACTCCTCCTTCGCTCCACAGAGGCACCAGGTCAGGTCGCTTGTCCTTCCATTAACTTCTGAGGTCCTCTTCTCCTCAAAGATGACAGTAAGAGGTGAACAAAAAGCTCCCTCTCCAGCTGCATGCACAGTTTTTAGTCACCAGTCCAGTGAGTCTGCTGACCAAAGGGTCAGAGTTTGCTGGGGCTGAGCTGGTTCTTTTAATATAACACATTTAACACACAGGACAATTCTTGTCAGTGCTGGTCAGGTGTTAAGGGGCCCAGGCAGTGATGAAACTGCATGCATTGCACCACTGCTATAACAACAGAGGAGCAAAAAAGAAGCAGAAATGGGCAGCAGCATAGCAAGAAGAGTTTTGAAGTCTTGTGAGGGTAAGTAATGAAAAAAGAATCCCTAAAACTCAGGAGAAATGAGTGCTGGAAGAGAATGAGAAACACAATCAGTGGTCAAGGTGGGAGCTATAGCTGTTAAAGAACAGGACTTTCAGAGCTGGGGGCACTGACCTGGCCTCTGCTCTGGAGATAGAGTGATGACAGAGGTATGGTGAGGTCTAACGCCATGATGATGGAGGTTCAGGAGGAACAGGAGGAAGAGGTCGAGATGAAAGATTTAAACATTATTTTGTGTAGCACCCATTTTGAAGAAAGGTGATTACCATTTCTTTATTTAGTTTTTACATCTAGAATATTGGTACTGGTGCTTCACATATCTTGTATCTCTTTGCTTTTTGGTATGTGGATTTTCTTTTCAAAACATTGTATTTGGGGGTTCCCAGCAGTGGTGAGGTAGGGTTTTTGAATGTAAATGCATATTTATGTGTTCACTTTTGTGAAACTATTGTGTCTTACTTTGCAAGATACTTGAAACCTATACTGAAATCCAGGCCTATCCATTTCAAAAGACTGGATTTGTCAAATTGGAATTACATGAATTCACAAAATAGACAAAACCCAAGCATTCTGTATCAAAGTAATCTCAAAGTATAATGGAATGGATGATTACAGTTTAGATCTCATTACTTCCTTAGTACTTGTAACATACACTTAAAATTTGTGTGCAATATTTTGCACATGTAATAGCATTCCAGAACTAGAATGTAATCTCTTTAATTACATGAATACTTTCATTGATTTATATGAGATACTTCATATAAATAACCATTAAACAATGTGTGTCTATTCCCTGTGCTCACATTCTAGCTTGTAGTTTTATAAGGTTATGGTAGTGCGAAGTGCTTGATATTAAATCCTTACTGACAAATGAGGAGAAGGTTTATTTTATTGACCAACTTGCAATGCATGCAGATTAATAAAAATATGACTTACTGGGTTCCATGTCATGCGTGTAGAGGAGCAGGGAGAATTTATGCAATTCTGTAGGGGGCATGCTGTGTTTTGAACAAGTTTATGAGTCCTCATCAAGTGGAAATGCACATGAGTTACGAGCTTCTCTTTAAAGCACTGTTATTTGCAGTTGTAAAAATGGCCAGCTTTCCCAGCTGTATGAGTTTCATACCCTACAATTTGGAGAGTTGAGGAGACAGATAGGACTGCACAGCTGCCATTGAATGGAGACCTGTACAGACTGGAGGAAATGGCCAACAGGAACTTCATGAAATTCAACAATTCAATGCAAAGTCGTGCACCTGGAAAGGAAGAAGCCCATGCAGCAATACAGGCCATTAACATTTTGGGCTGTATTGGTGGGAGCACAGTCAGTAGATGGAGGTAAGTCAATATCCCGCTCTACTCAGCACTCTTGAGACAAGCAGATACTGCATCCAATTATTTGGCCCCAAATGCAAGAAAGGCATTGATCAACTGCAGTGAAACTGGACTTGTTCAGCCTCAAGAAGAGAAAGTTTCGGCGGGTGACACCAAATAACAACCAATACTTTTGAAGAGATTATTGAGAAGATGGAGCCAGGATCTTCACAACAGTGTATGGCAGGAGGATAAGAGACAATGGACACAAATGGCAACTACACGGGTTCAGACTGGATAAAAGGAAAAAAACTTTTTCCCCATAAGGACAGTCAACCAGTGGCACAATTTGTCCAGAGAGAATGTGCAGTCTTTATGCTCGTTTTCAAGACCTAAGGTTTTCAAGACCCAACTGGAGCTCTGAGTACCCTGATCTGACCTCAAAGCTGATCCTGCTGTGAGCAGGGAGTTGGACTGGAGGTCTCCTAACTCCCTTCCAGCCTGAATTATTTTGTTATTCTGTGATTTTTCATGGCTCCCAAGTGCCTGTTGCTCCACTAAGAATGGTAGTTGGACAGGATGTTTACCTGCATCCCAGGGAATTCCTGTGAGAGACATTAGCAGCTCTTCCTTGCCCACTTTTTGCTATAAAGAAGGATGTGGAATACTCAGCAACCTCACTCTGCTATTTATGATGCGTGATAACCCTGGTCTGACAGACATCAGTGTATTAATAGCCACAGCCTTGCCATGCTTGTGCTGTGGATTATAACGCAAAATAAGTAAAAAGTGTAGCAATCAAGGTGGAAAGCCTTGTGCATGGCCTTACAATGTAAAATGAGAGGGGGGAACACTATTTTTCAAAAACTTCTTACTGCTGAAAGAATCAAGGAGAGTGAACCTTGTTCCTCAGCCTGGGAAACATAAAAAATGAAGATATGGTTGAGGAACAGATCATAAGCCTGGGATCCAGGTGCATTCTGGACCCAAGCCTGTAAAACATCGACCAACAATATGAAAGGGCTTCATGGCCCCTCTTCATTTTATCCTGCTTATACTCAACAACAAATAAGATGATTCCTTCATGACTCCTTTTTATTTTGGTCTGATCTACCTTGCATAGTGCACAGGGAAGAGGGTGAAGACACAGGTAAGATGACAGTAAACTGTCACCCGTATCAGTCCTGTCAGTATTACAGAGTGTTATTCAACCTACCAAATATTTCTCAGCTCTAGCAGTCAAATGTTATGTAAATTTTTTTTGAGTAGATACATGTCTTTGAGTCTAGAACTGACATACGTAAGTTCACTATCCTAAAATGAAGTCATCCATTATCACTGGATAGAAATGGTACTGTGGCAGGTACCTCTCTGCAGAGCTCTACAAGATCCTTCTATCACTCAAGTGTTGGCAATTCTGGAGAGGTAGCAGCCTTATGGCTTTTAAATGTTCACTGAGCAGGAACGCACATCTCAAAACTGTTGCATACTGTGTTTTCAGGCACAGGTAAGCTTCCCCTTTTATGCTGTGTGAAGGGAGGCCCAAGGACACCCAGAGTTCAGCATGTTCTTCAGGGAATATAGCTGGCCAAACAGTACAGGCATGAGTCCCTGGAGAACCTGAGCACCAGAGCTATGGAACATACATGGACAGGCTATTCACAGCCACCAGAGTTTTGTCTTATGAGCATGGGTCATGATAAAACATGTTAAAACAGTTGCAGTATCCATGCAGCCAGGAGCTAACAAGGTCAAAGAGGTGACTATGGTAAGCCTATGGTAAGCCTCATCTGCACTGTTAAAGAGCTCTTAATCAGTTCAGTACCAGCAGCTACTGTAGTGGGGCTGCTTGAAAGAGCACATACTCTCTGCTATACGCTGTGCTAGTAAAGTTCCCATTCTGACAAATAGATTACATTGAAAATAGCATCATTATTAACAAAAAAAAAACTTGCTCTATGCAGTCTTCAGAACCGGATAAAACATGGTTGGGTACAAATAAAAATATGCTCTCTAGCATATCTAGGATACCAAAGAACAGTCTGGCAGCATACTAGCAGGCACAGTAAGAAACCTATTAAAAAATTCTGATCAATTTTGTCCTCTCGAGTTAAATGTGATTCTTGCTCCAGTGGAGCATTTCCTGGAAAGAAGGAAGTTAATACAACACACTATGCCAGAAAAAAGTTATACTGAAATGAACAGAAAATGATTTAACAGTAGTCCAGTTCCTTAATGATTTTTATTTAAAAATTGGAATAATCAATTTAAGGAAAATCTCTCCCCATTTTCTTTTATTATAGTTAATGGCTAAGTTAGATCTGTTATTTAGTCATTCTAAATAATATGTCTAAAGACCACTACATGAATGCAATTATACAAAAAGAACTGATTAATTTTGCACCTCTTCCTGCTTTCATAATCTTTGTCAAGTGAATGGAATAATTTGTGCCATTTATGTTTCTTATTACAGTATTTATCATTAGAATGAGGTGTCAGGAAGCATTTAGACTGTCTCACATTTTATGAATTAAAATAGTGTGCCATACTGTTGTGACCTTTTTAATATTCTGCATTTTCCTCTATTCCTTGGCGTTACTCTCTTTCTCTGCATATCTTCTCCATTCTATGATGGGAAATGTGAACTTACAGACAAAGTATGAAGAAACAAAGGGAACAAAACAGTGTGTCTCATGAAAAGAATTCAAAGGTGAGTATTCATGCGGTGTGGTGTTGCAAGCTGTAGACCTTGCATCAAAATAAGGTTGCAGATCTGTCAACAGCACTGATACAACAATACTGTGCTGCACAGTGCTGTGAGAACATACTGTAATTAGGGGCTAGGACTCATTGCCATAAGATGTGAAGGAATACAGAAGTTTGGGACTTTTCTACACATATGAAGTCTACAACACAGTTATAAGAGTGTTGCTATAAAACATTGGAAAGGTTAAAAAAAATTTCTTTGAGGTTTAGGCTAGTATCTGAATATGAAACATTAGGATGAAACCTTCAACAAGGCAATTTATCCCATATTGGTTCAGTATTAGATGTTTGTACTGCAGTTTTTAACTCACTCACATGGCTAACAGGAAAGCAGATAGCCTATCGTTGTGGTTGAGTCAAACTACATGCAATCACGGTTTATCCATGACACTGTTAAGAGCAAAAAGAATTGAACAAGCAGTGTAGTGAATGATATAATTGCTAACAAGATTTCTTTAATTTAGTTATAATTTAAAATGCAGCCTGAAACAGACAATACGACTGCTGACTGCTCGTTTCACTCATCCTTTCCTTCACAGTTGGATGATGATGGAAAAATGGTTGCAGAGATCACAAGTATAGTTAATATGATCTAAAGCTTCCTGATTAAAGAAAAATATTAGCTGGCTGACGGCAAGATGCTCTAGCACATCCTGAACACTTTCATCCAGTCTTTAGTCTCAGAATGGGCTTTTACTACAATATGGATATATGACAAGAGGTACAGACTTAATATTCCAAAGGAAATACAAACAGCTCTCACACTTCAGCAAAAATCACCAAGGCATTTGTCAGAACAAAGCAATAACAGAACATCTATTCTAGTGGTCAAGACCAGACGATTATTTGTGTTTTGTGTCAGTCTTGCAACAAGAAGGCACTGAACTGAATACCATTTTCTTCTGATTTGGCCTGGGAAATCTTGCAGCTGATACCATAAACTTATTTAATCATATTGCTCTTGATCGTTGCTGTGATAGGTTACTTAAATAATTAGGATTGGCTTCTAAATCACCTTATGAATCTGCATCACAAGTTTAACACAGCAGGAGAAAGAAATATACAAAGCTCAGAGTGACCAGGTAACTGATGACTGGTCTTGAAAGGCATGTGAGACTGGGTACAAGATAAAAAGTCTAATGGAAACAGTAAAACTACAAAGTACGTGGTATCCCTGTGCTGAGAAAGATTCAAAGTGTTCCTCTGTCGTGACAGCAGGATATGGAAAATGGCAGGATGCATGGCTAACGCTTGATGCACGGGCAAGACTGGTTGACAAGAAAAGGGAGGAGAGCATCAGACACTCCTTTTCATAGGAAGAAGTGAAGACAGGAGTAGGGAAGACTGCTGAGTACCATGTTATCATGACTCCCCTCCTTGCAGAGAAATAGTTTGTATTTCTCTTCAAATCAAAATTTTTCATATCTGTATTAATCCTCCTTCCCCCTCTGATGAATCCCCTCTAACTTTCCAATATCCTGTTTAATATTAAATGCACTGAAAGTAGACTAAATAACTACCATTATGTTCATTTAAATTAAATGAATACGTTTTTAAAAGAAAAAAATTAAGATTAAATGCAAAAATATGATAATCTTAAGTTAAGGCCTGAAACCACTATAACCTTGACAATTTATTTTAATGAATCAAGTCATTTGCTACATCTATGACCTTCCTCAGATATGAAAGCTAAAGGCTGCATAACTATATGCAGAATCAGAAAGCTGGGAAACAGTTAATTTTTTAAGTCAGCTCAAGCTTTATGAATATATCCTAGTGTTATATATGAGTGTACCTATATTCATAGAATCATAGAATGGTTTAGGTTGGAAGGAACCTTAAAGTTCATCTAGTTCCAACCCCCCTGCCATAGGCACCTACCACTAGACCAGGTTGCTCAAAGCCGCATCCAAGCTGGCCTTGAACACCTCCAGGGATGGGGCAGCCACAAATTCCCTGGGCAACCTGTTCCAGTGCCTCACCACCCTCAGAGTGAAAAAATTCTTCTTAGTATCTATTCTAAATCTCCCCTTTTCCAGTTTAAACCATTAGCNGTATCTATTCTAAATCTCCCCTTTTCCAGTTTAAACCATTAGCCCTCATCCTATCACTACAGGCCCTTGTAAAAAGTCCCTCCTCACGTTTCTTGTAAGCCCCTTCAGATACTGCAAAGGTGCTATAAGGTCTCCCTGGAGCCTTCTCTTCTCCAGGC
>RSEF01000031.1:45000763-45100229 GCA_003993805.1 Himantopus leucocephalus | reverse complement strand
AGGCTGCCCAGAGAGGTTGTGGAGTCTCCCACACTGGAGACGTACAAAACCCTCATGGACGCTGTCCTGCACAACCTGCTGTAGGTGACACTGCTCTGGCAGGGGAGTTGGATGACATGATCTCCAGAGGTCCCTTCCAACCCTGACCATTCTGTGATTCTGTGATAAGACAAATAGGCAAATCTGCAAGTGGGTTTGGTGCAGAACGCATCCAGACATAACCGTTGGACCTTAATGAATTGGCAGCCTTATATTTTCAAGGAAATGGGGAGAACAACATTGAGAAAATACCTTTACAGATTCATTAGAAACATTAAAAAAGGAGGCAGAGCAGAGAATAGTTTTGAAATCCAAAGCACTTTTAAAGTAAAAAATTATATACTTTTCCAAGGGATAGTCTAAGGTTTAGTATACAATAGGAAGAATTCAAATTAAATTTTTGGTGCCACTTTCCCACAAAATAATGATAACATAACAGTACGCATAAACAACTAGCAGATATCCTTCTTAAATTTGAAAAACAAAATCTTATTTGGCTGGTGAAATAGAAAGCTTCATTCCAGTGGATGGTCACTTTGAGGTGGCTCAATTTATTCATTTTCATTTTTATACTTCCTTAAAAGTTATTTTACCATAAAACTAAAAACAAATAATTGACATATTTATTTTATTTCATAATAATTTCATAAACAAATGCTTAAACAACATATATGCTAATTTGAGACAGAAAATAAAGGAAAATGGTGTAAAAATAATACAAACCTCAAATTACAAATGATAAAACTTCAGTAGTGAAGAATGAACAATTTTGGATGGGATACTTGTAGTATGATTAGGCCCATCAGCTGCTGCACACTAAGCCTGGTCTTCTTACACTCACAATCTTGATGGCAAAGGCCCAGTTGTATCACTTACCTCAGAAACATGCAGCAGCACTGACCCTAATAAGGTCAGTGTAAGGATGGTATGGTCCAAGAAGATCTGAGTATTTCCCAGCACAGGAACTATTCTGGGCTGTGCTTTTTGATTGACATGTGCCTCTTGCATGTAGGCTGCTGCCAAGACTGTAGGAAGAGAGGTGTGGGCAAAAGGAGTGGAGAAAGGACGACTGGAGCCATGAGAGGCTCTCTGTGCTCATTTCCTGAGCCTGTTTCGTACAGCCAGAGACTCAAGCATCTAACTGGTGCTGCTAGAGGATGGCTGCAAAGCAGAACATGGTTTTCAGAAAAGGCTAGGTGTGCTAGCTTATTAGCTGCATTTTACATCGTTCAGCCCGCCTAAAGCTATCACAGAGCACACGGTTGTTGTTCAGCATCACACAGGTCCTCAGAGGGTAGGCAGCACCTGCCATGCTGCTGCCCTTCTGGATCCAGGAGTGAATGATATGGTGGGGTGTGCTAACCCAGCTGTGGCTGCCTTGCTCCCATTTCTGTAGGCTGCTCTGGTTGTTGTCTTACATGTAAGACTGCAAAAACATGCCAACACACCTCACCCAAGTTATGGGGTGCCAGGGTGGCTACCATGAAAATGTTCTGCTGGAAGACTAGGATCAAGGGAAAGCCTTAATTGCAATTACTAGAAGAAGTCCTTCCTGGGATGCCTGTGTCTCCTTCTCATGCATCCAGGCCCTGCCCTAGCTGAGGACCTTCATGGTGACCAGATTGCTCTGTCATACTGGGTCAGGCATGGACCCTCCCTTGCAGGTGTGCTGAGCAGCCACGGCCTCACGAGGAACAGCTAGAGCTGTCCGGGAGATGAGACAGATGTTGGGAATGTGGGAAGCAGCTCTGGGGTGAGGAGAGGAAGGCTGAGAAAGCTGCTGGTTTTGTGTGTATTAGCCTTGAGCCCGGGCTAAGAAAAATGTCTTGAACAGTGAAAAAGGGTCACAGTGAGAGAAAACTGCTGCACTGGATACATCTCCACATGCCATAGAAATTTGATCAATTTTTTTATTTTATTTTATTTTATTTACCTGTCAGCTCTGTGTTGCTTTCAGAAATAAGAGCAAGAGAAGGATCTTGTGCTATGGATGGAGTATCCAGTGTCACTTTCTAAGAGTGCTACCATGTCTGCTGGGAGCAGGCAGAGCAGAGGAGGACTGGATCTTTTAGTATGTGTGCACACACATAGCCATATAAAAATGCTTGCAAGGCTCATTCTTGTCTGGTAGACAAGTACGCCCGGTTGCGTTTACTTTAACTGCACCAGGTGAGATGCGGTGGCAGGACCCCGCAGTGTGGTCTGGTGGGCAGCTAAGGAGGGATCTTCCAGCAGCTGGTGCTTCTGTCTGAGGCAGTTGCTGTGGGAGGCAATGAGCAGAAAAGGTACAGTCTTATCTGAAATACTGAAAGGAAACATTCCCTGGAGTTATGAGTTATGCCATGAGTTATCCCCTGAGTTATGCCAGTGCATTATTTAGAAAGTGTATTACTAGAAATATGCCAAATCTGTGCCAGAAAAAAAAAATAATAAAAGTTTATATAGTCTATGGCATCTGGCTTCTGGGAAATGTTCCTAAAAATAGTGGACATGTCTGGGGGAAGAGGCAAGAGAAACCCAATTTCATACTGAATGGTATCAAGGGATATGAAACAGCTCTGTGAATAAAATGAAGACTAGTAATACAAGAGCCTCAGACTAGTACATTATTTCAGCATACTTTAGATTTATGAAAACACAGAATGGATTAACGATGGCTATTTTAAAATAATCTGACATTCAGTTTTAGAATGAGATCTGCACATAAATGGGGAAAAAGTAAGCAGAAAGCATAAATAAACCAAAGGCTAAATCTGAGCACAGGGTGCTGGATAGAGAGGCACCCATCCTCCAGTGAAGAGGAAGAAATAGGCATTCTGTGTCTCCAAGGCATCTTCCCTCCTGCAGACCCTTTTTTCCTCAGCTGAATACGAAGCCTCATACTTGAGAGAATTGAATCATAAGCCTAATCATTTTTCCATAACTTCTAGGATATACTGATGTTTTGGTAAGGTTAGGGTTTAAGAAGGGTTTAATGTATTTTTTTGTCTTCTCCACATTTCATAGTATTGTACCATTTATGACAACTATAGTTGTAACAACTATTGCTTTTGCTATACCCCACAGAAACCCGATTAAGCCACTGATAGAGAAAAGAATGTGTTAAACATCACCATTCATGCACTCCTAATTGGATCTCTCCTAATTGTATGTATCTCTTATTGTTCAATAAGCGCTGTTCCATCATTCTTCCACTAGCTTTAAACAGTACTTCTCTTTCCTATTAGGAAAGAATATGCCTAACCAGAACTGAAACTCTTATTATATACATGATAGAAGTCTGACTTGGCCTATGTAACTCATAGCTTGTTTAGTGCTAAAGTAGGGCACAGCTAAAGAGATAAGAGAATTAGGCAACAAATGGAATAAAGGTGTGAAAAAATTTCCTCTGAAAAAATCCCATGCTCTTGTTTGGATTTTGAATCAGACCCTGGAAAAAACACATGGTGATAATGATATGTTTGGCAGAGCTGACTTCTAAGAGGGGAAAAAAAATCGTAACACTTTATTCTGTCCCTTTTTATGCTAATTTCTGTAGGAGATCTGCATGAACAAGTTGCTGATCACATCCTCCTGGTACTGCTGTGCCAAAGGACCCTAGGAATTGTCTGAGTAACTCAAGCTGGACAAATTACTACAGTCAGCATTGTCAGTAATGGTATATACAAGAGGCTTACTCTGGTAAAATTAAAGAAAATCATACCTTTAGTATCCAGTTTGATGGTTTTGATTATTTCTAAATCATGAGTGTTTATATTTAATATGTTATGTCACACATTTTGAAAAATGAAATAATTTATTCTATAAATGCAGGAGGTATTAGACAAAAGTGGTGATACCTTTCATAAATACAAGAAAAAATTTGTAATCTGTTTAAATTCATATAATAGGTACTCATTTTTTATGTTACCTATATAAATTCAGTGCTAAGAAAATATATTCAGCTTAAGGAATACTAAGAGTATTGTTAGCAAGAATGTGTTTTAAAGAAAAACATAGCTAAACCTTTCTTGTTTTCATTTTGTTATTCAGTGGACAAGATCAAAACAGGACACAGGTAGCAGTTTCCTGTGTTCAGTGGATCAGCTACTCAAAAACCTGCATTATTTAGTTCAGACCTATGAAATCTGCTGGAAAGTTACACCTCTCTTTCACGTCTCAGTCTGTGGAAGTCCAGCTTATTTAGAAAGTACTGAATGAGCCTTTCTTTATTATCTACTTTCTTGGTAAATAGTACTTGATAACTGAACAAAAAGAAAAACAGATGGGGAAGATAAAGGCAATTCATTAAGTAGGAGCTAGAAAACATACAAAAGTAACACAGGTCAATGCAGTATGTGAAGATATTATTTATCATGTTATAAAGGTAGTGCATCTGGATAACATCCAAAAGTCTGAATTGCAAGAGAGTGCCATTTCTGCCAAAAACCTTTTGAAGCACAGATTAGTTTTCAGAATCCGGAGGTACAAAAGTTTAATATCAATAGTGAATTATTCTGCTGCAGTGGAGGTACAGGCATACTGGATTGTGGTTAGTCTCTGAATGCAAATGTGATATAGTCCTCGGTTTCTACAGCCTCTCCAAACCTTAAATACTAGTACATTCTTTCTTACTATATCAATTTCCTTGAATGACACTCTTGCTGATTCAAAACACCAACCTTTTAGAAAGATAGTTATGCTAATGCATAGTTCCTTAGAAACTTCCTTAGGCATTGAGTAAATAGATAAATAACTTTGCTTTTAGCAGAAGGATTTTTATCAAGGTAAACTCACTACCTGTTTAGGTTCATGAGATAGTATGATTTAACTGTCATGCTCCCAGAATGAATAGTGCAAAACAAATGAAAAAAATGAAGGAAATTCATCAATATCCTAACAGTCCCATCTTTTCCCTTCTGTCAGCTGATTTTTAATGCCGGTGAAAAGTGAGGAATCATATTCTTTTTCCCAGAGTGTTTCATTTTCCAGTGCTGCTTGGATCATACACTTCAGTCTAAGAAATACTTGGCTACTCTCTAGGAGGTTTTACCAGCAGACACAGCGAAGCCAGTATAGTTCTTCTACTAGGGTGTAATCAGAGCTGGCTGCCTTTCCCAGGTTCATCAAGCCCTGGTAGGAAAAGACTATAGCAAAAGATATATGGCTTTGGGCAAAGGCCTCCTTGTGTCTTGTAGGAGAGCACGTGATGCAGTGTCCTGTGGGTTCTCTTTTCTCTGTATTTTAGACTTAGTATAATGTATAGCACAGCTCCGCAAAACCTGCCAGAGTACTTGGGCAAAATTCCAAGAAATCCCTCTGTTTCCATTCTTTTTAGTGCCATTTATCTTTCTTAACATGTCTTGCTGCTAGTAACATGAATACTGTATTGATCAGTGGAACTATCTCATATATATTGAGAGGGTGAGAGGTACTTTTCTATTTGCAGAATGACAGCATCAGGAAAGACAATCAGCATTTTCAGAGTAAGATTTAACTGCTTCCTGACTCAGCGCAGGTTGTGGCACGTATCTTTGGAAGACAGAAGGAAGGTTAAAAATGCCTTACACCTAGGACAGTCATTATTACAGAAAATATCCCTCATGCTATTGCAGCATGATTGCATTTCATAACATTTCTGAGGCCCAGAGGATATTCTAGTTCCAAGGCTGATGGTGAGATGTTCAATTCGCCTGCAGACTTCAAGCAATCTGAGGTATGCCAATATTTTGCTATGTGGCCAAGGTAATATTTAAAAGAATGGTTTGACAGAACATGAAATTGTATAATGTGAAAAGGAATAATTGCTTTGCAAAATTCTGATGTCTGTGTGTGTCTCAGGACAAGAAAATACATTCATTTTTTTCTTGAACTGGCATTGTCTAGAAAATATTACTTAAAATGTGGAAATATTAATAGGCAGGATCCTAAGTGTATGCTGTAGATGTTAAAAGATCATAACCAGGGCATGGGCTGTCACAGCAATTGCTCTGACCAGGCTAACACAAGGAATGGAAGTAAGGACTGTAATCACAAAAGACAAAAGCAATAAAAGCCAAACCAAAGGCAAGGCAAGGCAGGAGAATGCCCAGCACCCAGTTTATTCTACCAGTTTAATACTGCAAGGCAGGTCCTGAGACAGCTTGTGGGACAGACATGAAAGAAGCTGAAAGCAGACAGTCACGAATAGCCAGCTGGGAGCCCAAACACGGCCCCAGCAAAGGGATTGCTGCATTTATGGTCCTGGTGCAAAGTAGCGCACTGAGTAATACAGCAGCAGCGGAACAAGCATGGATACCTATCAGTTATTTAGGCTTAATGGCCAGCCTTTATTCCTTACACAGTTTGGTCAGGTTATCGTGATGTAGGAGACTGGCTTCTGCCAGAATGCTGTCTGCCATTTAATAGTCCACGCAGAGCATAATTGTGACTGACAGTAAGTTTATTCATAGCAGTTCTTATTATTTTCTGCCAGAGTGAGATTATAGGTATACTTCTAGGAAGACTGAAAACCCGTTGAAGGGTTTTACATTACCTGGGCAGAAGTAATTTTTTTCTGTATTGTCAAGTGGCTGCTGTGCTGTAAGCCTGCTGATATTTTGATCAATAGTGCACTCTTGACACTTAAGTCTTTTGTGCTGAAAGATGCAAGATCTCTTTGAGTACTAAAGATCAGTCTTTCCTACTCAGTTTTATAGTGTAACATAACTACTTAGCAAACATCTCTGCAAAATATGTCTCATTTTTGACTGCTATCAAGCACCATGTTATAACGAAAATAAATGTCGAAGTTCAAACAAGAAAGTACATACAGCTATCATTTTGAGAAGAAGGTAGAGAAAGGATTTTGGAGAAAATAAGCTGTCTATATTCATGAAGCAGCCACTTCTGCATCACATCTACTCAAATTCCTTTTTTACTGTATCCAGAGACGTTTCCAAGCATTTAACTCTTGTTCTCAACATCTTTTGCATTTACAGCTTTAACGTTCTCTCCCACAGGCACCATTTTAAGGATATGTCTCAGTTCAGGTTAGATCACTGTCCATTATTACTAATAGGAAGGTACTAGTGTTCCAATTTAACATGTCGGTGATGAATACCTAAAAAAGCATATATCAATAGGAATATTCAGGCTTATATTTTTGCTCCTTAATCTTGGTAAATCTGATGCATTTCATTTCTCTTTAGCAGCCACAGACCCTGTGCTGTTGTACCTCTGGGCTTCCCTGCCTCCCATTCCAACAAAATATCCACACTATTGCTGATACAATATGTGTATATCAGTGTTTTAAAGAAATAGAAGATTTTTCCTAAAGCACATAAGAGCATAACGGTGAGTTGCAGTAGGCATCATTCCCAGAAAACAGTGCTGAGATTTGACAGCCAGGCTTTCCACCACACTCTGCCCCATGAAGCAGAATTAAGACGTTGTACCAGTGAAGTTTCTTCTGCAGGAACAGCTGTATTGTCAGCTTGCCGGGGGAGAACTGTTTAAACTGCGATATAATTCTTTGCCTGCTTAGGCACTGCATAAATGCAGATATACTGACAGAGCTCTTATTTTGTTTGAGGAACAGGTTTATATTCACTGGTAAATGCATGAGAATTATTTAGACAACTGTATGAATACAGACAGATTGTGCTAAAAGAAGCCAAGTGTCATTGATAAATCTTTGTAGTAATGACCAGTCTGACAGTAACACTAGGAAATACCATTTGGATTCCATATTCTTTAATTTTGCTGAGACTTGGAGCAAGTGTGCCAGCTGTCATGGGGTAAATAGTTTATTTTGTTTTATTTTAATCATAGACAATCTGTAAGATTACACATTTAAAATAATTCACTGCAGAAATGTAACGTAACTGTGACATTTAGGCTTACTGAGCAAAGATGGGCCCCGATAAACTGTGATGCAGAAAAAAAACACACAGTAATAATAAAAGAATGATATTTAAAAACTACTGATAATCTTCTTATCTATTCAGACTTTGTTTTTCAACTTCTTGATATTCCCTAAAATATCTCCCTTCTGCTGCACTTGCCATTATCAACGTTAAAAAAAAAGTAATTGTAAAGCTATTCTAAACTGTATTTGAGTGCATAGCTTTCTAATTGCCACATAGTTATTGCAGTATAAATTGTTTTGCTGACAGTGTCTTATCTTTGCTAACACTTGCAAATATATACAAACATATTTCTAGATGCATGTGAAATTCTTTCTGTAAGTGAACAACGATTTTATTTTACAAGACAAAAAAATCCATCTATTCCTGAACTGTTGTTAAATGACAAATAATGTTTCAGTTAGAAAATAGTACAAGAGTAACATGTGCTCTGCTTTATTTGTCTAGATTTTGAATCACATCCCAGCCTTCCATTATAAAAAAGAAATCAAGAAGAGAAGATGATGGAATCTACTAACTTCTAGTTATTTACAAGGAATGCACAGTCATTTTTCAGAACAGGAGAGTAATCAAACAACTGAAAATTGCTTTGGTCACAGCTCTATTCCATCTGTAGTCAAATGTGGCTCATAGGTTTTATCGTTTAATTTTTTTTTTTCTTTGAAGAAAGACTAATATATTGGTGGCTGTTTTTTCATTTGGGTACTGAAAGTAGCCTAAGCAAAACAGCATGAGGCTCTGCATAGACTTGTAGATGCTACATAAGGCTGTGTTTTGACCTTATTATTGTTCAGCTATTGTTTTTTAATAGGAAGATTTTAATAACTTATTTCATTCAACAAATTAAAAGTGACTGCTCCGTGCACCCAATTCTGTTAAGGTTTTATCTAGTCCCTGACAACAGGTAGCAGTAAGACAATTTCAGAACTTTACTCTTTTATTGACAGATCACTCTGAAAACAGTGACAAAAGAAAAGTTTTCCTAAGATTTGTCAGATTTGTCTCTTGTTATTGCAAGTTGGGTAGTTTCAGAACAAATATTGTACATATCTTTCACACACCAGGCCTAGAGTCAAGGTTAGGAACTGCCCTTTCAACTCTTAGGTGAAAAGGGAAATAAGCAGTTTCTACTTCTTCTACCAGAATTTTGTGGTTTTCAAATGTGTTTTGATTAATTAATTCCATTCCAGAACTCAAGCTGTTTTAAGACAGATTATCTAGTTTCACTCAGTTTCACTCAGTTCTACACTTTTTGGATAGTTAGGCAGATGATTTCTAAACTGCATAAATGCAAAAATCCTCTGTGATCAGAACAATTCTGTTGTCCAATCTGATACTCGGATTCCTTCAGCTTTTTCTGGATGCTTTCCAATATATTGTATTTCTTTCAAAGAAATAATACAACTCCAGAAATATAATGCTACGTTCACCCACTATGACAGTTTGAACTCAAAGTTCACATTGTTTTCTTTTTTGGCCCTGGAAAAATTGTCCCAAAAGGCTTAAACTGCCTAGAGAGTATCTTAGCTTTGCAGATGCAGGATACATCAGAAGAACAGAATTACTGATAGCTTTTCATTAGTAACCAAACAAATCCAGGATCCAGTAATGAATTTCAGTCTTGCATGTTTGACTGTTACATACAATCCAGACACGCACAAAATTCAGATCACTGCATCCCTGGCTTAAAACTATAAGTAAATTTATATTTGTTTGCCAGTTAAACTGCTTTACACTTAAAGGTGTTGTTTAACGTTCAGCTTAAACCAATATAAACCTATGCTCTCTTGCTTATGCCAGGACAAGCATTTTTGCAATCAAAGGGACAGTTGGATTCAGGAACCCAGCTGGCTCAAAACAAATGACTTTTTGTTTCCTTAGGTATCAGCTTCATTGGTTGCCTGATTGCACTGATGACGTACTGTCATGATCTCTGTTGCTGCAGCACAAGACAGGTGATGTGAATTCAGGAGTGGGGAAAACAGTAAGACTGTTGTAAGTCAGACTTACTGTTGTAAGTTGTCACATTAGTGACAACTCAGATAAACTTAAACTTTAAAAGCCTGACTTCCCTCCTTGTGTGAGCTGTGATTCAGTAAACTTTAATTATGGCTTTTTTGAATTATGTAAACATGGAAAAGTTAGCCCTTAAGTATCATTTAACATATTGTTTAACATTAGCACTGGTAGAAACAAAATACACAACAAAGAATGCAGGTCGTCTTAAAAAATAGGGAAAGAGGAGTGTTCTATCAAGAAACATATTATCTAGCCAAAGATTTGCTGCCTCAGCTTAACTGTGAAAGCAATTCTGGAATAAAGCTATACTTTCTCATCTAAGAAAGTTTTTTTGAGGCAGTATCCCTAACAACTCCTTCGTGATGACAATGAAAAGAGAGGCCCTTCCTGCTAGGTAATAAGAATTTCAAAACCACTAATTCATTATCATTCCAGATTCATCACTCTCCTTCATCCTAAATTTTAAAAAGATTCAGCAAAAGCCACAATTCTCCCTATGGAAGACTACTGCTGTATTATTAAATAAATGATAGTGGCAGATCATTTATGGTTTCTAAAAACAGAAACTAATGTCACTTGATTTTCTAACTACAGAGCAGTTTTCAAATGTTTACCTTCTAGTTTAGTTTTTATGTAACTGAAGTAAAAGTTTAAATCTACTTTAAATCCTAATAAAGATCTTGATTTAAAACCAAAGTTAAATTCCAAGACGACCTCTAATTCTATGTACTACAAAATACTCATATTAATGTCAGTAGTCTGCTGTGTAATTTATATCTAATGAAACATGCTAAGGAGAGAAAAAATATATTAATGATTTATATTGTCGTTGTCATTCAGAAAATTACATTATCATATACTTTCATCAAGTTACGTGTCCACTTTCTTGGCATCGAAGAATTTTAAGAGATGGGAGTTTTTAGTTTGTAAGGCATCTATAAGTTGCACATCAAATACAAAGCAATAGCTGCAGTTCATAATATACACAATTTTGGTGTAACTGAAAGAACAAAAATACTCCTTGGAACTCCAACATTCAGCCTCAGTAGTTTTGCTGTACAGTTTAAATGCATAAGTGTGAATACTCTCTTAATGGTTATCTGCAATTCTATCACCAGCCATCAATCCCTTCCAAAGTATTCTAATTCAAGCTTGTAAATGTTGTAAAACTTGTTGAAGGTATATTCTCTCACTATTGGCATATAGTTAAATTCTTTCTTATCCAGTTGACACATGCCAAAATAAAGCTTCATCCTTTAAAAGGATGGGCAGCATCCTTTTAAGGGCAGCAAGAGTTTTTTAGGTTTCCTGAAAGCACAGCAGGCATGAACCACTAGAATTACTGCACCAACTAGAATTTTCTAGCACCTGTCTGATCTGAAGTCTCATTTACTGGTATACACTGAGCAGCATCTTCAAGACCATTACCATACAAGACACTTTTGTATGAGCATGCTCTCATCAAAGCACTGAGCAAGCTCCTTATAAAAATGTCTTAATTAATTTTTCTTCATGGAAAAGCTCTGAGCCCATGCTTCATCAACTTAAGTTTCTGTCATTAAGTGGTCCTACCTATTGTTGAGGTGTCAGTTTTTGTAGAGACCTTGTACCTGATCTATATACGCATGCTGCTTATATGTTCCTTTTCAGTTATTACACTACTGTAAAGAACATCTTTTTCATCTCTATTTTCTCTGTCCCTTAAGCAAGCTTTGCAATTTCTGCTATTACCTTCTTGCAGCAAAATGAACAAAGTTATGAGACACAAAATCAACACAAACTCCTCAAAACTGATTTCCCTTCTGAAAAGCAGATCTTGATCCTAATAATTACAGAGGCAAAGATTCATACTTGCAGCATGTGACTTCAATGAAGTGACATTTGTTGACTTGAACAGTTTCCTTCTACGATGATAAGCATGAGCAGGCAAATGAAATCCAGCTCTTACAAATGCAAGACTAAAATGATACAGTGGGAATTTCTGTATGCAGATCAGACACCTGTATTACTTGTCATCACCACAGAGAGTGCCAATTGAGTCTTGTGTCTTGCTGACATTGGCAATGTGGTCATGGAGCAGACATGGTCATGTTGACAAGCATGTGACTGCTTGTGATGCAGGTAGCATGCCGTGAAGAAAAAGCTACAGAAGTCAATCCTCTCCCGGTTGCCTCCAGCAGAGAAGAGATTGGGAGATAATTTCCTCCCCATCATTCACACATTTTTCCTCACAGCAGAAATAAAGAGATGAAAGAGCTAAGGAGCTAATTAATCATTGACTGAAGAAATGCAACATCACCAACAGAAAAGCCAAGATACAATGTCAGGATGTTATCATAACTACTTAGCGATTCCTTTTTAATGCCATTTGATAATGAACTGTCTGAGGATTACTGGAGTTGAGGATAGTTGCAGTACTTGATAGCATATCTACTAGGACTTGTTTCCAATCTTCTGTGCTCTTAGTGGTGGAGGGCACTACACTTGTGTAGTCATCTTCACATGACAGAGAACAGTATTTTCTCAAAAATCTCAGTTACTTATTTAATGAGGAAAAATAAAATTATGTAATAAGCAGGCTCATGTGTCCTCTCTCTTCTATAACTTTTAAAAGCACTAGCAAACATCAATAAAATATTAGAGAAAAACAATGATAACAAAGATATTATTGTCTTAGAGAATTAATAAATATGGGCAATCGGGTAGAAGACAGACATCTGATTAATGCCCTTCTGATGGATAAGTTTCACAGTTTGCTTAACTCCTATTTAAACATATAAGGGAAAGGCTAATAAATGCCACCACCGTGGAAAGTGATGCTTGTCCTTTATTAAATTACAGCAAATCAAAGAAGAAGGAGCAAAATGATAGGAAACTACATCTTATTTGTTCTGCTGCCAACAGAACAGCCTCTCTTTTACCTCCTACCTTTCCCTTTTTGCTTTCAAACTAAAACTCTAAAATGCTGTAACTGCAGGACACCATGTTACAAAAGTCTTTGTGCATCTCCCATAGGAATTCTGGGCCCATCCTCACCAGAACTGTATACATAGTGCTAAAATCTTCCTTTGTTTTTCTTTCTAAATTGTGACATGAAGTAGTGGAATAACACAACTAAGTATTGTGCCTTCCTACAATGTAGGTCATGTACTGCAAGGGTCATATAAGCTTGTTACAACATGTTGAGGCATGCAAAAAACTCCCCTTTTTTCCCCTCTCTCTCTTTTTTTTAATTAATACTTCAACATCCTACAGGGTTCTTGCCCAGCAGGCCTTAGTAGGCCATCTATCTCCTTGCCGACAGAGTTGGATATGTGGCAAATCAGTCTAGACTCAAAAACGGGCTGGTGGGAGGAAGTTGCAAGGTACTTAACAAGGTAATGTCCATTCTTCCTGTTTTAAAATATATAACAATATTTTCATCTGGTCAATGCTAATTTTTTTCTGTGTTATTGTTCTTTAAGTGTCCACTGCTTTAAACTGCACACACAAACGCAGACACACATTTACTGCAAAAGTTTCTGTTGAAATCTCAAGCAGCTAAGCAACATTATGGCTGCCACTACCTCCTTCTACTCCAAACAGCCCAGAGCAGCAGCCAGGGACTGGGGAAAGGACTCCCCTTCTCTGGGGGGTGCTGGGGCAGGTGGAGACACATGGTGCCCATCCCTTTGGTTAGGGTAATATTGTTAGCTTTGTTCAGTTAGAATTAATCTTTAGCACATTTGTGAGATACATGTGTAGGCAGCATAAAAGGTAGATATTTTAGGGATTTTTTAGGGAAATTTAGGAAGGCAAAAAGCATTAGTTTCATCTGAAGAAATGTAACTAGTGAAATCTGTACTCCTGTGATAGTTGTTACTTTTTGTCCATTTTTGTTTGTCACTTTTTGTCCATTTTTATTTGTCTTCTCCTTTTAATAATGTATAGGCTTTTTAGAGTTGGGCTGCCTACGCAATTTTTTTTGGTTGCTTTGTACAGAGCCTCACACATTAAGGGCAATTTTTGACAACCTTCTTGTCTATAGTCAACTGCATCAAGCAAGAGAAAAAGGTATTTCTCAAAAGGTGACGTTGATTTGTAATATTTTTTTCACGATGTACTTTTCATTTGAATTGAAAGGAGATCAAAGGAAAAAATAAGAACCAGAATATCATCTGAAAATACACCATACTTTGCTCCTGCAATTTTGAAGCTTTATTTTCAATAGGCAGTAAGCAACAATAGACACATGCAAATTTTGTTCCATATTGTCAACATTATTCCAAGAAAAGTAAATTTGAAAATATATGCTGTGATTTAATTAGTTTGTATACCGAACATTAGAAACATCTGACATATTCTTAGGGATATTTGCATTTGAAGTTATAGTGAATTATCTCTTCAAATAAATTGAGAACTTCTGTAGAAACAGTAGGCCATGAACTAACACATTCCCATATACTTGCATATACTCCAAGGCATTGCTCCAAAGCATAGCAAAATACTCACTACCAAATGTACTTCTGGACCATCCTGGCTACTTAGGCAATTACTGCATAATGGAGAGACCATTGTGGATGTGCTCAGCTTCCTTCTTATACCACATGGTTCAAAACTTGTGGATTCAAAACATGCATAAGAGCATTAGTGAGGTTCTGTAATATTTAGCTTTTTTTCCCCAGGTAAAAGTTCAAAAAGAATGAAACATGTTTCTAATACATTTAATATTTACATGAATATAGATCAGTCTGGTATTTGACCCATTTTTTGTACTTTAGAGGCTAAGTCAGATGGTCAAGATTATCTTTTAAACAAATATATCACAGCAAAACATAAGCTAAGCTTGGTTTACATTTATTTCTGTTACTAGACTTACAATGATAAAACAGACTTTCTGAAATAGTACTAATTTTACACTTGTAACTGGCATTTTTAACAAGTATAACATTTGATGCTCTGATGAACGTTTTTGTTACTGTTTTTTAATATTTATTAAATATTCATTAATTAAAAACCTAGACTGATAATTCTATGTGACTTCTTACAACATCTCTGAGACATTGTTCTTTACTTTGACCTTGCCAATGCAGGGCTTCATCTCCACCCATTAGTTATTGCTTCATTCCCTTTAAACTGTATTTGCACTTAAAGGTTTGCAGTTCCCAGAGTTTCCCAGTTGTGGACAATTCTGAGAATAATCAGGACCATACTATATTCTTTATCTTTCATTAAATACTGCCTTCTTATTATGCTTTTTAGACATGGTATTTAGTACATTTAGGATATTTGGAGATGCAGGAAACTGACTATACCTGTTTCGGAGAGCTAACCCTTAACCCCATAATCTCCCCGATCACTGTTTTTCTTGGGAACTGAATGACATAGGAATAGTCCCCTGAAAGTTCTGTTCTACAATGTTCAGATTTTTTTTCATTAGCTCAGCCCATGCTTCACTTTTAAAGCCAGTGCTGCATTGTTTACAATAAAGGCTTCTCTCTCTGTGCTCCATCTTCGCTTTGTGTTGAATACTGAAAGAATCAGCTTTTATTTTAAGAATAAGATACAGATATAGCAGATACATTGTTCATTTTTCTCTTGTATTTTTACTCATTTTTTTTAGAGAATGTCCATATAATTAAAGACATGACTGAGTACACAAATAAAAACCAGACATCCAATAGCATTCAGCAAAGAAAGAAGGCATTATTCCACTTTGTAAAAATACATTCATACATTGTGTAATGACTAAATTCATCATGAATGAACAGGCTTGTCCAACAACAATTTGTATTTTTTTATTTAAATTTTTGATCTGAGTGTTTGTTACAGAATGGCATAGTATTTTTCTGTAAGAACTTCAGTAAGCTTTCATGTGGGTTTACGCTCATTCAGCCAGACTTAACAACATGTGACTTACTTTCAGATCTTTGAAGGTAACTTTTTAATTTTTGTCATGCCATGCTCATTAAATCAACATTTGCTGTGAAGCTATCTGCCCCCTAGAATCCAGATGTTTTGACTAACCCATCTAGGATTAAGGCAGTTCAGTTCAGGGTTCTCCAGTAGAAACGCGCTTTGTTATGGTCAGTCAGCAGACTGGCCCATCCATTAGGAAAAATGAATTCAGTGCTCAAGGCAAACATCCTTTATATAGGTTAAGACATGTGGTTCATGAAAAAGCTTGGAAAAGGGTGTCAGACAGCACTTTCCAAGAGGGATGATATAGTTCTAATTTGACATGTAAGAATGGTCAGCATTGTTGTTTGTAGACAAACAAAAACTCTTCCATGGTTTTTAAAGAGAGTTGTGAATCTTAATGGACATGCACTTAGCATACTCTATGCTTTTGCAGTTTAGTGCAATCTATAATAGATTAATATAATGATTGAGTGAGTAAGCCTATCAGGATAACAGAACACAAGTAATCGATTGTTAGCCTGTACATTTACTTTCTGCGTAGGTATAGTTTCAACATTCTGATTTTAACAAAGAAGTACCACACCATTTTTCCTCTCTAAATAATATATTGTTAAATAAAGTCAGAAACTGTAAACATATATTTAAAAACATGCACTCTAAAAGCAGCTGGAGGCAAGTTCTGTATGTAAGGGAATCAAAAAAACAGAGAAATACAAGTACCTTATAAAAATCAAATTTCTGCAGCAATTCACTTTAGAAAATAGAAGAGGCATTGTTAATTGCCTGATGCTCCACTCTGTTATATGGTGTTTCGCGATCTATACTAGGCCAATGCAGTCTAATTCTAAAGCCATCAGTGTTTAGATATCTATCTCTTTCTATATACACACTAATGATTTAATTAAAATTTACATGATTCTGGTCGTTGAGTCAATCAAGTGATCAAACACAATATTTAAAAGTTATATACAAAAAACAAGCAAAGAAATTCAATAGAGGTGAAAGCAATGCCTTATTTTCCTTCACTAGTTACTAATATTTTAGAGAAGAATGACCTGACTGCTTGGAAGTTTGATTGATTTTTGCAGTCTGGAGCCTTACACCTTCAATAAATGCAAAGACTGGCAAGTACTGCTACGTGATACTAATAGTAGGCAATGAGGCACTGCTAAACCGTTTCCTGGTTGATTTTTCATTTGTATTTAAACAAAAGTGATTGATCTGACATTGAGGAAACTTCAAATAAAAATAGCCTGGCAGGAATGCAAAGCCTTGTTCACTTAATAAGGGGAAGGGGAAGGGGAAGGAGAGTGGACAGGAAGGTGGAAAGAAACAGAAAAGGGAGAAGGAAGCTTGCAATAACTCTAACTCGATCAAGGTACTCCATGAATATCTAACTAATGGATTACATTTTTTTATAGCTGTATCTAAAATACTAAACATCTCCAGTTACAATCACTCTCCCTCCTTGTTCCTTCTGTTTTTTCCTGCATTTTTTCCTTACAGTATTTCCAGTTCACTCTCTTCCTTTCTTCCCTCACACAATGCTTTAGCTACCTTTTCCGCCCACAGTGTCTTCATTTTCTCCCTATGCCTTCTAGTGACCTCATGGGCAAAGGCAGTATAAGCTGTGCACATTCTGAGCAACACGTGTTCTTGCACAGTCAGTATCTGTGTAGCTTTGTCACCTACTGTATCCCAGCCATCACTTCTCATATGTGTCTGGGAAATTAAGTGTTTTTAAGATTCCATCTTTGTCAAATGCAGTTTACTACATCCACAGGTTGAAAAGTTACTGAAGCAGGAAAGGAAAAAGGAATATATGTTCAGACAAGCTAAGTTTCTTAAGAAAGTTAAACTAAGAATTGTCCCACCCTATGTCCATTTGTACCAAATCTAAATCCTAAGAATATGCATGCTTGAAATTTGTGGAAAAAAGCAAAGAAGGGCAGGAAGGATCTCAAGCATTGAGCACAGATTATGATCAAGGTGAATTCTTCTCACTTACGCACTTGTATCTGTGCATCAAAATATGCTACCCATAATTATTACACCTTGCAGGTCCTCCCCATTACAGTATCATGTATATATGCATGTGCTGCTACTACCTCAGTTGTTTTTGTACTATTAAAAAACACTCACAAAAAGCTTAGTATACCAGGGAACTTCAGAAGAAATAAAAATTTCTGAACAACCACAACTGTTTTCAAATGTATAACAACAAAACTGAGTTCCATTTCCAATAAGAAATAACTTGGGCAAACTAAAAATGTTCTAGCCCTCAGAAATGTTCTGTATACTAAGAAATATAACTACCCATCAAACACAGTATGTTATGGATTTAAGAAACTCTCTCCTTTTCTTATATTGCAACTGTTGCTACAAAGGGTAGATGTTAATGTATAAGCATTTATTTAATAAGCAAATGAGAAAATAAGTTTCTTGAAGGTGAAATGCAGTTTATCAAATTCCTATGTTGCTACCAAAATTCTAAGGCTAGTTACAGTTTTCAAATCAGCAACTACCGATCATTTTTTGTCCAATCCAACAATAATTGTCTTATATCATAATGATACACTTAATTTGTCTCTAAGAACTAAAGCTATATATATATTAGTTATAGAAGTTATATATATTTCAAAATAGACATACTGTCTTTTAATCTCATGATTTAACATTCATTGACTTGGTGGGGAAACAAACTTTTATCAGTAAGTACTTTCACATTTTTTTTTATAATATTATTAACAACAATAATTATACCTTTATCCACTCTTAGGACTTAGCATGCAGTTAAGAAAGTTTTAAAAGTTATACCTGTATAATATTTTTATATTTTCTTCCTTGTTTGGATGGTAGATCCCTTCATGTATGGAGTTTACTTGACTGTACAGTTTCTTAACGGCCAGAGATAAGGTTTCCATAGTCTGTAGTGGAAAATGTAATTTAGATACCATCAGCCTTGTCAGTAAGAAAATAACTATTGAAAAACTAGTTCCCTCTGTTTGCTATTAGAGGCTAGATCCAGAAAAAGAGTTTGGCATCTAAGGAAGGGATTAGACAAACTTTAGGTGCCCAAATCCAAAACTGAGATCTAAAAAAATATCCACTCAGCAGCTGCCTATGGCTTAAGACATATCTGTATTTAAGATGAAACTACTTCATATGACTACAGCTCTGATCCTGCATTTCCACATAAGTTTGTCCCAACTTCAATACCCAACTTCCCATCTAACCCTAAATGGGTAGAAAAAACACAGGCATAGCTCTGAAGATATAGCAAGAAGATTGCATCCTCCACAAAATGCAATTCTTGACACATAACAAAAAAAAAAAAAAGGATGTTGTAAACATTGATATGTCCACCTTCTTGTATATTGTAGCCTAACACAAAGGTTACTGGCATGAGAAAAAGGAGAGCAAGGTTCAAACAGTGTATTCTTGCCAGTACTGAAATGTTTTGACACACAAAATGTGTGTGTATATACACATAGGTAATATTGACGTAATATGTGGACTACACTTACATATAAGAATACATATAACATGCATTTATTTATGTCTTCTTACACACAGAGATATGTATATAAAGCCTCAAGTGAACATGGCTAGTTTATAAAAGTGGCCATCATCACCATTTTCTTCCTTCCACATGTCAAAAGTGGAAATAATATACCTTTGAAAAATAAACTATGAACATCTATATTCAAGAGAAAATTCAAAATTACAGAGTCAAAGTAGATGAAAGTATACATTTTCATTCTCTTACTAATATGCCTAAATCCTGGGAGAGAGCTGGGTCTTACACAAATGACTGTCTTCAGCATTTCCTGGTGACTGCCCAGGAGAGTTCTTTGAACAGCTCCAGGTTTTTGAGCCTTATTTCTGAGGCTAGCACTTCTCCTTATGCCCTCTGTACCATAATTCAGGTATCAAACAAAGGAACCTGAATTCTACCTGAGAAGAACATTTTGGGCCTAGCACTACACCTCTAGGAGAACCAGAATTATGCATCGGTTCTCATACTGTGTACTATTGATACCCATTTCACATCATGTGTGAAAGAAAAACAAAAAATCACAAACCAAACCAGAGCTGGAAACATTGTAGTTCTTGTCTTTGATACCACCCATACCAGATTTATTGATGCTAGACTAAAAGTTTCAGTTTTAGACCACATTAGCTGAGTCCCTCATTCTACAGAAGATATATTCTTACTTATCAGCTGTTAAACATTAGACTACTACAGTGTATCTAACACAACAGAACAGAGCATGTATCTAAACAGGCAATGATATCTAATCTTAAGTGTCATCCAACAAAAACCTCAGACCCCAAGAATAGGAAGAGTTGCAAAATCAAATGCAGAGAAAACAACATGTCACGAGTTGCCTAGAAAACCTGAATTGGTCCATATGTACATTACCACACAGTTTTAAAGTAACCTGCCTTTGCCCTCTCAGACAAGTATACATTATAACACAGCTTTAACGTATAAGACCAGACACTACTTTCCACTTGACCCCTGCTGTATTCAGGCTGCTCTCACTGGAACTATTATGATTCAAACTACAGTTTTACTGTAACCTCTTACAGTTGTGACCTCTCACATTACTCCGTATACACCATCAAAACAGTGAGCTGACAGCAGAACGGTTAATTTCCTTGCAGTTTAATGATATTCTAAGAAATCATAGTTTATTACAAACATTACAGTTTTCTGTGTAAAAGGTCCTTGTGAGGAAAGGTCTGAGCTCATCGCTTTCATTGGCCTCAGCTGCAAATGTGAGTTCTGCATATTTCTGCAATTTACATCATGCATGCATTGAGAAGGACCCTGGAAAGCAAAGAATCCTTACCAGCTTTCCAAAGGTATTTCAGTTCATGTGACTTAATATCACTCAAAAACCCTCTAACAGAGAGGAGAAAAGGGTCTGATTGTCTGTGGCAACATTTTTTCTCTTAGCCACCTGACCACTACTGTCTCTCTGCGGTACTCTTGTCTCATTCATCAAACAGCTTCTGACTTTTTTAACAAATGAAACAGAAGGTCTACAGAGGACTGGTTTGTCACAGTCCTGTTTTTTCCCTCTAGGCACCCCATTACCCTGTTCAATGAATCGACTAAATATTCCTCCGAAAAAATAAGGAAAAATAATACCTACCTGATCGTGCACAAGATGAACAAAGACTCCAGAGTCAACCTTAATAACAGATATCCCAAATCCTGAGGCCATTTTTTTTTGTAATCTTAGTGTTAGTTTACTGTAGATTTAAATATAATGTCCCTCTTAAGAGAAAGAAATTTGGAAATGACATTTTATGTACACGGCGGCAAAGTTAGATTTTTGGATTCACAAAGGTATCTGCACTCCACTAACAACAAATGAAATAAAAAGTGTTGTATTTTCTGTAGGGATCTGCCACTAGAGGGGGAATGGAGCAAATGTGAAATGGTAAGATCCGTGTGTTTACAGCTTTTTGCTGAACAGCACAGCAATGTCAGGTTTCAAAACTCCTCGGTTTTATTCCAGATTCTGTAGGAGACCCATCTTACAGCTTTCCTCAATTTTGCCTGATACCAAGCGTTGTGCCCTTCAACTGTCATTCTTTCCCCTAAACCTGCTTCCTCTTTTATTCCTAGCTTTCCCTGATTGTCAGTCCCTTTCTGTTCCTACACTAGCCCCCATCTTTTTGTCCTTCCCCAGGTTATTCCCTGTATTGTCCCCATCGCTCAGCTGCTTTTCTCTTCAACCTATCTCATTCCGCTGCATTAGAAAATCCTAAATGCAGTCAGCGTGCACAATAGTGCACCACGCACAAGAGTGGCCGTTTCTCTGCTGTCAGCAATTCCCACCACAGCAGCTCATAACGTCCATACCCAGGAACTGCAGGAGTCCTGAACCGCCTTTCAAAGCCAGAATCAAACACTTTAACTTTTTGTCCAGAGGGAGAAAGGGCGGGAGAAGTTATGAATAATCGAGCCCTGAAGTAGGTTCTGTAAGATAATGGAACAAGCTCCCAATATGGAAAAACTTAGCAATGATTTAAGCTTCTTGGCTCCTGCAAAAGTCTACTGAACTCTATTGGCCATTTTTTTTTTTTGTGTGTTATTACAGTTTTAACAAACTTTGGGGGGGATTTTCATGGAAAAAGAAAGTAGTGATGCTAACACGTATACGCTGACTTTAAGTCATAGGGGTATGTCTCCATGACAGTCCTCGAAAAAGAAGCCCATGCACAGTGGTAAAAGACGTTTTCAGCATGTGTCTAGTTCTCAACGGCAGCTAATGTATCTTAAGTAAGTACTTCCCCAAAATATTGGTCAGAAGCACACATCAGGCGTGAACAATTTTCAAACCTGAGCAGATTAAACCTGTGAAAATCAGAAGGGGCTACACGCCGCGACGGAAGAGCGGGGCAATCCGAACGGCAGGCCCCCCACCAGCCTGCTACAGCTGTGGCCCATTTCCCGTGGGCGCAGGCGGTGCTTTTCAGGAAGGTTGCTACTTTTCCAGAGGCAGAAAAACCTGACCCGAGCTGGGGCGTGAGAGCGGCCCGCAACCGCGTCTCACGCTCTTCGCACACGAACAGCCAAAAGCACACGGAGAGCAGCGACGGCTCTTTGCTTAAACAACGCGGGGGCTCGTTCGATGCCGGAGGTCACCCCCACCCCTCCTCTCCCCGGCCGCCGTTCCCCTCTCCGCAGCGGGGCATGGCAACGCCCGGGAAGGACGGCGGAGGCCCAAGGCAGCCCTCTCGCTTCCCCCTCCGGCCTCCTCACTTCCCCCGGCGGGGCCTGCCGCACACCGCCAGCCGAGGGGGCGGCGGCGGGCGCGGGGAGGCCGTTACGCGGCGCCTCCGAGCCGCCGCCGGGCAGCCGTGTCCCCGCGCCGCCCGCTGCCGGGCGGGAGGGTCCTGCCGCGCCGAACCGGCGGGGAGTGGGGGGGGGTCCTCCTCCTCACGGCGGCCCCGCGGGTGAGAGGAAAGGCGAGCGGCGGCGGCCGCGGCTCCCCCCGCCGCCAGCCGCCTGACGGCAGCGGCCTCCCCAACGGCCGCCGCGCGCGCGCGTCCCCCCGCCACCCCCGCCCCTCTCCGCGGCGCCGGGGCGGTGCCGGCCGGTGGGGGGCGGTGCCGCCGCCCGTTGACACGCGCGCGGCGCCGCCCAGCCGCCCGGGCGCGCGGGGGCGGAGCGCGGCGCTCGCGGCGGCGGCGGGGGCTTTTTCGGCGCGGAGCGTGTGCGCGGCGGCCCGCGGTGCTCCGGCGGCGGCGGCGGCAGCGGCAGCGGGAGCAGCGCTCCGGCCGCCCGGCGCGGGGAGGAGGTGTCAGACTCCGGCGCCGCTTGCCGGCAACGAGGAGGAGCGGAGCGGCTAGTGAGGCGGCCGGAGGAGGAAGGGAGGGGGAGGCAGCGGAGCTCGGTCGGCCCCGCAGCGCTACTGCTGCAGCCGCCGCTGCCGCCGCCACTTGCCCGCGGGGCGCTAAGCCTGCCCGGGAACCCGATCCGCTCCCGGAAACTCTCGGCTCGCCTCTCGCCGCGGCGGCGGGGTCTCGGCCGCGCTCTCCGCCCCGGCGCAACGGGCGAGGGAGAGGTGGGGGGGCAACTTCTCGCACTTCTCCGGAGGAGACTCGGGGCCGCCCCGCGCCGGGGGCGGCGGCGCCTGGGGTCCCCGCCGCCCGCCGCGGCGGGAGAACTTTCCCCTCCGAGCGCGGGGCGGCGAGTGGGGCCCGGGAGCGCCGGCCGCGGCGGGAGGAGCGCGGCGGCGGGGCCGGCCGGGCGGCCGCGGAGATGAAGCTGAGCCGGCAGTTCACGGTGTTCGGCAGCGCGGTCTTCTGCGTGGTGATCTTCTCCCTCTACCTGATGCTGGACCGCGGCCACTTCGACCACCCGAAGAGCCCCCGGCGGGAGGGCACCTTCCCCAAGGTGAGCGGGGCGGGCGGCGGGCGGGCGCCCTGGGCGGAGGCGGAGGGGCGGGCGGCGGGGNGGCGCCCCTCTTCCCCTCTTCCCCGCTTCCCGCCGGGGGTGCCGGGGCGCTGAGGCGGTTCTCGCCCCCTCCGGGCCGGCCGGGGCGGGGGAGGAGCGGTGCCGCCTCGGGGCGGCGCTGCTGCCGGCGCGGGGCTGCGGGGGGAGGCGGGTGCAGCCCACCCGGCCGGCACCGGGGAGGCGCGGAGGGGCGGCTGGAGGGAGGGGGGTGGGGGTGTGTGTCTGTCTGTCTCCCCCTCGACGGGACGGGCCGGGGGCCGCGCTGCGGCTTCAGCGGTCGGCCGCCCTCCTCGGGAGCGGGGCAGGCAGCAGAGGGGGGAGTGGGAAGCAGTGCTGAGGGCGGGTGGGAGGGAGCTGCCAGGGAAAGCTGAGAACTCGAGGGTAGACCTCGGCTATGGCATCAACAGGTGGGTTTAGAGAAATGCTGACTTTATGGTACTGCTTTCCTTTTTGCTAAGCCTTGCTTTGGAGCCGTAACTGACCGATACCTGACTGCGCCGCGTGGTTAAGCGAAGCGGTTCTGTAGTTCCTCATTTTCCCTCGTTGTCTGTGCGGGAGAGAAATTTAAAAGCTGTGTCGTGGTAGTGTTCTAATAAGGAGTGTTTAACCACGACAAGAAAAAAGTGTTTCAGAGAGCACATGGTATGCTGTGCGGAATGGCAGAATATTGCTCTGTGTAAATAGCTTTATTGTAGTAGTAGACAAAAAAAACATAGGAAGTAAAGTTATAGCTTATTTATGCTTGCACTGTGCTATTTTTTTTTTTGGAAATAAATGAAAGTGTTTTTTAGTACAGCAAGGAGGGTTCAAGAGAATAGATGAACTCGAAAGGCTTATTTAAAAAGTAACAATTCTCTCGCTGATAGAATCGTTAATTTTTTATTAAATGCAAAAGTAGTAGTTGAGACAATTTTGTTAATGGTAAAGGTAAAATCCTTGACTTAAATGTAAAGAAAGAGTGCAGATGTGTAGTGCCTGTATTCCTTCAAGTTACGGTTCAGAGGTCAGCTGCTAGTTTTTGCAGGAACTAAGAGAATGGGAAAGAAGCTTAGGGGAAGAAAGCAAGACGAGGCTAGCTGCAGCAGCTGTGTCTGTTCAATAGATAGCTCCAGCAGGAGAGTAATGCCATGTGTGACGCTTGTAACAGCTAAGTGCAAGTGCTGCTTTGGTGATATGGTCAGTATCTTATATGTGGAAATCACTTCATGTGTCTTTATCACCAGTTGAGTTTAATAGAGGTAATGTGTAGAACAGGAAAGCTCTTACATGGGTGATTTTTTTTTTTTAATGTTAGATTTTGGTTTGAAATACTTGAATGAACAGGGAGAAGACTTATTAGACGTGTTTCGTATTCCATTGTCAGTGTCTTGCAGCTGAAGTTCCTCTCTGTGTCCTATATGTAATGCTGGTCTGCTGTGTAACATGGCCTTATCTCTTGTGACCAAGTACCTTAAACTGTTGCTACACCTCTTCCTTCTACATGATCTGGTCAGCTAGAGACAAATGTCTCTCCTTCTGTCATCTTCTTTCCCCTCGATCTTCTAGAACAGTCTGTCAGTGTTTACTCTTTTTGCCTTTTCCATATCTAAATTTCTTCGGGGCTGCTGACTCTCACTGGAGAATCCTCTGCCCGTCACTGTTTTAGTCCTTCCTTTAGGCGAACAGTTACCTTTTCCTTTCTTACTGCTTTATCCGTTGAGGAGGTTATGGGTGAAATTGATGTGATTTTGTCCTTTCCTTTTGCTGCTCATAGCATGGAAATTTTTCACTTTTTTACAACCGGGAAACCTCTGACACCTAGCAAATGCTTTCAGACTTACTTCAACATCAGTTTAAAGTAAATGCAAAAGATGAAGAGTGGAATAGAAGCCACCAAAAATACTTGAAAGGAACAGCTTTAAGCCTACCTCAGCTAACAAAAAGTTGTTTGTGTTAGTGCAGCGTTGCCAGAACTCGGTGTACTGTAAGTGAAACTATCCACAGATGTAAAAACTTGAAGCTGTTTTTGTTTGTGAAAACCTATGGCAGCAGTAGGTCGTCTGTCTGTAGATTTAAGAAGGCATTCTCTTTCCTGATGGCAAAGGTCAGAACCTTTCTTGCTTAGAAAATAGAATTGAGACTCTTTTTCCACAAATTATTGCATTGATTCAGTTCATACCTCTTTTTGTTCTGACAGCGTGCTAATTTTTCAGCTTTGCTGTTCCTCTGTGCAGTTCTGGTAACAATACACGTCATCTTTCGTGTCCTGAAAGTTGCATGTTGGTTAGTTTCTTCCTGACCTATGTGGCTTACACTAAGCTCAGAGGAGAGAAGTGGGTGCCTCTGGAAGCAGTGTCCTGTTTAGCTTATGAGTGTTTGTCTATTTAGGTGTTTTCTTCAACTTCTGCCAGGATTAGAGGTGGAATTTTTCAGCTGGCAGTGCCTGTTGGTCTTCATTCGCCTAAAGTGCCATGGTACCTAATACCAGAAGTGAAATAAATGGGTAGGATTGCTGCTCCACTTTCACTTCCACTTTTTCTTCCAGACAAGGTGCCTTCTCTTTGCATGGTCTCGGGGTAGTTTGCATCAGACTCAGCTTTGTGAACCTGTCTTCTTTCAGGCTTCTCCGCCAGTGTAGTCAAGAGTTATCCTTACGGAGGTTGCTTTCTCATTTGAGAGTTCAGATAGTAGTTCAAGGATGCCAACAGAAATGTCCTGCAGAAATAATTTTTTGGACAAGATCTCCCAAGATGAGTGAATATCCATAGGCAGATGCCTTTACATACTCTCTAAACAAATACATGTAAGTGCCTTTTGCTAGTGTGCTAAACAGCATTTGTGGTCAGGCTTGGGAGGCAGTGGTGACATTGTGTCTTTTTAGGTGTCGGGTTTGCAAAAGCTGGCATCAGTAGTCAGTTCTACAGTGAATGTTGTCCATACCTATCCATGGTAAGGTGGCATCGTGGCAACTATAACAGAACTTGAGCTGAAGTGATTTATGGCGTTGTCATCATTGGTGGTGCATTAAAATTGTAATATCAGAAGATCTGTATGTTGCCATAGAACTGAAGTCCCTGTTAATTTTAGGAACATTAGCCACCTATAATACATGGAGATCAAAACTTACTGCCCTCTCCTCTGTAATTTCTGCATATATCTTTATGGATCCTGTCTGGTTGTCAGGTGTACGCTATTCTTACAAAGGCCAAATCACAAGCTCTGTCTTTCTCCCTGAGCCTGTTCCTAGCTGTAGGATGCTCCTGTCTCAGGACACATCTCAGGATACTGTGAGTCCTAGTGTCCTGTCTCAGGCTAGGGACAATGTTACAACATTGCGCAGAGACCAGCTCAAGGTAGAGGAATAGCCTTAGGTGCGTTTTTAGGTTATTCTTGTACCAGTTGTCAGTACAGATCACTGTGTAAGAGTCTTCTAGTGGAATATAGTGTAAAAATAGTCAAGTATATTGTTTTTGTTTGTAATAACACAGAATTCTCTAAGAAATCTTGTTTGACTGTACGGTGGAGGGAGGTTCAGAGTGGTGCTTAGTCCTATGCCATCTCTTGTGCAGCAAGTGTCAGGTGCAAGTGATTTGTGGGCTAAGTTCATAACTACTAAATGAAAATTGTATTCAAGTCGAGTCTAAAGTGGAATAAATCCATAAGAAGCTTATCTTGACAAACCTGTGTTATTGTATACAGATGAATACCAAGTACTGATAAGCCTATATTAATCTATTCTGTATTTTGGACCCAAATAGAAAAAAAAAAAACGTTAGCCTAACACGGCTTGTTTTCTCAACTAACTTTACCTTGCCTTAGAACAGATCCATAAAAACTGCTCATTTACAGAAGCTTGTGGAATATTTCTTTTGATCCTAAGTTTTGCAAGATTCATGCCTAAGCATGCATGGCACACATTAAAAATCCAATTTTAAAAAAAAAAAGTGGAGGATTTGTTTGTAAGAGTATCCTGCTTCAGAAATATATGGCCTTTGTGTAGGCTTCACATGAAAGTTAATTTTTACTGAATTTTAGGCCTGAGCAAGGCAAAACAGCAACACAACGCAGCATCTTCTGTCACTACCTGATAGGTGATGCTTTGGACATGAATTTCCTCCTCTAACCACTTTCACACAGCTTGCTTTGGCTTTTCCAGGATATCTCCCCACTGTGTGCAAGGTTGTTTCTGGAAATACATTTTTAAAGCTCAAGTCTGGCATGGTTCCAGTTGAAAACTGGATTGGCCCCAAGTGATTACTCCTTTTTAGCTTTTATCTTTCCCTTAAACTTTATTAAAAGGCAAAGCACAAACCTACAACAACTTCCATACTTACTGTTTTCTTTTTTGTCTAAACAAGTTGTTATTTCAATAAGACCTCTCTCTGCCCCCTCTCTGTTTTCTTCCCTCCCTCCTCTCCTCCCTTTGACCACCATTATTTGAAGCTTACTCTGATCTTCTTGTATGTGTTAACTGCTTTTGTGGGCTCACTAGTTGCATTGTGTTGAGCAGAGGTGATCAAGTACAGCACCTCTAAAAGCAGCTGGCTTGTTCTTTTGTTTCCAGTGTCCTTTCAGCAAAGCATCAAGTGGCGTGGGTGTTGGTGGTACTGCTAAAGCTTTATTACTGGAATCATGCTTTCAAGGCATCTACATAGTGCATCAAATACTTCTGCACAAATGGTGCAAGTGGAGATTGTTGCAGTATGGAGTGTTATGTCATCTGAGCTTGCCAATAATTTAATTGTAGTACCACCTGGCCAAAATATGAATCACGGTAGGGTGGAGCAGTAATAGTAGGAAATTAGGACCAAATCCATGGTAGAAACACGAGCAGTTCTTCAAATCTGTGTGTTGAACAAAGGTGCCTTGTGAACTTTACTCTGAAGTACTGCTGAGGTAGTACTTCCCCTACTGCAAGGAAGCACTGCCTTCAGTCAGCCCTGAGTCTCTGTTAGGTGGCTGTAACTGCAGCATGATCAGCTCATACTTGGTAGTTAGCATGCCCCAATTCTGTGCAGTGCAAACCTCAGCTCCCTCCAGTGTCGGCAAGTTTGTACGCTTCCTGTTTTGAAATAGTTCCTGATACACTATAAACACCTTTTCCAGCTAGAGTTTTGCTAGGTGCCTTGCCATGGTGAAGTAGCTGAAATCAATGGCTTACATGGACTATAAATACACACATTTTGTTGCTGCATGTTCTTAGTAATCAGTGTATTTTTGTCAGCTTGTTTGGGAGCTTTCAGACCTATGTTGTATAACCAGGAACATGACTTCTGTGTGCAGGAGTATTGGAAGCAGCATGATCAGGTATTTAGGAAATGTTTGCTTTACTCTAACGTGTGAATAGTGGCAATTAAGGTTGTACATAATTTTGAAGTTATCATTTTCTGACATTCAAGTATTGAAAAATTGTGGGCACAGTGACTTTTGTTATCATTCTTACGAGTTTCACGTTAGAGAAGATTGAATGTTGAGTGAAGAAATCCACAGAAGGAATCGTTTTCCTGGATTTGAAACATGTTGACTTATTTAAAAAACAAACAAAATGCTATTAACACCTAGTAAGTTCATAATCTAAAAGCCTTTGAGTATCACTGGAATGTTCTTGAGTGTAAGATAATGAAAACTTAGGATTTCTTCTGCTGAGCTTCTAGTATGTTTGTAAAGGAGGAGGGGCCACGTTTGTGAACATAATTACAGGTCAGTAACAATTCTTTGTATTTCCTAATGTTCACAGAGTGTATTTGTCTTCATTGCTTGCACGTTTTGTGTAAAGTTTTGGCTAAGCAGCAGTCAAGCAGAGGTTAATAGTCTCCTTCAATTACAGTTATTAAATCCAGTGCAAAATGTTGAGCAAAATTTGTTTTTCAGAATGGTAGTAACATCACCTGTACATAAGCGCTTCCTTTGCTACATAGAGTCAATGCCTAACAAACTGTATAAACTAAATGGAAAGAGAAGGCTTCCTAGTTTGCTCTTACTTGACCTTTTCTTTGTCTGACACGTGGTTTAGTTATTTGAAGTTTTGACTTGTTCAAATAAAAATAAACGTTATTAAAATGCTCATGCTCTTAATGGCATGTAAGCTGTGCTTCAGTTTTGTACTGCTAGCCATTTAAATAAAGATTAAGTCTAGGGCAGGGAGGGGAATCAAAAAGGAAATGAACCTGAAACATATCAGCTGGAGTAGTAGTGAACATTTTTCAGATTAATTGACTTTAAACTGGGAATATTTCTAGGTTTGTATCCATCTCTCTTTCCTTTCTCCTTTCCTTCAGATCACTGATGACAGTGTCAAATTAGTCCCTAACTGCATGCCTTATTCTTATCTCAGTAAATTACATGAAACTTCAGTCTAGGATAATAGTACATTAGCCACTTCTGTTACTGCTGCCTCTGCTAAAAAAGAATGTGGAAGTCCATCAGCTTCTTAGAATCTATTTGTCGGGCTGCTGCGTCTTTGGAATATAACTTTCTCCCATTTTAAGAGAACAGACTTTTGTTTGTAGTTCAGTTAATTCAGAAGAATTCCAGTGTCTTCATAAAGTGAGCTTGTTTTGAATGGTACTTTAAAGATGGGAAATTATTAACAAGGTTACTTATGTAATTTTCATAATCACAAATGCACATAAGCCTTCTGCTCAGATTAATGAAGGCTTTAAACCTTGACTTGTCCTCTTACTGATGTACTGTATGCTTGGTTTTTTGTTCTGTGTCTTACCTTGCAATGTGAATACATACTGAAATATTCAAACACACTATTAAGCTTTGATGCTACATCAGGTTTCAATTTTAACTTTTACCTGCTTCCTTTTTCTGTGCAGGAGCTGACCACTTAATTATACATTTAGTACGTTCTGTTCACTGTATAGTGCTCTAACAGTGAACAGAGTGCTTTCTGGTCTTACTATCTTGGTATGCTGGCATCTAATTAGAGGTTTATATCAAGATTTTAGAGAAGTTAGTATGTGATTTGTGAAGATGTACCTGGAAATAGTTATTGACAAAACTGGTGCAGAAAACTATTATGACAACTGCCATTCAGTGCAGCCAGAAAATGAGACTTGAGTCCAATTTCCTCACTGCTTACTGCAGTAGATCTGTATAGGCAACTATGTTGACTTGAATTCCACATCCCCTGGAGAACCATGTTCATTGTGGTACTCTGTGTTCTTCACCACAGCTCACCCAGTGCACCAGAGCCTCTTATGCAGGACACTGCCAGCTCCTTTGTGGTCTCTTTCTTGTTCATGTGGGTGAGAAGGAGAATGGGCTCACGCTGGTTTTGAACCAAGCACTTGGTGGTTGCTGGCTGAGTCTGGATACAAATAATCAAGTTCCGGCTGACCTAACCTCAGAAGTCCCTAATGTGGATTTCTCCTCTGCCTGCCTGTTTCCATTAGACTTCATCATCTGTGGGCCTGTCGTACTTCCACTTCAATTATTTGAGCTAGCTGTCCTTTTCCCGATGAACTGATCATTAGTGGCCTGTTGAAAGAGACTGCATTTACAGAAGTGAACGTTCACTGAGGAAATGAAAGTTGCAACTAATATCTTTTCTGCAGGGTACAATGTGTAGATTTGAGAAACTGTCCATTCTCCGCTTCCCCAGAATAAAGCAGCTTGATCTTTCATTGTCTTACCGGGCTTCCCTCCTTGTCCTGGGTGGCAGTACGCTCCTTTCTGGAGAGGGTCCTTGCTACACAACAGACCGGTGTCAGAAGCAAACAGAGAAGGACAAGCAGAGGGCAGTGGGAAAGCAGACTGCTTTGAAGTATTTGGGGCATGAAAACTGCTGAAGGGTTCAGACTGACTGAAGCATAAGGAACTGGTTGTGCAGCCGGTTCATGTGGTGGTAGCGGCAGGTTGCTCAGTGCAGCTAGCAGGTATGAACCGTTTTTGTTCCAAATGGGAGGAGGGTGTGCTGATCTGTGCTGTCCTCACATGGGCAGATTTTGTTGGTTAAGTCCAGCTCTATGTAACCACAGGGATGGTGAACAGATGTGCTGCTCGCGTGATGCCATTTTTTCTACCAATGCAGCTGTACCTACTTTCAGTACTGTTGGATTTGTTGGCACTTTGTGCTTCTTGTGGAGATAGTTGCTTTGCTGTGGAATAACAGCAGGGTTGCCTTTCTTGCTTTTTAATAAAATCTTTATTTGAACAATCTTATCAATGTATAAAGGCAGAGAGAAATGGAACACCAAAGTTGTTATAAACTTGTTAACTGGTTGTGTAGGCCAGGTGATTCACATAACTTTACATTGCATTTCCTAATGTTAAAACAATGTAGATTAACAGAGTATCCTTTAATGATGTTCATTTGGACTAAGACATACTTATCCAGACAGCGTACCTCCAACTTTCTGTGCAGTTAGGCAGGGTTCAAAGTCTTGGATCAGGATTGCTTCTTTTCTGAGATGACTTGATGCTGTAAAGCCAGGGGGAAGTCTACTGACATTTATGAATTGTGCAGCTAGCTGTACAAAAAGCCATGTAGATTACAGAATTTCAGGTGGAATTGGTTAAGGTAAAATTGGTGCATCTCTACTCAAATTAAAAAAAAAAAATAATCCCCCCCTCAGTCACCCCCAAATGTGTGAAAATTTTCAAACTTCTTTTAAAACTAAATACTCTTTTAGAATATGATTTTTTTTGTAATGGAGAGGACCTGTATGTTTTATTTTTTAATTAGACCTATTTAATGCCCTCTGTAAAAGGCTTCTAATCTGATTTACTAGTAAATCAACATCTGTTACTAGCAATCAATAAGCTGAAACAGTTCTAGAGTGACTCCACTGTTTTGTATTGTTTGGCCTTCACATTTGGAGTTGGGCAGTGTGAGTTGGTTGCCTTCCTCTAAAAATGTTGATACTGAATTTAATTTATTTTCACATGTTAGTTTTATTGTCCTGAAGAGTTGCAATATTGTCCATGCTTAGCTCACGTTTTAAAATAATTTTACTGTTGAATACTATGTTCTAAGCATTGTCTACTCCTTTCTATTTAAAATGAGTAAGGAGAAAAGGTGAATATGCAATGAAAATAGACCTAGATTTTGCTTAGTTTGGATCCATGTGCAATCTTCAACTTGAGAATGGATTTCTGACATGAACTATTTTCATACTGAATGAAAACTGCGATCCATTTCTAGTTTGTGACACGGTTGTTTCTTGAAGTTAACTCTCATGGCTGATGCATTTCGCAACATAAATTGAAAATATTGTGAAAATCTTAAAAGATTTGGTTGCCTGTCAGTTTTAACTTGGGTACTTCATAAGGCCATAGTTACATGTCCTTAACTGTAGCTTTTTATTTCATGTTTTGCATTGAAGTTGAGTTAGTACATGGCATGTTTAAATGCTTTAGAATAAAGGAAGGATGCATCTCACAGTCTTCAGAAAAGAAAGCAGGACTGTCTTAATTGATGTCCTCTGTTAAGTTCCACAATGGGAGGTCTTTATAAGGATTTATTTCTCCAAATAATGGAATATCTACATACTTTAACTGACTTCTAAAAATCACTCCTCTTCAGAGTCCTAGGTAGGCTTGAACCCTCCAGCTTAAAAATAAATTATTGCTGGAAGTACATAGCAACAATACAATGATTGTTTTTTGCAGATGATCAGGGAACAAATTACTGTTTCTTGTGACACAGGAAGCAGGGAATTTAGTTTACAAAGTGTTCTGTCAGATAATAAACAGTAAAATGGTGGAACTTGTTATTGTAGATATTTGAAGGATTAAAGTATAGTAAGTTAAACGAAAGGTACATCTTGGAGATATGAAATATGACAAATTGGATATTTTTATCTGACTGCTAGAGGTTGGCCATATATGCAAACAGAAGGATCAGTCTAAATGCATGTTCGGTGTTTTTTTATGTTGTGGGGTTTTTTTTTTGTGTGTCTGTTGTTGGTCAGTGCTGGAGTGACTATAATTGGCTAGGTGACGTAAGGCAGATTGGTGGTGTAATCTGTGACCAGGCAGCTGACAGGCTATTGCGAAGCACTATAAAGTTCTTTTCTTGTAGAATTAAAATATTGTAAGACTTAAAATATTTTTAGAACATATGTGAATGAGAATATAAATTTTAAACAGTTGTTTGATTTTGCAGTTGTAGAGGCAGCATATGTAGCGGTAGGATAGGTGTGAACGGCATTTTAGCCACTTACAAGCTTGATAACTTCGGTGTACTACAGTCATGTGTGGTGAAGCAGGTAATAATTTGCATAGATGGCAGCTATACTTTAGCTTCTTAGGAATCTAGAGATCAGAACCTATGTTTGGCAGCCTGTAAAGCCCCAGTCAGTATTATTTTATATATGTTATTTTTAGAGTGAGTGACATAATAAGCTATTAGTTTTCTCAGTAGAGAAACCTTTCTTTTAAAATGTCACAGACACTGACAGGGAAAATACTAATTTTACACAGAAATGTGCAAAGACTACCTTCACTGTAGCATTCGAAAGATTTCAGTCTGCTGAAAGTCTGCTTTCTTTTGTGCCACCAGGGGGCATGGGACAACAGGTTTTTTTTTTCTCTCCAGCATCACATCATCTGTGTATTGATTTCCTGTTGTTTTCAGTTCATCTATTTTATAAGTTTCTAGTATTTGTCTTTAAACTGTTGAGATTCTAGGATGTTGGCCCTACATCTCAATTAGCTTAATCTGGATCGGTTGTCAAAGTATATTTTTGTCTTTTGGGAAGCAATAACAGTTTGCCTGAGTTGCATTTTAAAACCTGTTATTGTTTTCAGGATGTATCTGTCTAAGAAAAAAACCAAAGTAATGGTTCAGCACTTTACACAGCTCAGAAAATTAGGGGCCAAACTTACTAACTTGTTAAAAAAAAATACCAAAACATACATTCTGCAGAATGACAAAGAACTTCCATAAAGGTAGAATTATAGGAATAATGATTTAGTAGAGAACCCCATGGGCTGATTGGTATCTCTTGGTAACCGGTGGGGTTTTTTTTTCCTGCAGATTTCTCAAAGTGTACAGAATTTAAAAGAACGTGCACATCACGATTTAGAAAGGAGGCTTAATCCTTTGCAAACTACAGCCTAATTACAGAAGTTGAAATTGACTTCGCATTTGAGGAAGCACTTTGGAAAATGCAAAGACCTCAAGTGAATTGTTGTCAAAGGGGAAAAAAGTGTCATGTACAGATGTTATTTCTAATATTTTCTAAGTAATATAGAATACTAAGTCATTGGTACTAGGAAAAAGTTTTACATGTCATTAAAATCATAGGTAACAGAGTAGCTGTCTACTGAATCAGTGTCATTTGTGTTGAATGTAATGGGTAAAATGTAAATGCCTGAATCTGCAGTGGGTTTTGTTGTAATGACAGCTTCTTAAAAAAAAAAAGTAATTGTGTATTTTGGGGTCTGACCACAATGTTAATAACACAAAGTGACTGGCTTTTTGTTCTGTATCTTTTCTTATTACTGTTAGGTTGAAGTCAGTCTAAGGAAAGAAAGAAATTACTGTTAAGACTAAATATCGCTAAAAACATGTTAAATAATTTGGCCTTTTGTGATTCTGTAAAAGCTAACACATTCATGCTTGAAAAAGCATACCTCAAATCATTTGGAAGGAGTGCCTAATACATGAGAGGGCAGTAGCATTCCCAGGCATCTTGTTCTGCTGTGTGCCCTCCTCTATTCCAGCAATACAGTGACTAGATGCTCTTAAATTGCTTTGTGGTATCTGTTTTTCCTTCCAAGTTGCTTTGGGAGATACCTTGAATTCTTTCAGTTCACGCTGATGTTATTCTACATCCTTCCTCTTGTGGTGTGCACTAGGATCATCTACAGATTCATGTTGGCAACTGTATAGGACCTGCTGACTGAAAGTGCTATCACTTATCTTGATGTTTGTAATGGTCCAATTATATAGATTATTACTATGATCAGGCTGTTAAGGCACCTTTTACCCCCATAAAGTACTCTTGTTCATTTCTCTCTAAATTTCACCGAATATAAGAAACTCAGTGGTTTTTAATACTATTTTACATGTACAGGAAAAACCTAAAATGTATGCATCTTGTCAATTCCATCATGATGTAACAGTGTTCTAAAAAATGGTTTTCTCTTTGATATTCTGATGTGATGATAAATTAGAAGATCAGATTCTTTGCAAACCTATGAAAGACATGAAAAAAGTTAGTTTGCATAATTGGTACTTGAAACACTGTGACCTTTTAAAAATACCTTTGTATCACTGATTAAATTTGGGCTTTGAATTCAAGTTCACAGTGGAAAATACAACTTTTTGCTCCTTTCTGTTATTCTGAAAGGAGGTGTTTTCATCTGTTGGTTCAATTTCTTGCTAGTTTGTCTTTCCATAAAATATAGAATAAGGATTTTATTTTTTGTGTGATCATATACTATTGTGAAATTGATGCTTTTTTCTTAAATCCTGTAAAGAACTGATCTAAGAAATAATTATTTTTTTTTTACAGGGCCAGCTTTCAATATTGCAAGAAAAAATAGATCATTTAGAACGCCTGTTGGCAGAAAATAATGAGATTATTTCAAACATACGAGATTCTGTGATCAATCTGAGTGAATCAGTAAAGGATGGTCAAAAAAATGCAGAGGCTATAAACTTCAGTCAAGGATCTGTCTCTGAGCTCTTTCCTTCTGCTTCAGTTTTGCTTGCAGTTGATTCTGAGGATTGCTTGTTTGCTTCAAAAAGTGGAAGTCACGGTTCAGGTGTACAGGTAAGCAGTATGTCTTTCTCTTTTATTCTGCTGGAGTGCTAGCTGTCATTACGTTTTAATTCTGAAAATGTCTAATTACTGGTAAAAGCTTGGTACTAAGATCCTAATCTAAGACGTAACAGATCAAGAACAGTTCAAGTGACTGTTGTGTTTAACAGATGTTATGAAACTTCCTTTTTACCTTTTTTTAACTGTCTAGAAATTGATTAGTGGTTATGAAGAGCTAACATTTCAGAAAGCTTAAAAGTTCTTAAACCTTAAACAAACCCCAGTGATTATACCGAGATTATTGTCCAGTACTATCAGAAGTTTTTAGGAAAGAATTTATTTGAGGGTCTCTTACAGTTTCCCCAAATTGTTCTAAAATTGACAAATAAACGGGAAATAGTGGATAGTCTTGATTTAAATAGGTTTTACATTTTAGGGATTTATGTGTAGATGCAACTTTATGGGGAAGTAAAGAATGTTCAAGAACTAATAGTTTCAAAAAAAATCTCAGGTACTGTGTTCCCTTTTGAATACCACTTCTGTATTTCAGCATTGTTGTGTGTCTCCAGTTTGCACTTTGATCAAAATGGGGGAACATATACAAAGTTGACTGGTTGCATGAACTGAGGAGGTTGAAGTTTTTAAAGTCAAACAATTCAAGTTGAATTTATTTTGCTTTCTGGTGATGCTTGCGAGTTCATGGACTCTTATATATTCAATTTTAATGGAGTGTTTCAGGAGCACTGAGAATACTGTGTGAAGTTTGTGATCTGTACTGTTTTTGGGAGTCTTGTGGGAGTACTATAAATATTCATAGTACTCTAAAGCAGAGATTAAATTTTGAAGTCCAGCTTTCTCATTCTAGAAGTCAAAGTATTTCTATTGCAGAAGAAAGACAGTGGACTTAAGATGCATAAGTACACATATTAGAACAATTGTAACTTCTGATGTATCATTTATAATGCCTTCAAGCTCTTCAGGGGTAGGCACCGCCTTAATCTGTCTTTTACAAAGAAAGTAGGTTTTTTTAAAGGCAAAATCTGACTGCTTGTGTTTCTAATATACATTAAGACTTCTGTGTGGAAAAGTAAAGCGTGTGGACCTATGATTACATGTTTTCAAGTTACTAGATTGTTAACAGGTTATTCCTGTTAGTCTGTTAAATGATGTGCTTTTTAGGTGCATTAGAGAAAAGTTATAGTAAATGTGAATTCTGAATTTTGAGGTAAAATGTGTTGGCTTAAATTCTTGGACATGTTAACCTGTTATGAATGGAAAGTAAAACATGTTTGCTTAAACTGTTCTCATATTTTGCTCCACGCTTGCAGGATGTCAGAACATGTACCTACTATCAGCTAATGTACCTACCTAATGGTGGGCTGTAGTAGCTAAATCACTTTTTGATAACTTTCTTTACTTTTAAGGTTATGTGCATGCATAACCAAATAACATAACATGCATAAACAAATATAGCAGGGGATATTCTTAATACTGTTCTCCTACTGACACTTTCTACCTTGCCTTGCACAGGGCGGGAGGGCTCTAATGTTCTTAGTGTCATTGCATTAGTACCTTGTACTCATCAGGTTATCCACCATCATCATTACATCACTTTAATACTGCTTCTATATACAGTTTCTCATCCTGTGAGTCTGATCCACATTTCAGTTATGGAATCTAAGACCTTGACTTTAGCAGAATTCCTGTAACACCACATTAACAAGCTCATCTAAATTACTGTATTTGAATACAGTTTTACCATTTAGTAATTTGCCAAGCCTGATATACTCTGCAAGCTCAGTTAATTTATTTTCTTCTTGATTTTTTTTTTTACAAGGACTGAGAAATTCTGAGTAGATTATTTGGATCATTTTTTAAATTATATTTTAAATTCTAAAACAGCTTGTAAGTGTTAATCACCTGCTGTTCATAAAAGTTAACTTAAACTTACAGATTTGGACCTTACTTTTTCCATGTTTGTCTTTTAAGTGGTTGTATGAGAATAAGATGAGAGACTAGAAAGAAGTGAGAGCTCATATAGGTGAGACAGTGTTTGGTTAAAAATCACTTTAGAGAATGAAGGCAAAAGAGGCTTCACTGAATAAATTATGGGAGCTCATTATAGTCTCCAATAATAGAGAAACCATTATGACAACGCATTCAAATATGGATTAAAAACCTTTGTGGTATTTCAGTGAGAAATATTATCAGGACTTGCTACTTGGATAGATGTATTTTCTTCGCATCAATCAGACAAAACAAGTTACTGATAACATAAGACTCAAAAGATTCTTAGATAAGATAGCTAAAGGATTTTTTTAATGGATGAATTGTAAATCAAGAAATTGTATACTTTGTTACTCGTGGTGTTTGTAAGTAGGTGGGAAACTGTAATAGAGCTGGCCACTGAAAATAACACTGAATTGAGTATTGATATAATTCAAATTAAATTTAATGGTGTCCCTGCTCACGGCAGGGGCGTTGGAACTAGGTGGTCTTTAAGGACCCTTCCAACCTAAACCATTCTATGAAATAGAAGACTAATGTGTACTTTTTTCAAAAGATAAAAATGGAGCTAGGTAATAAAACCAACAAAATGAAGAACTGTGGATTAAATATCGTTATAACCCATTACTTTTTTAGGTCAGTAGTTCAAGAAGTATCTGGAATTTGTGCTCAAAGAAGATAGAATTTTCAGCAGCCATCATGCTGAGCTGGAAGGTCCTTTAATACAGTGAAATGTCTCCTCTCTTGTCACTTTCAACTGCTGAAGCATCTGACATTGTGCTTAGTAATGTTGTTCCTTTTAAAAATGAAGCATGAATCACTCTTTAAAAAGGTGGCCTGACGAGCCATGAACTATGCTTTTATTTCTTCTGTGTGGTAGTTTAGTGTTCACTGGAGTAAACGTTGTGATGTTTGCACAAGACTTGCATTACTTAAGCAGTTTGAGCCCCTGAATATAGAGAAAGAATAAACCCATATAGAAAAGACAACGCGTTAAGTTTTCATATGTTTTAATTGAAAAGCTTATAACAACATGAATTTCTTCTGAAACAGCCATAATGAAAACAGGCAGCAGGCTATTTTAATTTCTATTTGTTTACTGTTTTTACAAAATCTTTGCTTACTATATCAGTATTTTGTACTTAGAAATGGAATTAAAATATGTTCAGGAAATACTTGTCTTCAACCTTTGTTGCTCCTTACTGACTAGGTATTTGGAATTTATTCTTCACTTGCAGTCGTGTAACCTGGTCAAGTGATGATGCAATTTGTAATTAATCCTTTGCACAATTCTTACTGAGGATGGTGTTATATGAAAGATAAAAATGTTTTAACCTATGTCTTCTGTCAGTCTTGGCGTAAGTGCAGTGATTTCAGCCTGATCTAGCTTCAGTTTATTCCAATGGAAGTTTTTGAGTCCTAATTTTTTCTTGGCTTTTTTTAACTGTTCCTGGTTCATATTTGAATCATAGAATGACTGAATGGTTGAGGTTGGGAAGGACCTCTGGAGGTCATCTGGTCAAACCCCCTGCTCAAACAGGGTCACCTAGAGCTGGTTGCCAAGGTCCATGTCCAGATGGCTTTTCAGTATCTCCAAGGATGGAGATTATACAACCTCTCTGGGCAACCTGTGCCAGTGCTCAGTCACCTTCACAGGGAAAAAGTGTTCCCTGATGTTCAGGAGAAACCTCCTGTGTTTTGGTTTGTGCCCATTGCCTCTTGTCTTGTCACTGGCCACCACTGAAAAGAACCTGGCTCCTTGCTCTCTGCACTCTTCCTTCAGGTATTTGTACGCATTGGTAAGATTCTGTCAAGCCTTCTCTAGGCTAAACAGTTCTGGCTCTCTCAGCCTTTCCTCATGTGAGAGCTGCTCCAGTCCCTTCATCATCTTGCTGGCCCTTTGCTGGACTCCCTCCAGTTTGTCCGTGTCTCTGTTGTACTGGGGAGCTTGGAACTGAACACAGTGCTCCAGGTGTGGCCTCACCAGTGCCAAGTAGAGGGAAAGGGTCACCTCCCTTGACCAGCTGGCAACACTTCTCCTTAATGCAGCCCAGGATGCCATTGGCTTTCTTTGCTGCAAGGGCACTTTGCTGTCTTGTGTTCAGTTTGGTGTTCACTAGGATTCCTGGGTCATTTCCTGCTAAGCTGCTTTCCAGCTGGGCTACCTGCAGCATGTACTGGTGGCTGAGGTTGTTCCTCCCCAGGTGTAGGACTTCACACTTCCTCTTGTTGAACTGCATGTGGTTCCTGTCAGCCCATGTCTCCAGCCTGTTGAGATCCCTCTTGGTGGCAGTATGACTCTCTGGTGTGTCAGCCACTCCTCCTAGTTAGGTGTTGTCTACAAATTTGCTGAGGGTGCATTCTGCCCCATCATTCAAATCATTAATGAAGATGTTAAGCAGATTGGACCCAGTAGCGATCCCTGCATACACCACTGGTTACTGGCCTCCAGCTAGACTTCATGCTACTCACTGATCACCACCCTCTGGGCCTGGCTGTTCAGCTGGATTTTGGTCCATCTCACTGCTCATCCAGCCCATACATCAGCAGCTTCTCTGTCAGGATGTTACAGGAGGCAGTGCCAAAAACCTTACAGAAGTTGAGGTAGACAATATCCACTGCTCTCCCCTCATCTAGCAGGCCAGTCATTTCGTCATAGAAGCTTCTCAAGTTGGTCAAGCGTGACTTGCCCTTAGTGAATCCATGCTGACTACTCCTGTTGACTTTTGTGTCCCTCATGTGCCTGGAAATGGTTTCCAGGATTAGCTATTCCATCGCCTTCTCAGGGATTAAGGTGAGGCTGAGCAGCCTGTAGTTGCCTGGTTCATCCTCCTTGCCTTTCTTGAAGGTGGGAGTGATACTGCTTTCCTCTAGTCCTTGGGCACTTCTCCTATCCACCATGACCGCTCAATGGTTCTTGCGAGTGGCCTTGCAGTGACATCAGCCAGCTCCCTCAGTACTTGTGGGTGCATCCCACCAGGGCCCATGGACTTATTTATGCCTGGTTTGTTTGAGTATTCCCTGACCTGGCCCCTTTTCCACCAAGGGCACATCTTCCTTGTTCCAGACATTTCACCTGGTGTCTGGGACCTGGGATTCCTGAAGGCTAGTCTTGCTAGTAAAGACTGAGACAAAGTAGATATTCAGTACCTGAGCCTTTTCTGTGTCCTATGTCACCAGGCCCCTGTCTTGTTCAGCAGCAAGCCCTAGCCTTCCTTTTGTCACCTATGTACTTATAGAAGCCCTTCGTGTTGCTTTTTACATTCCTGGCCAGATTCAATTCCATTTGGGCTTTAGCTTTCCTAACTTCATCTCTGGATGCTAGTGTGATGTTTCTGCATTCCTCCCACATTACCTGTCTCTGCTTCTACCCTCTCTCTGTTTATTTTTTGTGTTTGAGTTTTGCCAGGAGCTGCTTGCTCCTGCATGCAGGCCTCCTGGTGTTTTTGTCTGGCTTCCTACTTGTTGGGATGGACTTCTCTTGAGCGTGGATGAGGTGATCCTTGAATATTAACTAGTTTTCTTGGGCTCCTTTTCCCTCCAAGGTCTTATCCTGTGAGACTCATCCAGGCAAAGTGGCCAAAGTCTGCCCTCCTGAAGTCCAGTGATGTGATGTGATCTTGCTTTTTGCCCTCCTCTCTCCTTTCAGGGTCCTAAATTCTACCATCTCATGGTCAATGCAGCGAAGGCTACTGTTGACTTTCACAGCCCCAACAAGCCCCTTATCACTGGCAAGTATGAGGTTCAGCAAAGCACCTCTCCTTGCTGGCTTCTCTATCACTTTGGTCAGGATGTTGTCATTGATGCACTCCAGGAACCTCCTGGATTGTTTATGCCCTGCTGTGTTGTCTCTCCAGTACATAACAAGGTGGTTGAAGTTCCCCATGAGGACCAGGTCCTGCAAATGTGAAGCTGCACCCACCTGTCTGTGGAGGGCCTCATCCACTTGTTATTCTTGGTGAGGCAGCCTGTAGCGGACATCCACTACAATGTCACCCATACTGGTCTGCTTTTTAGTCTTTGGTCATAAGCTCTCAGTTGGCTTCTTCATCCATCTGCAGGCAGAGCACCATGCACACCAACTGCTCTCTCATGTAAAGGACCAATCTCCCTCCTTGTTTTCCTGGCCTGCCTTTCCTCAGGATCTTGTATCTTTCCCTCCATTCCTCTCATCTTGTATCCCTCCATTTACAGTCCTTAGCTGTCCCATCATGTCTCCATGGTCCTGACAAGATCATATGCTTGCAAGTGCACACAGACCTCTAACTCGTCATGTTTATTCCCCACGATGTGTGTGTTAGTGTACTTGAGAGAGGCAGCCGGGCATGCTGATTTCCCAGGAAGGGTTTTGGGGATTTCTCTGTAATTGTGCCTTGCAGGCACTTCCTTGCTTACATGCAAATGCTGGAGGTGACCCTGCTTAAGCGATGTTTTTTTTGATTCTTTTATTTATTGTTAAATTCTTTCATGTCACATCACTCCTGTCCATCACTCCCTCACAGGCCTGCTGGTAACTCTGTTCCTCCCCTTTTATTTCTAGCTAAAAGCTCTCCTTAACAGATCAGCCATCCTCTTGGCAAAGATACCATTATCCCACTTAGTGAGTTGGGTCTCATCCCTCCTAAGCAGACACTGGTCTACAAACAAGGTCACAGAACCCAAAACCTGTTGCCAACACCAGCTCCGAGGCCAATTATTGACCTGTACTATTGGTGTCCTCCCCTCACTGGCAGGATTGAAGTGGACGCCACCTGGGCCACTGTGACCTTAATTACTACCCCCAGAACTCTGTAGTCACTTTTGATGCAGTCTGGGTTGCCTCTGGCTGTGGAAGAACAACAAGGGGTAGGAGTCAGCAAGTTGGATAAGCTTCGACAGTTCCTCTACAACATCCTGGATCTGGGCTTCTGGCAGGCAGCAAACCTATCTAGAAGATGGGTTAGGTCATCGAGCCAGTTATATCAGACAACTGTTGATTTAAGATTCCAAGATCTGTTTCCTGAATTGCAGTTTCCAGCTCTTTACCTCATAATCATGGAAGCATGATCTGAGATAACTGAAAGGTAATAGATATTAGGGAAAAACTTAGGAATTTGTAAAAATGAATTTATGCATATGTAAAAACTGGTATCTTGCAGACAGCAGAAAGTTGCTTGTGAAATTCAGGCTCCATCCATGAGAACTCTTTTGACGTTTCAACCATGAAAACACATTTGTTTAAAAAGCAACAGTTCCTGGAGTTGTCCACACTTCTAAGAGTTTGTCAGTCATAAGGTCACTCACTGGTAACTGGCAAACTTACAGAGTATGCACTCACTTAATTTTCTTCAGAAGATTGCTTTTCACAGAAAAATTATATTTCCTCAAAATCAAATGTTAGAAAAGCAAGAACTGGTCTTAGGCTAGTTTTAATGTAACCCTTATTTTGTCCCTTCAAGCTGGCCTTACAGAATGCATATATCTGCAAGTATTGCACCTGTATTTTCCATTAGGCAATGTTGTCCAAAGGTGACAGCAGTCCTCGTGGAGCAGTGATGTGACAAGAAGATATCATACAGGCCATAGACATCCAGTGTATGGACATTGTAGGCCCAACTGAGGCTCTGCTAACTCTAGGATTACAGTGGCTTGTATTCCCATCTAATATTATTTACTTCTTTCTGTACCTTAAGCTAAAGGCCTGTGGTGGCTTGACCTTGGCTGGCTGCCAGATGCCAACCTACCCAAGGTCAACTCACTGCAGTCCTTTTTGGCACCAACCTGGGGCTTGAGGAATGAGAGATAAGGACAGTAATTGGGAGTGGCAATGGCCAAAACTGGGATTGGACATTGCCAGACAGAAATTACTGTGGGGATTCTTTTGTTGTTGTAATGGGGTGAAATGACAAGGGGTAGCTTTATCATGTGTGTAAAATTTCCACTTTTTCAGTGTTAATGTAATTTTGATTTTAGTGTGGGATTTTTTTTTTGTAGACATAATCAAGTTTGTGAAGGGTGTGTGATGAATGTGTATTTTTATCAACTGTTCTTAAATATGTGTTTCACAGAGGTGAGGGTGAAATGTACTGGGTGCAGGTCCCCAGGTGTTGGCAGCTGGGGGCTCTAGGGGTAGTGTCTCTGGGGAGGGGCCAGTGCTGCCATGCGCTCGACACAGCTGTTCCAGCCAGCTACAAAACAGGCCCACTGCAGGATACAGCTGAGCCCTCGATCAGCAAGGGTGGTGGCACCTCTGGGAGAACGTGTTTTAAGAAGGAGGGAAAATGCTGCATGGAAGTGAGGTATAAGGAAAAAAAAAAAGTGGGAGAAACAACCCTGTGAACACCAAGGTCACAGGGAAAGAAGGAAGGGGATTAGGCGCTCCAGCCACTGGAGCAGGTGGGGGAGACCACCGTGGAGCAAGTATTACCCTGCAGCCTGTGGAGGACCCCATGCCCAAGCAGGTAGGTATTTTCAGAAGGAACAGTGGCCCATGGGGGATCTATACTGGAGGAATTCCTTAAGGACTGTGGGCTGTGGAGAGGATCCCATGCTGGAGCAGTTAATGAAGGACTGTAGCTTGTGGAAGGGACCCCATGTTAGAGCAGAAAAAAGGTGTGAAGAGGAAGGAGTGATCAACAGGAACCATTACAGACTGACCGCAACCCCTATACCACTGACTGCACCACGTAGGGTAGGGGAACACAGAGGAGTTGGGAATGAAGTGAAGTTGTTGAACTGGGCTAGAAGAGGGGTGGGGAAAATGTGTTTTAGTTGTGTCTTTGTTTCTCAGTAGCCAAATCTTTTAATTGGCAATAAATTAATTTAATATTCCCAAGTTGGGTCTGTTTTGTCTGTGATAGTAATTGGTAAGTGATCTCTCTGTCTTTATCTTGACTGATGAGCTTTTAATCTTATTTCTCCCCCTGTCCTGTTGAGGAGGGAGAGTGAGAGAGCAGCTAGGCGAGGGTTTGGCAGCCGGCCAAGGTAAACTCATCACAAGGCCTTAACTACTTTAGAAAGATACAGACATCTGAAACAGATATCTGATTAAAGTTTCCTAGGAGGACAGAAACCAGCTTACCACTGGAAAGTGTTAATTCTTGTGGTGTTCATGTAGTAAATGACTCATGTAGCCTATTTTTGTGCAAGTGAAATGTTTGTTGAAGAAAGTTTGTCAGGTGTACAGTTGTATTCTAACATGAGGTTAGAACCAAACTAAAGTTTAGTATAAATTTTTTTAAATTATATTGCCAGTAAAAGGCTTGTCCAGAGGATAGTGCATTTTCATAAAGTTTGCCTTCTTTCCTAAAAGCAGACTAGAACATTACAAAAGAAAAATAAAAGGAAAAGTTGGCTATGGTAACTTTGGTCTAAATTCGCATTAAAAGATTCTCTTTGAAGCTATATAGTGGTTTCTAAATTTCGTAGGAACTTGTTAAGTAAATCTAGAGTTGATTTATTTACCTGTAACCTTCTTATTTTCATTGACAAGTGAAACATGTCCTTCCTTACGTAATTGATGTATTGGGCAACAGTAAATATGTAGGGAGCTTTGTTACAGCAGTTGGCTTCTGAACTGAATGCTTCTGAACGTTCTGAAATGTTCTGAATGTTTGTCCTTGATAGTTTCTTTCAGTTCCCTTTTGTGAGTTTGACTTTTGCCTCAGTCTCTCTCATTTTGTTGTTCCTTCTTACTGCTTCTTAGTTTGTCCTCTTCATCTTCTGCATTCCCCTAGTGTATTGTACTATTCTATATAATGCTCTCCCTATCCTACTGCCTCAATGCCATTGTGAGCTGTCATAATTTTTGTGACTTAAGCCTCTTATTCCTATGGTTTATCTCATCAGTTTCTGTTTCCCCAGGACAGGGCCTGCCAAAAAGCTCCTTTTCCTGCCAGCTGTGTCTTGGGTGTCCTAGTGTGACTTGAAACTTGCTCTCATTTGTCAGTTTTCTATTTAACACTTGGTCTCTCCCTGTGTAATGAACAAGCTGATCCATTTTTGATGAAAAGAGCTTTGGGTTTTAATAGCAGAATGTTTTTGTGGATTCATGTTTTGTATTCCTCTTACTCTTTTTTAGATGTTGGATGTCTATGACATTCTTCCTTTTGATAATCCAGATGGTGGTGTGTGGAAACAAGGATTCGATATCACATACAATGAAAATGAATGGGACAATGAACCGCTTCAAGTTTTTGTTGTGCCTCACTCACATAATGACCCAGGTAATATTTTAACTGTATTGATTTGGGTATTGAGGGGCTTTTGAATTAAGGAATATATTGTCATTTCTGTTTAAGACTTGGGTTTTTTTTGAAGCATACTACTTATATATTAGATTGTAGTCTAGCAAGGGGGTTAACCAGATGTATAATTCAAGTGCCATTGACTTCAGGTGATAACTGTTGTGATAAAAGTTGTACATGTACTTATTTATTAACTGGAGTAGAACTTCAGTGTTGATATTGGAAGGTAATATGGATTTTCTGTGTTCATCCTGCTGGTAATCCACTTAGCTTATTCGTTGCTGCATTAAATATGGCCTGTTCTTATTTTGACTTTTTGGACTGCCATAGATATTTAACCCTCAGCCTGTGCTTTTTGGAAGACGTGACTATGGCAAATCTGAGGTTTTTGACTATAATATTTTCTTTACTGTTTTGTGCACATCCCTGCACCCAACTTACAGTGGGATAATATAAAGTCTGGATTTAAACTGAAACCTAGGTATGCTTACATAACTGCACTACTTCTTCCTGAGTGGGTTTTTACTGTATAATAAATAAAATGGAGAAGTGTCACTTTATTTTGAAACAACTGTAAAATACACCAAAACACCTATGAATTATACTGCTATAGTATACTCCTGGTACATGTACACTGACCACTGGAAGCTGGTGAAGCTACTTGTTATTGCGGAAAGCCAAAATTTCAGTGATTTTAAACTTACTACTGTGTATCTCTAACAATTTAATTTGTTTGAAGTACTGTGGATTTGAGTGAAGTAAGTGACTGTCATTCATATGTATCTAGCACTTTCAACAAAAATGAACACTGGAATTTGGAGGGACTTTATTGTCCAGTTATGACAGCTAAAATAATGAGGTATGGTTATGGTAAAAATATTCAGGTAAAATAGTCACAGTATAAACTTTGATCTGCCTTTTTGTAGAACTGTCTTTAAACCTGTGTCTGTTTATTTCCTCTCTGGTTGTTGTTCTCCAGGAAACTCTTCTAGAAAGAAGTCACACTCTTTACGGTTATTTGTTGGCTCAGCTGGCCAATAGCAAAGGCTATCAATATCGGGTTGTGCTGGAGGAGGCTTCATCAGAGCCTCCAGATTTTTAGATATGTGTCTTTTGGGGCTAGCAGACTCAATAACTCTGTATTGCTTCTATGACAAGGGTGCCAAAAATAGTGGACTTGCTGGGAAGACGGACATATCTCTTATTAGCCTCCAAATTAGGATGGCAAGTTACTGAATTCACTCCGTGAGGAATGCGTTGAGCTTCACTATATATTTGCCGTGACAGTCAAAATATTATACCTTCTTTTGGAATGTCAGTGGATAAAAATAGAGTTTTCTCCAGGTCCAGAGACCTCCTCTATGTGTAGCATTCTTCTCTGTCAGGTTTGGATTCTTGGTCTGTGTTGGATTTTTACTAGCATTCAGATATCTATCTTTGAGGAAGTCACTCATTAAATCTATAATAAGGTACTTGTTCTTCCAGCTCTCTGAAAGAAGTCCTCTCTGTGACTGCCCCTTTAATAATAAGGTTTGAAGAATTCTCTGAAGTTATGAGAGCTGTCTATCATCTCTCAGTTACAACATTTTCCCTGTATAGGTTATTCCCAAGGACTTGCCTGAAGTCTTAATGATGTTGTCATTTAGCTTTGAGAGCTGACTTTCTTACTGGTGTCTAGTTTTGGTTCCTGAAGCCTTCCTCCTTAATACATAGGTTCCTCATGCCTTTACTATAAAATTATACCAGTCCTTCCACCAACAGCAACTAAACCCAAGAAATCTACATCTCCTCATGCATACAATTGAAATACCTCCCAGCTTGTTCAGGCTCCTCAGTTGATATCAAGTAGAGTTAAACTGAGATATAATCCTGGTAAATGCAAACTGTTCCATCACCAAAGGTGACTGTGTGAGACTGGTTATTGTTTGCTTTTACAGTGTTATCATAGAAATCTCCTGACTTGGTAAGGACATTTCTGTGGAATTGTCTGCAGTATGAAACTGCATATTAACAAGCACTTGAAAGAAGGAAAATTTATCTACAACAGAGATCTGAAATATCTTGTAGAGCTAATAGTTACATTATTCCTTTCCCACAGAGGATTAAAATGCATTGTGCAAAGGAAATGCCTTCTGGCAAAAAGCTTAAGGCATAATGAACCTATAGTGCAACAATGTACATGAAAAATATTTACCAAGAAATGGGGTCAGTAAAGATATAACTATATTAGCTGCAGAAGCTTTAAATTCTCATTACACTTCATGTTTTCTTATCCGAGGCTACTCTCTCTTTAACTTTTCATGTAACTAGTTATTCTAGTGAGAATCTGTAGCTCAATGGCAAAGAAACTGCCTTGAAACAGAATCAGTAGTGAAGGGGGTGGTCTTAGGTTCCAAATTCTGTTTTGGGGGATAACTTATGTGCTGATGCTCTGAAACACTTTGTGTTGCTAAATCTGAGTTAACTGCTTCTGTGTGAATTCAGCCAGGGCCTACAAACTTGGGGTCTCTATACTTCTCCCTTCAGTAGCTAATATATTTACCCATTATTGGGAAATCAGGTATGAGAATGGGTGCCCTTCAGGCTTTTGATCAGTGACAGGCATAATTGTCTTTTACTTGCTGGCAGTTATTGAAGATTTGAGCACCTCAGTAGCATGTCTTATTTGATGGGGGGGACTAACCCAGTGCAGATTAATCTCAAGCCACAGCAAGATTTACAAATAGCTGTGTTGTACAAAGTTATAGCTGTCACAGATGGGTGGCTTTTCTGGAGCAGATTAATGAGCAATCGTATAACCTGCTGTGCTGGCAAAGCCCTTATGTTAGCTCTCATGTGCTTCAACAGCGGTTTCATGTGACTGCCTGAAGTGGATTAGGCAGCTGAACTCCAGAGGGGAGAACCCTGTTCAGGGACAGTGATATTGTCAACCAACACAACTGGATTTGAAAGATTATGTTCAGATATGACATGAGGGGTCACAAGACACCTCTAGTGTTTCTTGCTCTGTTGGCAATGATGATTTTAGTAATGTCTTCTCATTAAATTATTTAAGAATTGAGACTTGTGAGCTTTGTAATATATGTGTGTACCAGATCAGAGTATTTTATTGCTGAATGTGATTGTTATTGACCTAGTACAAGCAGCACTTAAGTGGAATTGAAAGAGACTAAAATGATTTTCCCTTGCTCCTCTGCCTGCCCCCCCCCAACTTTCTATCTAAGTAAAAATGGATGTGAAAGTGTAGTGCACATATGTCAGGTCTAAATACTACTGTTAACACTTCATTAATTATCCACAGCATTGGTAACTTTACCTTACCAGCACTCACATTAACCCCTTTTTATTATTTAAGACAGTCTCTGTTTCTCAGGAGGAAATCTGTATAGCCCTATGAATTTCAGTGTTAAGATAAAAGAAAACTTAAGCATAAAGGTTTGATGCTGTTAATACACCATGGAGTTTCAGGTTTGTTTTCTGTTGACCAGATCTGGATATTGTTTTCATGTGAATTCTTAGTTTTCCTGTCATGTTTAGAACACAGATTATTTAGACTGTTGTCTGACCCACCAAAATAAAAGAACAGGTTAGTATAGAGCTGAAGCAGAAAAGAAAAAAATGCTTGTTCAATGACATATGAAAACTTTGCCTTTAAAAGTTCGGACTGTAAACTGAAAGTTCACTGATTAATATGTTCATGTTTTGTTTTAATAGGAAATCAGTCACCCCTGTTTGTCTAGAACTTGTTTTTCTTTTTGTAAACAACAATATATGGTGTTTTCTAAAAAAGAAAAACCAACCCAACACTATAATGGCTATGTAAAGACTGTAAAATATACATTGAATGGTGAGCACCTAGTTTTTCTATTGTAGGGGAAAATGAGATCTAGGAATAGAATGGGAAACTGGGCAGCTCACAAGTTTTTGTTGACATGCTGAATTACAGAAGTCTGAGTTTTATTCCTTGCTCACTTCTCAGTATTTCTATGGTTTCTATGAGGTGGTAGGAGACTTTTAGTGAGAGAGTTTTTCTTTTTCCTTTGAGGGGTGGAAAAAAGAAAAAGAAATTCAGGGAAGTTAGACTGAAAATTGACAGGACTGTTTGAAAAAGCACACTTTTAATTCTTGATCAGTATAAATTTTCTTAACATCTTAGTTATGAGGGCAGCAGATTTGATATATTCAAAGCAGAAATAGATGTTGCATTGTATCAGCCTAATGCATAAGTCTGATTATAAGTTTTGAATGGTTCGTGACAGATTTTGCATTTGGTGAAATGTGCGATCATTTGAGTTTTTTAGCTGTGCTTATGAAATTAAATGTGATAAATAAGAAAGTATTCTTGTGGTCCATTGACTAGAGATCTTTTACAAGTTAAAGTATGCCACTGGAAAAGTAAATACAGTGTCATACCTTTTTAATATGACTGTCTCTGCTTCTACCTAAATGACTATTTCAGAGAGTATCTTGGGAGAACAAGGGACTCATTTTCTATTTGTCTTCTGAATCAGAATGAATGCTTCAACACAGGGATGTTCCAGGTGGCTTTCTGTCTTATTCTCATTTATACTATGCCAAATAGAAAAAGGAAAAACAATCTTAGACTGCTTTTAGTTTTAATTTTGAGATAGCCTTACCTGAGAGACGTCATGTTTCCCAAGTTTTCTTTCAGTCTTGGCCAATGAGCCATTCATCTTTATTGAAAAGATACTTCTTTTTGGTAACATTAACACTGATGTTTTGTGTCAGAAACATCTGTAAAATATTAACTTTTATATTTCCTTCATTTAGTTTTGACATCATAGAATGATGATGCAAGATTTCTAAATTAAATTGATGTGTATATTCTGTACCTTAAAATAAGGGAAACACTTCTTATTGCTGAATCTACAAAGCAGCTAATGCTAAATTCTTTCCATGCATAATCATACTTACTAAAATCCAAGTTAAAAATTAACTTTTAGATTTATTTCTAGTATTTGCGTTATTGTCATTATTGTGTGCCTGTATATCAACAGGTAAACACATAGACAATGCTTAAGTTCTCCAAAGCACTGATGAGAGCTCATGGTTACATGTCCATTAATTTTTTTGTAATTGTTTTTAAGAAAAACTTTTACCATTGCAGCATCACAAGTTATGGGGAGCATGGATGTAATTAAGAACTAAGACATTCTCTTTCAGCTTATGATTTGTTTTTACTTCCTTACCTATCAAAACAGTTACTTAATTGTTTTTTCTTCCAGGAACCAGTTAGTTGAGCCCTAAGTATAACTTAAAAACACCCCCAAAACTACGTAAGTTTTTTAGTAACTGAGGTGTACATCTTAAAAATCCAAGAACTGAAGTTTCACTAATTTTGTTGCAAAGAGGTTGCTTTTATTTTCTGGAAAACTGTATAATGCCAGCTGAAATGCAATGGTTTTATTTAATTCTGTTATAAAATTAATGAACTACTCAAGTTTCTTAGATTGCAAGAAGCAGCACTGATGTGTGAATTTTGGACTCAGTAGAATTACTTATGATCTACTGTAAAGTAAATCAGAGATGCAAAACTGCCTTCAAAAATGCATTAATCTTACAATTAATAGAATTCCAGACATTCACTAGATCTACCTCTTCATTAAAACAGGTTTCATGAGAAACTTGAAATTTCTTTAAGGACATGTTTCCTTCTAAACATTGGAGGGTGACTTATGGTAGTAAGCAATTGAAGCTCTTGGCATCCTCTTTTTTTGTTTCATTTCAACAGACAATTTTAAACCAAATGACAAAAGAAATATAAAAGGAAAAACAAAACAAAACAAGAAAAAAACCAACAGCCTTGCAAGTACATGCAAGCAGTGCTCACACACTCTTGGTAGTAATGATACCATTTTTTCAAAGTTGATTTGTGATTCTTGTCATGATCAAATTGTAAAATGCTTTTACTAAATTAGGTTATTTTTTGAATAATGCTAATTTGTCAATTTCTCTTCTGATTTTGTCCTGAAACTTTAGATGTATCTCTACAACTATGTCTTAACTGTTCTAAGACATAAGAATACCTTTCTCTAGTGCAAGGAGCTGATAGATCTTCAAGAAGAAAATTGGGCTGGAAAGCGTAGACAGGAACAGTGGCAAATCATTTAATGAAATGCTTCAGGAGTTTTTGCATAGCAATGGACTGCATTGACATTTGGACATGATTCTTGGAATCTGCTGTAGACCCACGAAAACTTACATTAACAAAGTGGAGGGAAGAAAGTGAAAAACTGTACAACTGCATGATGATCATAAATCTTGGAGGGCAGGGAATTGAATTTCAACACTTTTGAGGACAAACATGAGTGAGGCAATCAAAAGGCAAGGAGCTTAACAGTATGTACCCTCTATTGCTGTCACTGTGCTGGCAGAAAATGAAAGTAGCTGGTGAAGTCCTGAATACTTACTAAGTCAAGACTAGCATAATGACATTAAAGACACTTTTTTTCTCTTGTTTACATTTTTATATTGACAAATATAATGTTCCTTATGTACACTTAAACCAACAAGCGTTATTTTTCTGATAGTATCGTATTTAGTTTTGGTAATTGTAGTCTTAAACACTTTTTCCATGTATAAACTGTATTTGTATTGAACACTTCCTGATCCAAACCTTTTCTTTCAACTCGGAAACAAATTCTTAGCTTGTGCATAAGCACAAGAATAAACTGGAGTTTATTATTAAACTAGAAACTGGAGTTTACTATTAAACTATAAACTAGTTTATTATTAAACTTATTAAACTAGTTTCTTATGTCATATTCGGGACTGAGACCACAGAATGGTAGGGGTTGGAAGGGACCTCTGGAGATAATCTGGTCCAACCTCCCTGCCAAAGCATGTTTACCTAGAGCAGGTTGTGCAGGATCGTGCCCAGGGAGGTTTTGAGTGTCTCCTCTGGAGATTCTACAGCCTCTCTGAGCAGCTTGTTCTAGTGCTTTGTCACCATCAAAGTAAAGAACAACTGCCTGTGTTCCAGCGTGGTCCCATTGCCCCTTGTCCTGTCATTGGACACCACTGAAAAGAGTCTGGCTCCATCTTCTTGACACCCACCCTTTAGGTATGGATAAGCATTGATGAGATCCCCTCTGTCTTCTCTTTTCCAGGTTAAACAGACCCAGGTCTGTCAGCCTTTCCTCATAAGAGAGATGCTCCAGTCCCTTGATCATCTTTGTATCCCTCCATTGACCCTCTCCAGTAGTTCCTTGTCTTTCCTGAACTGGGGAGGCCAGAATTGGACACAGTACTCCACACGTGGCCTCACCAGGACAGAGTGGAGGACAACCTCCCTCAACCTGCTGGCCACATTCTTTTTAATGCACCCCAGGATACCATTGGCCTTCTTGGCCACAAGGACACATTGCTGGCTCATGGGCAGCTTATTGTCCACCAGGACGCCCAGGTCACTCTCTGCAAAGCCACTTTCCAGCAGGTCAACCCCTAACCTATACTGGTGCATGGGTTATTCCTCCCTAGGTGCAGGGACCCGATGCTTGCCCTTGTTGAACTTCATTAGGTTCCTCTCTCCGCCCAACTCTTTAGCCTATCTAGGTCTCACTGAATGGTGGCACAGCCTTCTGGTGTGCCAGCCGCTCCTCACAGTTTTGTGTCATCAGCAAACTTGCTGAGGGTACACTCTGTCCCCTTGTCCAGGTCATTGATGAATGTGTTGAACAAGACTGGACCCAGTACTGATCCCTGGGGAACACTGCTAGCTACAGGCCTCTAACTAGACTCTGTGCTGCTGCTCACACCCTCTGACCTCTGCCATTCAGCCAGTTCTCAATCCACCTCACTGTCCACTCATATGACTCACACTTCCTAAGCTTACCTATGAGGATGTTACAGCAGACAGTGTCAAAAGCCTTGCTGAAGTCAAGGTAGACAATGTCCACTGCTCTCCCCTCATCTAGCCAGCCAGTCATGCCATCCTAGAAGGCTATCAGGTTGGTCCAGCATGATTTACCCTTCATGAATCCATGTTGACAATTCCCAATAACCTTCTTTTCCTCTACAAGCTTAGAGATGAAATCCAGAATGAGCTGTTCCATCACCTTTTCAGGGATGGGGGTAAGGCTGATTGGGCTGTAGTTTCCTGGATCCTTCTTCTTGCCCTTTTTGAAGACTGGAGTAACAATGGCTTTCCTCCAGTCCTTAGGCACCTCTTCTGTTCTCCATGACCTTTCAAAGATGATGGACAGCGGCTTCACAATAACATCTGCTGGCTCCCTCAGCACTCGTGGGTGCATCCCATCAGAGCTCATGGATTTGTAGGTGTTGAGTTTGCCTAAATGATCTCTAACTGGTTCCTCCTCAACCAAGGGAAAGTCTTCCCTTCTCCAGATTCTCTCTTTTATCTCCTGGGTCTGGGATTCCAGAGGGCCAGCCTTAACAGTAAAGACTGAAGCAAAGAAGGCATTCAGTAACTCCACCTTCTTGGCATCCTTCATCACCGGGGCACCCACCTCATTCAGCAGCAGGCCCACATTGTCCCTAGTCTTCCTTGTACCACTGATGTACTTGAAGAAGCCTTCTTATTGTCCTTGACGTTTCTTGCCAGGTTTAATTCCAAGTGGGCCTTAGCCTTCCTTGTTGCATCTCTGCATACTCTGACAACGTTCCTGTATTCCTCCCAAGGGGCCAGTCCTTTTTTTCCACATTCTGTAAACTTCCTTCTTCCATTTTTTCCAGAAGCTCCTTGCTCATCCATGCAGGTCTCCTGCTTCCTTTGCTTGATTTCTTACTCCTAGGGATGCACCAATCTTGAGCTTAGAGGAAGTGGTGTTCAAATATTAACCAACTCTCTTGGACCTACCTACCTTTTAGAGCCCTAATCCATGGGATTCCTCCAAGGAGGTCTTTGAAGAGGACAAAGTTAGCTCTCCTGAAGTCCAGGGTTGTAATCCTACTTATTGCCCTGCAGGCATTCCTGCATTCCATGCAGGATCCTGAGCTCCACCAACTCATGGTCACTGCAGCCAAGGCTACCCCTAACCTTCACATCCCCAACCAGTTCCTACTTTGTTTATTAGTACAAGGTCCAGCAGCATACCTCTTCTCATTGGCTGCTCTACCACCTGTGTCAAAAAGTTATCAGTGCTCTGTAGAAACCTCCTGGACTGCGTGTGCCTGACTCTGTTGCCTTCCAGCAAATACCAGTGTGGTTGAAGTCCCCAATGAGAATCAGGGCCTGTGATAGCGAGGCTACTTTCAGCTATCTGTAGAAGGCCTCATTGACTTCCTCTTCCTGATCAGGTGGCCTGTAGTAAACACCCACAACAGTGTCACCTATATTAGCCTGTGCCTTAATTCTTACCTGTAAGCTCTCGACTTGTTCTTCATCCACCCCTAGGCAGAGCTCAATACGTTCCAGTTGCTTTCTTGTGTAAAGAGCAACCCAAGCATTTCACCTTGCTGGCCTGTCTTTCCTAAAAAGTATGTAGCCATCCATGGCAGTGTTCCAGTCATGTGAGCTATCCCACCATGTCTCTGTAATTGCAGTGGGATCACGGGCCTATGACTGCACACAGTTTTCTGGTTCTTACTGTTTTTTCCCCATGCTCTGTGCGTTGGTGTACAGGCATTTCAGAGAGGTAATCAAGCATGCACTTTTCCCTGGAGGGGTGCAAGATGTGAAACGATAAATTTACGGCATAGTCTTTCGTAGCAGACTTATAGCTAGCAACTGTAAATTAATTTATTCATTGTTCAGTTCAGCTTTTGATAATTTTTTTAATCTTTATGGCTCCATGCAAAATTGGACAGCCTCTGTAAGTCGTGGAGTTAAGAGCTATCAATGGCATGAAATTTAACAAGAGCAAATGCCAAATTCTGTGCCTGGGACAGAGTAACACCAGAAAAGAGTGTAAATGGGTAGAGGAGCAGCTGCAGAGCAGCCCTGCAGAAAGGGATCTGGGGGTGCTGCTCAGCAGCAGGCTCAACATGAGTCAGCAGTGTGTCCTGGCAGCCAAGAGGGCAAACCCACCCTGGGGTGCATCAAACACAGCACAGCCAGCTGGTCAAAAAAGGTGATTATCCCACTGTATTTAGCATGGTGTGGCCTCACCTTGAATATTGTGTGCAGTTCTGGGCCCCACAATTGAAGAAGGGTGTTCAGGTCCTTAAATGCATCCAGAGGAGGGCATCAAAGCTGAAGGAAGTATTGGAAGACATGTCCTGTGAGGAGTGACTGAGGACTCTGGGCTTGTCTAGTTTGGAGAAAAAGACTTTGAGGGGCAACCTCATTGCTCTCTAGAGCTTCCTGAGGAGGTGAAGAGGAGAGGGAGGTGCTGATCTCTTCTCCCTGGGATCCAGTGACAGGATGCTTGGGAGTGGTTCAAAGCTGCATCAGGGGAGTTGACATTAGGAAGCATTTCTTTAGTGGTAGGATGGTAAAGCAAGGGAACAGGCTTCCTAAAGAGGCTGGTCAATGCCCCAGACCTGTCAGTGTTTCAGAGTGATTTGGGCAATGCCCGTAATAACATGCTTTCACTTTTGATTAGCTGTGGTATGGTAGGTGGACTAGATGATCATTGTAGGTCCCTTCCAACTGTAAGTATTCTATTCTATTCAGAAGTAAATATAATTAAGTGCAAGATGCCAGACCACATGCTAATTAAATTTCAGAGGACTTTCTGTTGGTTTGCAACTAATTCTGTGAACACTTGTAAGTATTTCCGAGGACTTTCTGAAGTGTGTTAAATTCAGTGTGTTAACCATATTATACCCTCCCTCTATAGCTTAATAAACTGAATATATTAAAACAAAACAACCTCTAATCATAATACTGCTCTTCCTACATCGTAATGTATTCTTATGCCAGCTGCTTTGTCATTTAGCTCTGTGCTTCTTTATTTAGCTTGATTTATTAAGTTTTTCAAGAATGTTTAAGAAGACTAATTCAGTGTAAGTTTGCTTTTATTGCTGCAATATAAAATATGCCAAAATAGTTTATTTTTATGATATATTTCTGTGTAGGAAAAATATAGGATGGTTTTAGTTAATCTTCTGTTGTGTGCTAACATGATATTGTCTCTTGCAGAAGAAATTTGTGGTAAAAAGCTATAAATTTGTTGTCTGTTTCATGTAGATCTTTTTATGTAAATGTCAGTAAAATATTTCTTATATTTGTTAAAAGTAGTAAGATGGCATTGAAAAAGATTAATTGGTTATGTGGTCTCAATTCTTTGAGTGAAAGCTTCCATTAACACTTACTGAAATAGACAGAGATCACAACAAATTTTGAGGAAAAACAGCACAAAAGGAAAATAAATTCAGATTATTCATCGCTATTCTGTTTTCAGTCTTCATGAAACTATTGTGTAATAGTAAGTTACTGCAAACTTTTTTTCTGTTAAGTTGTTTCGATGCTTCTAGAGAAAGTATGTTTGAAGTTTAGATTCTAAGCCCTCATATTAACTGTCTTGACAAAATATATTTTTCCTCTTTAAGATACTTTAGATTAGACCCTACTGTCCTGTCTGTACAGAAACTTGTATCAGATGTAATGATTCTTCTAGATGCTAAACATCTGTTAAAAAAAAAAAGTTACTGAGCTAGCACTTTTTCTCTCGAGTATTGCAGGTTTATTTCCTCATTTGCAAATTAAAAAAGTGAGGGTTTTGGAAATTTGTGGTGGTTTTGTTTGTTTCTAACTACTTTATTAAAATTTGACCTTTACAAAGTGACAGTGCAACCTGAAAGTATTGCAACCAAAGTAAGAGCGTGCCAGTGTCTAGTGGTTATTCCTAATCACAAGATTCTTTATTTGTAATATAATTAACAACTTGATGTGAACTGAAAAAGAACGTGCATATTGTCAAATTACATTAGCTCTGCATTTCTACCTAAGATGAACATCAATGATTTTTTGTCCTTAAAATAAAGTATAAATTATCCTTTCTGAATCAATATTCAGACTCTATTCAGTAATAAAGTGGTTTTCTTTTATTAGACTTAAAAATTGCTTTTTTAATACTGAAATTTCGTGCATTTATATAGCTACCTTGAAACAATATTATCTCTTTCCAGAATAGCCTAAACTTATGAGCAGACTGGCATTGTGCTAGAATGGCAGTGCCTCTGCAGAACAGAACTGGTAAACCAGAGTGGAATCACTAGGGTCATATTTGTCCAGAGTACAATCCTCACCTTGTGTAGAAGCTTTCACAAAATCTTAAAATGCGGATGCATGCTATAGGACAGTTTCATAACATTGCTTGCATTCTTCAGTAGTTACTGTGTTGTATATGATAACTTAAACTCAACTGCTGAGTCCCTTTTGGAAGCATTTGAATGAAAATGCCCATATGTGACAAGGGCTGGTGTGAAGAGGAGGAATGTGCCACTTGTGTATTAAGTAGCCAGGCTTATCTGCTTCTTTTTTCCAGTTATAGTTGCAGAAAGAACATATCCCTTCCAGGTTCTAGGAAGAAAGATGCATGTACTTTCTCATGTTTTAGGAGGAGGTTAATAAAAAGTTTCTGGAAGGCTCTGCACTGTGAGGTCTATGTGGTTAAAGTTAGGTTTTCCTTCACTCTGCACCTCACTGGTATCTTTTTTAATGAAGGATTAAGCTACAACATACTACTTTTCTCAGTCATTGCTTACAGACCCTTCATTCATAAATGATGCTGAACATGGGATGCAGGGCTTACTGCTGCTTTGTTTGCCCACATTTTATTCCTTTACCCTCAGGGTCTGTGGGATAACATTAACGATCTGTGGGTTACTCTTCATTTTCTCCCCAAGCTGTAGGTGTAAGATGCTGCTAGTAAGGATTTTAATTCAGTTGCTTTACATAGGGTAATGAAGTTCTTTGACTTGAAAGAAGAGGTAAGACATTGAGGGAAGGATTAGGGGGTGCTGGGGTTGTGTGTGTTTGGGATAGGGCTTGGGCTGGGAAGATGATCTGTTAGTAGATGCTACAGTCCTCCTGATGTAAGAAAAGAGGAAACCTAGTGGAAGTTACTATGGAAGATTGATTTGCAAGTATGTACATCTTCCTTTTCAACTACTTAATTTGTGCTTAAAAAAAATCCACATTTTTTTAAAATCTGTGTGTTCTCGTGATCAAAGTAGAAAGCCTAATATTCCATATACTTATACGTTGAGGAAATAAAAATTCTAAACTTTGTAAAAAGAAACTCCTGGAGAATCTGGGACTTTGAACTGTCCACAGCATGTAAAGTTCAGCTTTTTAAGAAAATGCTTCACTTTACTTCTTGTAGGGAGTGGGAAGAAGGCAAGTCTCTAAGACCATTGAAAGCAACTTAAATTTCATATTTTCTTTTTCTTAGGTTGGCTGAAGACTTTTGATGATTACTTCAGAGATCAGACACAGCATATCTTAAATAATATGGTTATAAAACTGCAAGAAGACAACCGAAGGAAATTTATGTGGTCTGAGATGTCTTACTTTTCAAAATGGTGGGATGGAATAGATAGCCAAAAAAAGGATGCTGTTAAAAGGTTTGAACACTGAACTATTTCTTGTCTTCCATGTGGAATTGTTGTGAGACTTTGTGTATTTGACTACAATGTAAACTTGAGATTTCACTTGTTGTAATGCAGAGTTGCTAGAATAATTGACTAGTCAAGTTCTGATTTCTTTTTTGTCCTTGGTTCATTTTTTTTTCCAGTTACAAAGTAAAAATTCATTTAGAGAAGAAGAACAAATTACTGAGTTGCTGAAAAAAATGACTAAAAGTTTCCATGTACAACCATAGAGATGTCATTATAATTGTAATGGAGTTGTGATTATAAACTTTATTTGAAGTCACATTGAAGTATTGGCAATGGAGTAAAAATAATTTTTCGTATTGGCTATTTATATGTGGTAATTTTATCTTCAGTTATAACACAATTATGAAATTAGATTTTTTGTTTTGTTTTAAATATGTGGGGTTTTTATAAACATGAAGCTGCTTAAATGGTAAAGTAGTACACACTCTACACGCTTGCTCTTAGTTCTTCTAAAAATCACAACTCAAAATGTAATACAGAAGTAAAAGGTTTGCCTAGATGTTGAGACAAGAAAGTGTGCTGCTTGGATAAACTTGAAGTAAGGATATAGTTTGAAGTTTTCAAAAAGGGGTGTTTTGTTTTGTTTCTTTTTTAATTTTCTTTGAGATGGGATCCAACACTACTTAGCTCATCTGTGTCGTGCCCTCCTTCTCATGCCCCTCTTCAAGATGCACGGATTGCAGCATACATTAAGGCTATGAGAGCCTCACAGCTGCAAAGGTTAGGTAACGATGGAAATCTTGGGAATGACCTAGAAAACTATCTGTTTAAAAATTTATGTACAATGCATGAGTATTACAGCACAGCTGTTTTTTGAGGTTAAAAAGATCCATTGGAACACAAACAGTAAATAATAGTCACTAGGGAACTGTGCCCTTTCTTCAGGGAAATCAGGTATTGGTTACACTGCTGCAAGAGTTACAGAAGCTGCACTGGCAATAATTTTTGCTGTATGTTTCTCATTACTCTTATGGGTATTATTTATAATGTGACTAAGTTTTGATAAGTTTACTGTATTTCTTTCTTGAATTCATTAAACATTTATATGCTAGTGTACAATATAAGCTCTGAAATGACTTTATTTAACTGTAGGGACCACCTGATGTTGGAAGCATGATCATTAGGTTCACTGACGTCTTCATAGAGAAACTGGATCATCCTGTGATCTGTTTTAAGAAGGCATTTTAATGAGTGAGAGGGTCTGAAGCCTTTATAGACACAATAAACTTCGAAGCTCTATCAGCTCTCTAAAACAGTAAAAAGAACAGTAGATCAAAGATGGGGAGATATTAGTAGTGCTTGAAATGTTCAATGTCTAGGCATCTTACTCAATTGGCCTTCAGTACTGTGGCACATACACTTTTATTTTTATAAACTGTGCAGGAAATAGCCTTCTTCCTGATTTTAAAAAAAAATCAAATATTATGGCACATGCAGTACAGCTGATAGTTTTCGTTTCAGAGGCATTAAAAATTTCACTGTTCATCTACTCATTCTTTCCCTGTTTGATTAAAGAAATGTAGTCCAGTGATGGAAGTAGCACAAGCAATTTAGATTTTGGCATCATGTCGCTGGTGAATACCTATTGGGTATTCAGAAATCAGTTTTTAAGAGTGTATTTTCATATGCAAGATTCTGAACACAATTCATATTTTTTTCAGGTTAATAAAGGATGGACAGTTTGAAATAGTAACAGGAGGATGGGTCATGCCTGATGAAGCTTCTGCTCATTATTTTGCTGTAATTGACCAACTGATAGAAGGACACCAATGGCTAGAAAAGAACCTTGGTATGTAACTTGATCTAAAATTTAACTGTGTTAGTACAGGAAGTCAATTTGAAAATTCTGTTTTGTATTTCTGAGGTGCTTAGAAGTCTCTCTTTACTTTGCTTTCCTGAAACATTAAATCAGACCACTTACTGGAAGCTATAGGATTGAGTCTAGTATTTGCAATTACTGTTTGCAGATAGGAGTTCCTAGATGAAGTGTATTTAAACAATTTTGTGTCATAACATTTTGTCTTGATAACGAAAGATGTGTGTAGTATATTAGCATAATAAAACTTAACACTAGGTCATGCTGAATTGTAGGTCACATCTCTGGTAACACAAACAGTTTGTTTGCCATTTCTGTCTTTTGAAAATCATGACAAAGTCCTTAAAATGACTTAAATTTATATTCCTTTCATGTGTTTAGATCTGTTCTGTGGGCTGTGTATTCATTAGGTTCTCTAATGTACGGCTTTCAAAAAAGTAAATATGAAATTTAGTAGTAGTGGTTTTAGAAGTAGTAGTCATAAAACCTAAACACGTTGTAATGTTAGGATTGTTATATTAAAAAAAAAAAAAAGCCAACTCATTCACTTCCAAAACTTTGAGGAGTTACTGAGTGCAGTAACATTGGCTGAACTGTTTTGGTGGCTTTGGGAGGGTTTTTATCCTATAAATAAAGACAATGTTCTGTAAGTAGAGAGAACTCTTTTTATATAGAAAATATATGTATAGAGATTTTAGTAATAAGTTCACATTACTTCATCCAATTAACTGAAATTAATTTGAAAAGGTGTTTCACTCCAATTAACTGAAATTAATTTGAAAAGGTGTTTCACTATGTTTTTCTTAGATTGAAATTTCCATAAATGCAGCTTGTCACAATTAAGGGATGGGGGGAGGGAAGGCCTAATAAAAAGATAATGCATTCCCTACTGTTTTTCGGTAAGGCAGTAAAAATAAGCCTAAGGAACCATGTTGAAGAACCAGTTGAACAAGAGTTAGATATAGCTTCTTTATTTGCTGGTATGAAGTTCAGTGAAGGGACAGTATTAATCAACATGATAAGCCAAATAAGTCAAACAAAAAGAAAAGTTAGTTCCAAATCCAACAAAGGTTAACGTTATTTAAATTACAGTCAAAATTCAACAAGCTACAACATCAATCCATCTCCATTCATTCATTTTCTTTTAGCTTTCCTTTCCAATTGTACCATCTGTAAACTACTTAAAATGAAAAAGGAGATGCATTTCATTGTGATTCCATATAAAGATGTTTGAAGTACAGTTAAAATACTGTAACAACCTAGAGTACTAATCTCAGTGCTTTTATGTAGTTAGACAGAATGCCTTACCTCTAAGACATTTGATTTTTTTGTTAATTGTTTAGCTGTTTAATTCTAGCTTGCTAATTCCAGGGTGTGTTCTGCAGGAGGCTTAGTACTCAGCTGTGTATTTTAATTTATCTTCTTGGAAATTTTATCTTTAGTGCTCTGATTTGAATTATATTCATATAGCTTTTTTTGAGTGAAAAGCAAAATTTTATTCTCTTTTTACTTTTTTTCTTTTGTCAACAGGAGTAAAACCAAAGTCTGGTTGGGCAATTGATCCTTTTGGGCATTCACCAACAATGGCCTACCTTCTGAAACGCACAGGGTTTTCCAATATGCTTATACAGAGAGTTCATTACTCAGTTAAAAAACATTTTGCAATGCAGAAGACACTGGAATTTTTTTGGAGACAGAACTGGGGTATGTGTTTTTCCTTTATGTCAATTTATTTTGTTAATTTACACAGGTAAAATAGAGAACTTTAATAAAAATCTTTACAAAATGGAAATCTTTACAGAATAGGTTATTTAGAGAAGTTAGTCTCAACTTGAAAACTTTAGACTTGCAGTTCTGTTTTAAAAAAAGTCATCTAGGTTAAGTTCTGGGGATTTTTTTTTTTTTTAATAACAGAAAGGGAATGTGAGTACCTGTGTGTTAGGAAAGGAGTTACAATAAAAAAACATGTATTATTGCCATTCTTCCTCTGATCTTGCTTTTTCTGCACTTTCTTTTGTGATTATACTTTCTCTTATTTCCCTTCTCCCACAGTGCTTGCAAGCATATATAAAAATGTAAATGGAGTGGAATACTCTTTTTCCTTTTCTCATTTCTTTGTTTTCTCTCTTCTACTGTACTATGTGGAAATAAAGTGGAGGAGAAGGAACATTTCTCTTGGAGAGAGAGGAAAAAATAAAGGCCAAAAGAGAATATTTGAAGATGGAGACATCTGTCTTGTTTAGGTTCTTACTAAGGAAAAAACTTTCAAGCAACCAGTTTTCCTCAGCTGGTGTGACAAATTAGCGTCATCAGTTACAGTAGCTTTCTGTGGACTTGAAATTTGTAGGTTATCTTTAGTCAGAAAAATAGATTAAAAACACTTCACCATTTTAATTTACAATTCTCATCTGAAACCTTATTCTTAGAATAATTGTAATTGCTTTTTTGATATTATTTATACAATATAGAGTATGAAAGTTTTCATAGATAATGTAGTGATTATACCGTATCAAACTGATGTGTCTGTAAATGAATGTACTTTTCTATACGATTACTTTGTTTTGCTTTGTACTGTACCATCATTCCAATAAGCTGTATGATGAATATATATATTGTTGAGGTTTTGGTCTTTCTGTTTTTTAAAGTAAGCTAACATGTCACTCCTTTATCAATACAGGGTCAAACAAACATATTTAGTACTTACTATTGAAAGGTGGTGGTGATTTTGAAGCTTTTTAGTTGCTTCGTGTTTCTAATTGGAAGTTGTAAGGAGGAGGACATTCAGAGAAAGTAATCTGCTGCACAAGTAAACTTGACTTGAAGAAAACATGCCACTGTGAAAGAATTTGTCAGATGCTGACATTTCCAAGTTTTTTCTTTGAATTGTGGTGTATGTACACTCAGTGTACAGAATAGTTAATTGGCAGGTCTTTTTCCAAAATGTTTGCATACGTAAATCATGTGTATGGTCCAGTGTTTGGGCAGAAGAAACCTTTTCAAAACAAATAACAAATCAAAGATCACTGCACACTCATCTGGCATGATATGTAGATGTGGTACCTGAGATAAAGAGAACTCCTGTAGTTGAAAAGTAAATGCATATATTTATGGAATATTACCTTTTTAGTAATAAGTAAGTAGTAGTAAAATAGGAGTTTTTAAACAAAAGATCTGGATTGGAACTGTGAAGACTTACGCTGTTTAAGGTTTTGAAGAGTATTTTGACATGTATTGTTGACATACTTAGGAGCCAGTTTCTGTGGCACATCTACAGCATTCATCCCTTTTTTTCCGGCATAAAATTACTGTAAGTAATGCTGGAAATAGGTAATCAGAATTTAGGTGTTTCACTACATGAGTAAACTTAACGTTCCCTTATATTTTATGAGAACTTCAGGTTCTCTTTAAAGTTAAATTTTGAAAGACCTTCTTTTGAGGCTTTACAAAATATGTGTAGATCTCTGCTTCTGGTGTGTTAAACTTTAGGGAATGGATTGACTAGATGGAAAAGCTAGGATTGCGAAGATGGTCTCAGAAGTGCATAGAATTCTGTGTAGTTCTGTGTACAAGCACACAGAATCTATCTACAATTATGTAGAATCATACTGTTAATGTATTGAATTATGTGTTCAAGAAACTAAGATATTGCTAAAGCCAACCACTTAAAACATTGCGCTAATGAGGTAATGGGGACTCCACGACTGCACTGGGTCGTTCCAATGCCTGATGACCCTTTCAGTAAAGAAATTATTCATAATATCTAATCTAAACTTCCCTTGGTGCAACTTGAAGCCATTTCCTCTTGTTCTATCACCTGTTGCTTGACAGAACAGGTCAGCTCCCACCTCTGTGCAGCCTCCTTTCAGATAGTTGTAGAGAGCGGTAAGGTCTCCCCTCAGCCTCCTTTTCTGCAGGGTAAACAACCCCAGTTCCCTCAGCCGCTCCTCATAAGATGTGCTACAGACCCCTCACCAGTTTCGTTGCCCTTCTTTGCACACACTCCAGCATCTCAATGTCCTTCTTGTGATGAGGGGCCCAAAACTGAACACAGTACTCAAGGTGCGGCCTCACCAGTGCTGAGTACAGGTGTAAAATCATCTCCCTGGTCCTAGTGGCTACACTATTCCTGGTACAGGCTAGGATGCCGTTGGCCTTGATTGGAACATGCCAATCTTGATTGTATCCCTGTTTTTAGCCTTTTTATGTGTAGGGTACGTACAAAGGTAGGCTCCAGGTATGGATATTCAAAGCAAGGAATTGTCTTGGTCTGATGTTTTTAATACAAGTCTTGGATTAAGAATATGGAACTGATTTAGTTTTGGCAAATCTGAATGTGTTTATTTTAAAGGTGTGCTCTATGTATTTAATTCCAGATCTGGGCTCCAGTACAGATATCCTTTGTCATATGATGCCTTTCTATAGCTATGATGTTCCTCATACTTGTGGTCCAGATCCGAAAATCTGCTGCCAGTTCGATTTCAAACGTCTTCCTGGAGGAAGAGTCAGCTGTCCATGGAGAGTTCCACCAGAAGCCATTCATGCTGGAAATGTTCAGCACAGGTACAGTTTTTACGTATTCTGCAAGGGACTAACTTTAAAAAAAATGTATTTGTGCTGATCAAACATGATATCTAGCATAGCTTGATGAATTTATATAGTTCTTAAAATAAACTTGTCATAGGAAAATGATACTTATTACTTAACCTAGTGTTTGCTCGTAAGTTCAGAGCATAACTGACAGTGAAATTTGAAGATAGATTATGATTAAGGAAGATGCAGTATTTTTTTTTCTTTTCCATGCATGATGCATGAGTCTGTTACTATCTCTGAACGCTAGACGGAACATAGTCATCTGGTTATAGTCATGTTACTGGTTTACTGTAGTTTTTGCAAATTTTATGAATAGACAGTAATTTCTCTGCTGCCAGTGGAAGACTTCAGGGACAGCTTAGTGTAGTATGCTGTAACTGCAAATGGTGAGATATTTTCTATGGTATATCTTTGCAAAACTTGGCAACCTGTGGCCTAGGTTTCTTGAAGTGGACACTTCAAGTGAATCTCAGTCCTATGTCTTATGTGTCTTGGTGGGGGGGAATTGTATTAACCTCAATTTTATTTTTCAAATATAAACACTGAGTTGTTTTGCCATGGATGTGAATCAAGTTTACAGTTTTACAAAACTACTTTTCAAAGGGAAAAAAAGAAAGGCAAGATAGAACTGCTGAATTTTTTTTCCAGAAAAAGATTGTGTTCTGTAGTCCTGTAACTATCTTCAGGCCTTCAAATGATCCCAAGTTCAAGAGTTAGAAATTTAGGTAGGTGTTTACAATTGTTGCAAATTGCTGAATATAACAAATGTATTAAGCATAGCAGGGTGACTTTTTTGAGTTCTAGTCTCGATGCTGAAGTTTTGAAGTGATGATATGATGATGATGCATTGGTTGTCTACATGTCAAGTCTGCACATCCTTAATTTATCCCTGCACTTCCAAGATGCAACCTTTGCGTAACACTCTAAATTGGACCTTGTAAAATAAATGGTTCTTTCACCATGTCATATGAAGTAAAAGAAATAGGGCAGGTATGTAGTGAACATGTGACCAAGTTGAAGAGATCATCATCTCTGTATGGTCTCTGAAACTTAATCTTTTTTGCATCAGCTTTTGGTAGACAAAAACAGTTTCGACCTCTAACAGGGAGTTTAAACAGCAGTATTATAATGCCTAAGATAATACCTAAGGGAAAAGTAACATCTAAAAACTTTTACCAATCAAACTTGGTTGGTGAAAACAACCTCTTTGACTTGGGAGCCTGGATTATTTACATTTGGAACACTGGAAGGAACACAGGAATCATACTTTAAGACTGTAGTTTCAAATAAATCCACTAAAATGTAGGAAGTAGTGTTTTGCTGGAGAATGCTAAAAACGCTACTCATATTTTATGAAAAAGAAAAAGTTGGAATATTGTAGGCAGCCAAAACTTCTCTGATCTGACCTCTGTAACAACCCAAGTTTTAAAGTTGTTACAATGAGATGTATGAGATGCAGAAGTAACTGGAAAATCTATCTTTACACAATACGCTTTCCAAGGTTAAAGGTTTGTGACACACTAATGTATCTCTCATCTCTGATTGCTTTGGTTTTTAAGACTGGAAAAATACAGTAGTTCTATACTACATGGATCTGAAAAAAGTATTTGATACACATGATTAATTTAGAGGCAAGGTTTAGATCGCTGACCTTTCTTCAATGCTAAAGCTGCAACAAAATTAATAAAACACAGATCTTGAATACTCAACTGGGACTATTGCCTTTGATTTCAATACTATTATGGCCATACGTATATACTATATATGAGATATTGAAGTGAAAACTTAAGCTTAGTAGCTGTTGGATTTCTCATTGTCTTGCCACTTCGTTGTGATTTGGTAGGAAGGAATGAAACAGCCTAATTGAAAGCCTGTACTTGTTTAATTACACTTCATCACAGCTTGGGTTATAAAGATTGCAGTTGCACTTGCTCTGTTCTGCAGCTGCATCCATGTGCTTGAATCAATCATAGAATAGTTTGAGTTGGAAGGGACGGTTAAAGTCATCTAGTCCACCCTCCCCTGCAATGAGTAGGGAGATCTTTAACCATATCAGATTGCTCAGAGCCTTGTCCAACCTGACCTTGAACGTTTCCAGGGATGGGACATCTACCAGCTCTCTGGGCAACCTGTTCCAGTGTTTCACCACCTTCATCGTAAAAAATTTCTTCCTTATATATAGTTTAAATCTTCCCTCTTTTATTTTAAAGCCATTAACCATTTTCCTATCGCAACAGGCCCTGCTAAAGAGTCTGTCCCCATCTTTCCTGTGGGCGCCCTCTAAGTACTGAAAGGGCACAGTAAGTTCTCCCTGGAGCCTTCTCTTCTCCAGGCTGAACAACCCCAACTCTCTCAGCCTGTCCTCATAGCAGAGGTGTTCCATCCCTCTGATCATTTTTGTGGCCCTCCTCTGGACCCTACTGCAACAGATGTATGTCTTTCCTGTGCTGAGGGCTCCAGAGCAGGATGCCGTATTCCCAGTGGAGTCTCACCAAAGTAGAGTAGAGGCAGGGAAACACCTCTCTTGACCTGATGGCCAGGATACATTTGGCTTTCTGGGCTGTGAGTGCACATTGCTGGCCCACATCCAGCTGTTCATCCCTAAGTCTTTCTCAGCAAGGCTGCTCTCAATGCCTTCATCCCCCAGCCTGTACTGATACTTGGGGGTTGCCCTGACCCAGGTGCAGGACACTGCACTTGACCTTGATGAACCTCATGAGGCTGACGTGGGCTCACTTCTCAGGCTTGTCCAGGTCTCTCTGGGTAGCATCCCGTCCCTCAGGCGTGTCAGCTGCACCACTCAGCTTGGTGTCATCCACAGCCTAGATGAGGGTGAACTCGATCACTCTGTGTCATTGATGAAGACACTGAACAGTACTGGTCCCAGTACAGAACCCTGAGGGACACCACTTGTCACTGATCTCCATCTGGACATCAAGCCATTGACCCATACCCTCTGGATGTGACCATCCAACCAATTCCTCATCGACTGAACAGTTCGCCCATCAAATCCGTAATCTCATCAATTTAGAGAGAAGGAAGTTGTGGGGGACTGTGTCAAAGGCCTTACAGAAGCCTAGATAGACTACATCCGTAGCTCTTCCCTTGTCCGCTGATATAGATGCTCCATCATAGAAGGCCACTAAGTTGGTCAGGCAGGACTTGCCCCTGGTGATGCCATGCTGGCTGTCTTGAATCACCTCCCTGTCCTCCATGTGCCTTAATGCTGAATGCTGAAGTCCTGGCTTTTCACACTAGCAAGAAAAAATGGCTGTTGGTGTTATATTTCCTTGAATGGGAATGAGTAGTTTTGTTAGAGGAAGCATAGTGAGTTTTGCTGTATGTCTCTCTCTCCCATGCATGGAAATAGGAAAGAATCTGTACTCCAAGTTAGGCATTTCAGAGAAGGAGTAGAAAATGGACTTTCCCCTTCACCCCCTACTGTTCAAGACCCCAGTTTTACATTTCAGCTTTTTTGTCTTTATGGTTGGTCACATTGCACGACGTGGAACTGGTGTTCAGAATTACATTGCTGATGTGGTATTGGTGGTTAAATGTTTGTGATTGCCAACCTCAAGAATCTGAGATCACCCCCTTAGGAAGTACTCGTCCTGTCTGCATAGGCATCTCCTCCACAAAGTTACTTGAATAGAAAATTGCCAGTCCACCAAATGGATTTGTTTTCTAGTTGAGATGATTGAGTGGGGTGAGTCTCTAATGCTTCATGCGCTGTATGGGCTGAACAAATAGGGACTGTGAAGCCATGACCGCTGTCAAACCTGTCACACAGGACTTGCTATAACTGCTGCAAAATTTCTTGTGATTCTCAGACTCTGGGTGGCTACTGCTCCTCTTCCTTTGACACAGGAAGGGGCAAAACCAGCCACGTTAACAGTTTTGATGTGTTTTAGCCAAATATTTGGAATTTTTGCACTAAAAAGCCACGCTTGCAATATGATGGGGTTTTCTTCATTTTTGAAAGGTCTTAAGCTTTCAGTGATAGTCTGAAAGCTTCCAAAAGAAAGGTGAAAACTATTCTTGATGCTGTTACTGACAATGTTGATATACTTCAGGGTTGCCAACTAAGTGCAGTTAGGGTTGCTCTGAATATTGAGAGCTACATAATTAATGTATCTTGTGTACAGTTCCAGGAACTTTTGATTGTATAAAACCAAAAATTTGAGGTTTTTTTTTTTAAGATGTTACAGTGGAGTTGCTGCTGATATGCTATATCCATAATTACGGTGCTACAAAAAGTTTATCATGCCTGATCTCTTTGGTTTTCAAATTTTCATTCAGGTAGGCAGGAAAAACATATATCAAAATGTATCTAATACTGTCTTGCTGGGGAACCAGAAGGGGAAAGCATTGGTGAGGCATGGGGGGGATCTTTTTTTTTTTTTTTCCCTCCAGAAGTATTTTTCATCTTCAGCAAATTCTGTCAGGTTCTTTTCTGCTGGTTCTTTCTCACTCCTGTATGAAATAGTGATTTAGGAAGTTATCTGAGAGACACTTAAGAGGATATACCTGACTTGGGACATCTAATTTTCCTTTGATATTTTTGCAATTGAAACTGGTTTGCAATGGAGGAAGATCCTACAGCTGCCTTAAAAACACCTAATAGTCCTACAGTTATGAGTACTTTGAAGAAAGTCAAAAGGACTTATAAAGGAGGGTCTAAAATAAAGTATGTTCCCAACCATAGGCTAGGCTGTGTGTGGAAAATATGAGTTATGCTGGCCGCTTAGAAGGTGGAATTATGAAGTCTTGTGTTGTGCCAGTTGTTCTGTTAGTTGTGCAGCAACGTAGTCTTTATACGTAAATCAGCAACCTGTTGAAAGTCATGGAAAAATACTGATTCAAGCATAAATACTTGGTAATCTGAACTATAAATCGAACTATAGAAAGAGAGCAAGGGAAGCCACTAGTTGAGTCTATTGTAGTCTCAGCAGAACTATGTAGATCCTTAACTAGATGCTGGTTTGCTCCCTTTCTCCCTCCAGAATAGGGTCAGACCTTGTGTTTACTAAATACTTCCATAATCTGATAAACAAACCTTGACTTACTGGTCAAAAAAGTAAGGGTTTCAAATATATTTGACTAGATTCAGTTCTCACACAAAAGCTTATATAATAAATCTTCAAGAGTATGAGTTGAAAGTAGATTTTGGCAGACCGCCTATTAAAAAGACTTGTAGAAACAAAAAGCTCACTGGAATCTGGATTTTGCTGCTATTTTCTCTTTAAAATGTTGTCATTTGTATTCCTGTTTTCTTAGATACATTACTAGGATTTATACTCCCTACTAAAATTATTTTCCTAACTTTAATTAGAGAGGATCAGCATTGAAAGATTTTGATAGCGATTGTGGTTGGGAGGGGGAGGGGATGGAAATGGATGTTTTCAGTAACCCAGACATCAGACTTGTAACTTTCAATATATTGCTTTTCTTTTTTTTTTTTTTTTTTTTTTGNAGAGGACTGGCTCTAAGAAGGGTGAATAGTGATTGTTAGTTCCTTCAGATTTTTTTTTTTTTTTTTAATTTGGCAAGGCTGGAGTTCCTCAAAGATTAATTTATGGGCAGTTTTTCTGTCAAGGACATGAAGATATGAAGCAAAGTATCCAAGGGAATTACCAGAGGGGATGAGAAGAGCTTGCTTATTATTGTAAATAAGGGCTGGAGAGGATTAGGATTGTTATCTAAATACAAAGCAGGTAAACATAATTTAAACTGAAGGTTAGTTTTGGCACAGGAACAAATTGTTGCAGACTGACCTACTGTTTGAGATGGAGCTTGATAAGCTTATTGGAGGATTTAATTAACACAGTGTTTGCAACAATAGTAGGTTGAATGGGGTGTCTCAGTGGGAGGAATTGCATCCCTTTTTATTTTTACAAAATGAGACAGCAGAGTTTTTTATGTCTTGTTTAGGGTCACCCTAATGCACAACTTGATATCTAAAAATTGTTCCATCAAATGTTGACCTTTATTCTTCTGGTTTCTAAATTGCTTTTTTTTTTTTCCCCTTCAAGGGCTTGGATGATTTTAGATCAATACAGAAAGAAGTCAAAGCTTTTCCGTACTAAAGTTCTGTTGGCTCCACTAGGGGATGATTTCCGCTATGCTGAGAGCTCAGAATGGGATCAGCAGTACCAGAATTATCAGAAGCTGTTTGATTATATGAATTCTCATCCTGAGTGGCATGTTAAGGTAAATACAACACTTTTTCTGGTTTGTGGAGAAAACAATATTTCTCAGTATTTTGAGATTCTTTATGGAAAGAAGTTGTGGATGTTGTGGGGTTTTTTGTTTGTTTGTTAGATTATTTTTTTTTTAAACTGTGGAGCTTTATGTGTTATTTAACAGCAGATTGGTTTGTCTTGGCAGATTACATTTCTTTACCTTTAACACGTTCTCTCCTCCAAAACAAAAACTTTGCCATTAAGAATATCTGCTTGAAAACTATAAATGGTATCCAAACTAGATTATTTTAGAGAACAGCTATTAGGTTTGATTATTTATTAGTACTCTTGTTTTCACAGGCTTCAGACATTGTTATTTATGGCTCACAGGCCTTGTTATTTAAAACTATTATATTTTCTTAATAAAAGTTCAAGCAAATTTTATTGCTTTGCTTGGGTCCCCTTGGTTTTATCTCCCAAAACAAACAAATATTCCTAAGAAGTGCTGTTGCCAGCACGTGTTGTTGAATACAATAAAATCTAAGAAACTGATTTGGCTACAAAAGGAGTGAATATATTAACACAATTATCAGATGAGATATCACTTTAAATCATTAATTATGTTTGAGTGTTACAATACACATTCATACATTCTAATGTGTAAGCTGACTACGTTAGAGACTTCTTGTACTATAGATGTTCTCTATACTCAAACAACTTTTCATTATCTTTCAGCATGGGAATAAGAAGTAGAGGACCACAACTTGTTTTTTCTGGAGTATCACATGAGAGTGTACTATGGCTGCTTTCACATTCAGGCTTTTTAAACCTGGTCTGGTCTCTTTCGTATATTGTTCATGTGTGCATCTTTTTTTCCTCACCTTTCCTGAGACCTCCCTCCATTCCTCTAACTGCAGATTTGAGTGTAGTGTGTTAGTTCTTCCTGCTGACTTCTGGACTTGTGTTCTGCATAAGAAGGATGATCTCTTTGGGATCACAGCTTGTCTGAGAGCTGGATTTTGCATCTGTTTGCTATGAGATGTCAGTGACACAATGTGTGTGAATGCTTGCAATGTCTTAGTGGAGGGAGATAGACCTGAAGAGTACTTTCTAAAATATTGTCAGTCTAAAGTCCGTGTTTTAAACCTAAAGCTTGCTGCTATCACCAGTTTTACTCACCTCAACAGCAGCATAGTTTCTGTAGTCTCGGTTCCTACTAACCTGTGCTGGATGATCTCATCTCGGGGGCAAAAAAATGATGGCTTTAGCTCTGAGGTCATTCTTCAAGGACCACTCCTGTCCTGAGGCATCTGAAAGATTCTTATCTAAAAGGTTCTTCTCAGCCCATTGTCAAGGACTCTAGAAGTCTACTTCATTAGCCCTGGCTTGCCCACCTGGATTAATGCTTTGGGAATCACATCAGCCCTGGGGGCCCTCTTAGAAGTATCCAACCCTTTTTCTGGTTCTTAATACCCAGACAAAAAGATACGTAATCCTCTGATTCAGCCACTTCATACCTAGGGTACTTTGCTCAGCTGGATCACGGCTGGCACTGGAGCACGTCTCCTTTTTATTTTACTTTTTTTCTTTCTCTGTGTTTTGAGGTTGGGTTTTTTGCTTGTTTAGTGATTGGATTTGGTTGTTTTTGTTTTTTTTTGTTTTTTTTTTAATAACTGATGTCACTTATCCTCAGGTTATATTTCTGAGATGGAGAACTTCCACACTCTGTTATGCTTTCCCCACTGGACTGTAACTCGACAGGCAAGTTAGAGGTCACATTCAACTTCCGAAGAACCTAGATTATGTAAAGGAAGAGTTCACATTTCTTCCTTAAGTGCTGAGATGCCTAGGATATTATTACTCACACAAGGGACTCCCTACTCTGTCTTTAGGATCTTATGAGAGATTTGCCCTTTCAGACAAATTTGAGATGTTTATCTAGTGGATATGTCTGTTAGCATTGAGATTCTCATGACAGCAACTATTCTACGGTCCTGAAAGTATGCGTTAGGTTACTTTAAAAGATACCTATTTTGCTCTCAGGGAGTTTTATCTCCCATTTGGAGACGTCCCTTACATCTATTATGCATAAATTAAGATGAGACTTTTTATATGCCAATAGAAGAATCTACCAGATTATTTTACTCTTTCCAATCACCTGACATGAGAATGAGTTTTCTTCAACTTTGTTGGTTCCTCTGGCGAGGTTTTTTTCCTCTGATGTAACCCAGCATACAGAATGGAGGTTACCTATACCTGATTTTTTTCTTCTGAATCCTGTCTTGTAGGTGTCTATGATAGTAAGGGAAAAGGCCAAGTGTCCTAGAAGTGCTTGATAAGGCAATGATCACTAATATTGGGATCTCTGTGGCAGTATGTCTCTTTTTCTCCTTTACTGCCATTCAAAGTGGCAAGTTATCATATTGTATCCACCTAACAGATACTGGGATTTTCTGAATGATTTTGAAGAGTGAAAACTGTTTGGTTTTGTTTTTTTTTTAATGTTGAAATAGCATATCCTTGTTGTCACAGTAACAGTCCTTATTTTCCAAGTCACTTTTAAAAGATTTTTTTACTAAAAGCTTGTTTTCTGGTGTTGTAAATTGTAATGTGCTACTTTGTGTGCTTGTTGTTAAAAATAAAAATAAAAAAATTAATTTAATTTTTTAATTATATTACTTAATTTAATTTGAATTAAATTACTTAATTTAAATTTGAAGAATTTAAATTAAGTAACTGTTTTGGGTTTTTCTGTGGGTATTTTTTTATGAGGATGCTTGTTACCACAAGCAATCTTCTGTGCTGTTCCCACTTCCATTAATTGTTTTTCCACTGTCATTAAAAATCCAGTTTGCCTTCTATGCCTTCTTTAACAACACATCAGTCCCGCTCCCTTTTTTATTTCCCCCTCTTTTTTGTACACCACCTTTTGACCTACCATGTAAAGAGCTGTTACTGCCTTACTTGTCTGAGCATTTTTAAAAATAACCAGAAGGTAAGGCATTTTTGGTACTCCCCCATGTTTCATCTCTAAACACAGTTCCTTTGTGTATGTTTTTTTAAAAAAAACAGTCATCTTGGGTTAAGCATATTTTGGAGATCTGCAGCACAACAGAGTTAATTTTGAAAATGCAGTATTAAGACAACTATGTTCTTGTTGTATTACATTAAGTTATTTATTTATTCCAGACATCTACTTACATAATATTGAGATATTGCTTAGCTTATGCATTAGAGACTTAATCATAAGACACGAAAGAATGCTTTGCTTATTTGCTGAGGTTTAGCTTGTATTTTAGATACTGATTTATACTTTAAAAAATAAATATTTCATATTTCATGAATCATAGAATCATAGACTACTTTGGGTTGGAAAGAAACTTTAAAGGTGATCTAGTCCAACCCTCCTGCAATGACCAGGGACAGCTTCAAATAGACCAAGTTGCTCAGAGCCCCAGTCCAACCTGACCTTGAATGTTTCCAGGGATGGGGCACCTATGACCTCTCTGGGCAAGCTGTTCCAGTGTTTCGTCACCCTCATCATAAAAAAAATTCTTCCTTGTGTCTAGTCTGAATCTAACCTATTTTAGTTTAAAACCATTACCCCTTGTTGTATCACTACAGGGCCCTAATGAAAAGTCTGTCCCCGTCTTTCTGGTAAGCCCCCTTTAAGTACTGCAAGGCTGCTATAAGGTCTTCCTGGAGCCTTCTCTTCTCCCAGCTGAACAACCCCAACTCTCTCAGCCTGTCTTCATAGCAGAGGTGCTCCAGCCCTCTTGTCATCTTTGTGACCCTCCTCTGGACCGCTCCAACAAGTCCGTGTCTGTCTAGTGCTGAGTTGAATTCAGCTTGTCCGAGAAGCGTGCAGTGAAACTTTAAAGCTCTTTAGGATAGGATTTCTGCTACAATTCTGCTGGAAGACTGGCATATTTCTGAAACGTATATGAAACCAAGCATATTCATTCTCTTCATATGTCTAAATAAAGAAATGGAACTATTTTATAGTAATTTTAATTTTCATTCAGGCCCAGTTTGGAACTTTATCAGATTACTTTGAAGCTCTGCGCAAAGAAAGCAATTTGGGTGAAAAAAGCAGCAATTCATTTTTCCCTGTTTTAAGTGGAGACTTCTTCACCTATGCAGACAGAGATCATCATTACTGGAGTGGATACTTTACATCACGACCCTTCTATAAACGACTGGATAGAGTCCTGGAATCCTACTTACGGTAAATACTGACATCCAGTAAATTCATAAGATATGTCTTGGCACATGGGAGAGATGAATGTATAAGTACTCAAAATCTGTTGGACAGATGGAATAGTGATTTTGAAATGCACAGTTTAAGTTTACTTACAATAAGGAGAGCCTAAATGGCCCCCAAATGTAGTTCTTGTTACAAGTTGGTGTATCTGTTTTTTTTAGGTTTTTTAGTTCAGTAAATTCAGAGACATACAAGGATATTTCTCCCATCCAAACAAATTAAGTTCTTCTAAACTGCTACTCAAGCGATCAGCAAGTCCCACTTCTGTGAAAAATAGCAAATACTATGCTTTTATTTCTATATCAGGTTTGGGTAGCTGTCAGATCAATCTATCATTGTGGCTATACTGTGAACTCTTTCAGAGAAGAAATGACAAAGGTGTGAATTTTACAAGAGGTGTTAGAGGCAGTTGAGAAGTAGTCAGGAATAGTGTGTGCCAAGTGATCTCAGATTGTAAGGTACTGCTCTGCTGAAAAGTGTTTGCATCTTTAAAGAAAAAATTATGGCTGAATTTTGGTTCTCCCTTATGTAGATAAGATACAATGTATTTTAAGGCTCCAGAAAGAAATCTGGGACAGATACATATGATGTAAAACCTGGACATTTCATCTATTGCCAAAACTTGGAGAGTCTGTTTCCAAAAGATTATTCTTAAGTCAAAGGACAGTTTTGGTCTTCTGGAAGGGCCCTTTAAAATACACCTATACTAGTGCTCCTATATGCTGTTCTGACCTTGTTGTGCTCGAGAACAACTTCTCTAATGCTAAGAAATCCTTCTTTAAGGAGTTCCTATAATATTTTTTTTTTGTGTGTGTGTTGTAATGGCTGCTGCAGTAGTGGAGGGAGCAAGAGAGATGTGGAAAGTAGTGTTTTGGAGGCATATATAAGTACTTTTCAGAAGAGAAACCTCCATATCTAGCAGAATTTTTTTTCCTTCTGCCAAGGTACCAAGTCTTTACTCTGATAAAGTGGAAGCTTCGCAAACTTGGGGCACAACTACTCTCTGGTCTGTGCTATGTTTTTCTTGTAATTAAAGTGGCTTTTTTAGTTTTCTCTTTACACTCTAAGAATACAGACTAAGAGACCTGAGGAAATCAAGAAAATTAGTGAAGAAGAAATGAAAGCAATAGACTAAGAAATGTGTAAGGAGAAGTGAGATCTGGAGCCTGAGAATAGAAGGGTGCCAGGGAAGAGACAAGGTAACATAACTTTGAAGGCATTGCATTAACCAGCAAGGAGAAGAGTTTCACAAATGGGAAAGCAGGGATGAAAGAAGCCAAAGACTGTCAGGAAGAAGAAGAAAAATAAGACCAAAACTGAAAGGAATGACAAGGCTAGGATGCCTTTGGCAGAAGAATGTAAAAATAATACAGTAAGGAGAAGTTACCAGAGGAGTAACTTCTTCAGTGTTTTAATCGGAATTTTAGAATATTAAAAGTGTTATGCTTAACTTACGTACAAAACCAAAGATGTTAGAAGATAACAAAGAGGGCATTTGTAAGGTTAACAGTAATTAGGAAGTTTGACAACTATTCAGAAATCATTTACAAATAGATTATCAAGCTTATCACTAGGAATATGATTTTCTTAGAAGCATTTTATTTTTTATTTACTGTATTGGCATTATAAATACTAATTAGCTCTGTTCTTATCAGCTTGTTTATCATAAGAATCTTTGATTTTCAGTGAAAACAGTCTTGTTTAATACTGCTGTTAGAAAAGACAAAATGTGTATAAAATTGATGTCCTTATAAATTGAATTCCTCACTTAATTATTTTTCATACTTTTGCCTAAATTCCTTTCTGTTTGTGAAAATGCACCAAGGATTTAATTTTCTTTTAGCTTTATCATAGCCTATTGTTTCAAAATTTTTAAGTGTGTTTACTTTATTGTGTTGTCATTTTTCTGTTTTTTACTTACATTGCAGAAAACTTAGTATTAATTGCTTTCAAGTTTATTTGTAGTATTTACAACTTTACACTGTTAAAAGATTCCTTCATGAAAGATTTTCAATTACCTTTAACTTCTGAGAAAGGTGCTAGTCTGACAGGTAAAGAATATCTGGAAGCAAACCAAACCTTCAGTCTTACAAATTAAAACAATGCACGTTCCTAAAAATGTACCTGGGAAGTTTTTCATCCTTCATTATACTCTGTGAATAACATTTAAGAATAAAGTGTATAGATGTGTTCTTGTCTATTTAATATCAAGTGTTTTGACAGTTCTGTTTTTGGAGACCTGGAGAATCTTCAGGGATGGCATATTAGCTGAATTAGGAGTTTTGTCTTTTACTTTTTTTTTTCTTTAAAGTCAAAGGAAATACATTATGATCATATGTAATTAATAACACCCTCACTCCACCCTTGTGATTAAATTTTCCATAGTTCTTTTTGAACTAACTTACATCTATGTAGTGTGCATATATATGTGTATGTGTTTATATGCGAGGGAATGAACCATGACAGGAGATAAATATGTATGTGTGTGTATTCTTTACCAAGGATGAATGCTTTTAAGTTCCAGCAGTACCAGGATTAAGAAGTGCTTCACTGCTACCTAATAGACAGGAAACTGCTCAGACTCAGGACCTGTTATCATGGCTGGCCATATAAGCAAGAAAAAGAGTTGGTTGTTTGGGTTTTTCCTGTTTTTAAAAAAGTTTTGGGTTTGTGCATTAAAGAAAGTGCATGAAAGTTTAAGGATTTTGTAATGGAGATTGACATCATTGCTGATTTGAGAAATAATTTATTTTTTTAATCATAAGTGAAAGATGTATGGATTGAAGTAGTTTGAAGGGTGATAAAATCAGTGACCAGAAGTTTGTTTAATGTAATAATGGGAACAATGGAATAATGGGAAGATGCAAAGAACAATAGCGTAGTTGGGGGCAAGTTAGGAACCCATTCTGTGATTTCATTCTGTACAGATGTAAGCAGGGAAAAATCACGGTAAGTCTGCAAAAAAAATCATTGCAGTAATGCTGAAGGAGGACAAGATCCACAGTGATACTTCTAACTGTACAGATGGATAGAAAAGACCACATCTTGAGAGTTCAGAAATTCTTGGGAAAATTATTTATTGTTTATGTAGGTTATATATAAAGTGGACCTAAAGGTAACCTAGTGTAGACTTTGAGCAATCAGTGAAGCAAATTTTGGTCTGTTCTCATCAGGTGGAGATACAGTTACAGATTACAACAAAGTGGATAATCTGTGACAAGTACTTCAGGTAATCTGCAGTAGTTTGAAGTAGATGTGAGAAGACCAAAGCTTTATACAGCTTTTATGGAAAGGTATTAGAGAGAAGTAAATGCTTACTTATAAGCTGAAGTGTTCTCTAATGTAATGTTTCTTGTGGTTTCACTTCTGAGTGTCTTTCATCTTTGGCCATTGAACCATTCTAATGTTTAGAATAATACTGAGACTTGAAAGGAAAAATCTGCATCTAAGAGACTGATATACTGAATGGATCTGTAAAACGGAATCAGTTATTTTCCTGAAAGGCAAAGAGTTCCAAGTGTTCCTTATAGACAAAATGGGTTTAAAGTGAAGTTCTGGAAGCAGTATGAGCAGAAAATGTATTTACTGTACAGCTTTACTTCAATGTTATTTCTTTTGCATTAAGTTTATTACCTTGTTTATAAGCAATGGAATTCCCTGTTTAACAAAAATAAAAAGGGGTGGATTGTGGGGAGGGAAATATAATCTGTGTATTGAGGACTAAATTTTTTTGTGTTCTCTACTTCATACCAACAGTTGAGTCAGTGTTTAGTGGCTAAGTAAAATTTTTTTAAAAAGTTAAACACTTTCAGACAGGGTTTATCCACTAGATTAATGTGCATGTGATGCCATTTTAACTACAATATACTAATTTTCATTTCAAGTTAAGCTGTAATAGAACAAAGTAGGAGGAATGCATAGATGTATGAATTTGTACTAAGCAACATTAAAATAACAGCCATTAAGCTTAAATGCACTAGTAATAAAAAAAGGAATTACAACATTTGACACCTTGATTTTGTGTATCACTTCTGAGCAGTTATCTTACCTGTACGAGCAAAATCTCATCCTATTCCTCAAATACTGGCAATATGAAAATGAATTGAGCTGTTATATGTACAATGTACCTTTCAGTTTAGTTTGACACATGCTACTTGCAGTTTTTACATAATTGTCACCTATGTGATGTGTAAAGACAAAGAGATCAAGCTGAATCCAAATGTATTTTTCCTGTTAACAGTTAATAACAATGCACAGTCTGAAAAGCCAAGTTGCGAATGATTTTTAAAGTTTTTGTTGTACCTAGTTTAAATTTGAACACATTCACTCACTGACAGTTTGGGTAAATGTAAAAGTTAATGTATTTTCCCTTGTTTTAATTTTTTTTTCCCTTTACATGCTTAGAAGTTAATTTTACATTTGTTTCAAGAACACGTTATTTTGCTTTTCTTTGCTTTTTATAACATTAACCTGTATCTTGGTTTCTTCAAACACATGAGAAACCTTGATTAAGATCAAATAAATTTTGAAAATGAATCTGACACTTATCTTAAAGCCTTACAGAAACAGAACTATAATATTTTAGGATAAGGAGATAGGAAAAAACCATATTGTTTACCAGAATTTCTATAGATGTCTTTGTTAGTCAGGTATTCATAATGGCTGGCAATTATAGTTGTGTTTTTTGGGATTTTTTTGTAAAATAAATTTAGATTCTCATAAAGCAAGTGAGAACGTAATGGTAATGTTTTACTGCTAGGCTTTTGCATAAGAAGTAGGAGAGAAGGATTCTGCGTCCTGTTCAGTCTAAGGGTTTTTGAATCCAGTTTTCTCACCATTCAGGTGAATGTATAGTGAGCAGGTACATGAACTGCCTAAGTCTTCAGGAGGATTTAGTTTGCTTAAAGTACAAATGGCAGAATAGATATTATATAGAGTGTACAGATTAACGTATTTCTTTAAGGTAATTTTATTTGTTTAATAAGTTGCTTTTGAAATGGGAATTTTATGTCTCCTGTAAGGCAGGCTATTGTTACTGTATCATTTTCAGAACAGATCTGTATACCTCACACATTTTTGAAAATGGTATGTTACTTTGTGCTGTCATATTTTTATTTTAAAGCTCTTGTTTTCCATCACCGAAGCTTTGCAGGAAGCTTACAAGGTGTAAAACTAGTTGATGATGAAGTGCAGCAGTGATTTTTAACTCTTTGAAGCTAGAAACAGTCCAAAAAGTACAAGATTAAGTTTTAAAGAACTCATGGAGCTAGGCATAAGGAAAGATGTGAAAACACCAGTTTATTCTTCAGGCTTTTTGCTTTTTCAGCCTACATAAATATTTGATTCTTCTCTCCAATTCCAGGGCAGCTGAAATCCTCTACTCCTTGGCTTTGGTACAGTCCAGTAAATATGAGAAGATGAATGTATTTCCTTCAGCAGATAACTATAAATTGCTGACAGAAGCTAGGAGGAACCTTGGACTCTTTCAGCATCATGATGCTATTACAGGAACATCTAAAGATTGGGTAGTTGTGGATTATGGCACTAGGTAATTTATTACGAATATATACACTTAAACCTTAATTTCACTTTACTTTTTTAAAAAAGAAATATTTATTTCAGAGATACAGATTTGCTAGAGCTAGCAACATACTCAGTACTGAAAATCTAGTGGTGCTCTACAAGAGAAATGGATTTGATTACCTGTGCTCTTCATTTATGAAATATCTTTTAATCCTCTGAAGTAAGAATTTGATGTCCAAAAAGAATTTCTGAGGTTTTAAAAGAAGCTAGGTGGATACAATACCGAGAGTTCTTTAATAACAGGGCTATTATTTTCTGCAGTAGCTATTGTGTAGGAGAACATTTTATATCTGCCTGTGCTAAGCAATGATCAAGAGACATGCTAATTTAGGCATACATTCCTTGGAAAATCCCACACCCTCTGTAACCTACCTTTCTTCAGTGTGGGAAACCTTCATGTTGCCAATCTTATACTTAACTTTTCTGTTGTTGTTTATTGCTGTTTGTCATGTTTTAACCCCAGCCAGTCGCTAGGACCACGCAACCACTTGTGCAGTTCTCCCACTTCCTCCCCAAGAAGGGTAGGGAGAAAAGGAGGGGAAAGGAAAAGGAAAAAAACTTGTGGGTTTAAATACAGACAGTTAAATAGAACAATAATAGAAAAAGGAAAGGAACAATAATAATAATTATGCTAAAAGAATATACAAGATAAAGTAATACAACACAAGTCACTCTCATTAACTGCTGAATCAGTTGTCCAGATCATGCTAAGCAGTGATCGTGGATTCCTGCCCCATGGCCAACCCCCATTCATATATCAAGTATAATGTCTATGGTACAGAATATTCCACTGGCCATTCCATTGTTCTGTCTATGCTCCTTCTCAGCTTCTCTGGGAAGCTGAAAAGTCCTTGAATAGTGACATTTTTTGACATTTATTGACATTTTTATACCAAATCTGAAAACACAGTAACCACTAGAAAGAAAATTAGCTCTATCCCAGCTGAAACCAGGACACTTATATCTGGTGGGTAGTTGCCTTCTCAGCATTGACAAATTATTCTGCTAGCTACGTTGTGGAATTTTATGTCTGTATGTCTGTGTATGCAGATATACGCTTTAATAATGCATTTGTTCAGAAAATTGTTACATGTTGGAATGTTAAGAACTAGTAAATTTGATTGAGGTAGATGATGGTAGATGGTTGTTTGTAGAGCATGTCCACTAAATAAGTTATTTTAAATGCCTCTCAAATACTCTTTTTCAGTTTGAACTACTGCATTCATGACAAGTATTTTTAAATTCCATAAATTTGTTAATTTTTTATCTATTAAAGCATAATTATAATCAAGGTGTAAACAATGGGCAATGCATTGGGTTATGAGAGAGTAAAATAAAGGCTTTTTTCACTTTACAAATAAAATTACACAGCTCTCTCTATTTAAGAATTTGTAAACCTTGTGTCAGTTAAAGCAATGGAAATAACGGTAATAATTTAAACTTTTGTGTTTCTGAATGTTTTTCTAATCCTGCTTAAAGGCAATCTTGACTTTGTGACCAGCATTTCCGGCTTGTCTCTGCTATAGATATTGGAAATCAAACATACAAACCAGAAACTTTCCTAAGATTAGTATTTTTAAAAAGCACTTGTTTTTTTGAGGGTATATATTTTGCAGCATAATAGTGGGTAGGAGATGTACCTCATTTTCAGTATGCAAGGTAGGAATATAAAGAAATTAAGAATATTTCTACATTTTGCAGTCTGGTCACCCATTGCAACTAGCTGTTTTTAATTTCATGCTATGTTGATATTAAAAATTACATTTATTTTTCTTTAACTCATAGTTTGGAGTTCTTTAATGTTTTTAAATTTTGTTGTTACCACATTGAATAAAAACAACTGAAAACTAACTAGGACTTTAAAATTTTTAACAGGCTTTTCCATTCAATAATGAACTTGAAGAAAGTGCTAATTGACTCTGCTCATATTCTTATCCTAAAGGATAAAGGTGCTTATAATTATGACACATCAACTCCATTCCTGAAGATGGTGAGCTACCTTTCTTGATTTTCTTCAGAAATGAAATGTGAACTCTGCATTTTCAATACAGTTAAGTGGCCTGTGAAAAGTCAGAATGAAATTTGCTGCCAATACCTGCTCAAAATTTGCTACTCATCACTGTTCACATTAATTGAAGATATTGGAAAGCAAAAACTGAAAACTTCAGCTGTTAATGCTGAAAAAACCCCACACAGCTGAAGTAAATGGGCTTACTTTATTCTGCTTTGTGAATCACACAGTAAAACCAGGTGTTCTAATTTTCTTGTGGGCATAAACTTGTTTGTGACTTCAGTGATGTGCATATAAGTGAATATACAACGGTATACAGTCCTGTAGTTTGACTTTGCCTAATTACTTAACAAATACAGGAAGAGGAAATTTCCATCCTGAAATAAGCCTAAGCTGAATTTGCAAGACTAGGTCTAGACAAAACCTTGTGCTTTTTTCCTTAGCTGAAATTATTTGAAACAGGAATCTACCAATGATAAAGTCAGCAACAAATCCCCATGTATCATTTTCAGACCCATTTTACAGTGGAGAGCACCTTGAAGAAACATATCCACTAATATTGTTTGCTTTCAAAATTTTTAGTTTCTTCACTTTCTGAACAAAAGGTCTCTGCTGTTATAGCTAGGTAGTCTTAGGAAGTCTACGTGAGTCCATACACCTGGAGTAGAGGGGAAACAACATGCTTTGATTTCATTGTGCATAAACATAGCAGGATGAAGACAATCTTTTTTATACGATTACCTTATACTTCTAGCATAACTAACATGACACATATGCCAGGTGTCTCATACTTTCAATTACTCTTCCAGTCACATATATTAAAAAACCCATAAAATTTAAAACAGTTCTCTATACATTTTATGACTTTGAATCTAATATATATGTGCATGCTGCATATATATGCCTGTTGAAGTGTGCTGTGTGAGTGCATGCCACAAATACATTGTTTTTCTCCTGGTTGAAAAGGCTAACAAAAAGAATGTGCACCTTTATAAAGTAAGAATCTTTTGAAATTTTTCATGGAATGAAGTTTGCACTTTTGCTCTGAATTGTATTGGAGGTTGTTATGATGTTACATTTTGCTAAACTTTCATTGTTCCTATTTTTTTATGTGTTTTTTTATGTGTTTTTTTTAATTAATACCACTGGTACTAATTGCTGTTTAAATTGTACATTGCCTAGGAGCATACTAGGTCAAACCCACTATTATTACTACTGTTAAGAACTTTCTTTTTCATTTCTTCTTTATTTCAATGAATTTATTATATCTATATGAAACAAAAAGGTGATCACAGAAGTAGATTATGATTTAGCTGTATGTTATACATTAACTGCAGCATATCATAAACTTAATATTCCCACAGTAATTTGGTTACCACAACAAATATTTTTAATGTGGCATTTGTAGAATGCAAGTGCTATAAGCTATAGCTTCAGGCTATTTACAAAAACCTTTTGCGAACCTTGAACTAGTAGAAAGTTCAGAGGCACTTGGTCTGAAATACTATCATGGTATTTTGGTGGCTGATAGAAACTGACATCAGGAATTGCTCAGAGATGGGCATTCAGAATGAATGCTGGGAGAGCTGAGAAAGACAATATCTGGTTTTGATCTTACAGTCTTCATTTGTCTTTGAGGGGTAAGAAGGAAAAAAACACATGGTCAAAAGCACATAGCAAGAGGCTGGAGCAGCGTTCCAGTAGGTAGTAGGTACAACATGGGGAAATTGCCCTTGTTGAAGCCGGAATACTGGAAGTTGCTAATGAGACAGGATGGAAGGATTCCAGAATCACGCTGCTTGCACTGTGTTTCTTCTATTCTTAATCATTAGTTACACACAGAAGCGTCATGGTTTTCTTAGCTCATAACTGAATACTTTGTACATCATGTGGAAGCTTTCCAGACTCTACATTGGTAAACAAACAAAAACTAGATCGCTTGGAAGACAATACACTGAAAAACAGAAGAAACTTAGAGATCCCTGAATGATCCAACAAATAGGATGAGATCCAACCTGTAGAAGTAAAGCTATGCAACCATTGCACCATTCCTGTATATTAGTCTTACTTCTTTGAGTGCAGAAAGAAAACTTTCATGTAAGTGGCAATACTTGGATTTGAAAAACATGATTTTGAGGATGTTTTGGAGTACTCTGAGGAACTGGAAGCTTTGCACTTGGGTTGTCACCTTTATATGAACCAATAGGCATCTAACAGTACATCAACAGCTTGGCTGTTCTCTCACTTAAACACTAATGCAATAGTGAGAGCAATCACTACCTTTTCTCACTGGAAGTGAGCCCTGGGACATACTGTAATTAAGAAAAGAGAGAAACTATTGGAAAATAAGAATTCATCAATGTTGTATCACATAAAAATCATACACATAGCCCAAATGATGTTTTTGAAAATCACCTTTATGTACAATAGAAGATAATAACGAGATCTGTCAGAATACTAAACTCTAAATCCTTGTGATAAATATACAGGAGTGTAGGGTTTCAGAGAGTAAATTTATAGCAGGAGAAAGTTAATAAACATATTTCTCAAGTATATGCAAAACTTCAAAGAAGTTGGTGATTATGATGTCTTGTATGCAAAAAATGAAAACATGGGGTGACAATTTGGTAATAGTATCTAATAAGAGACATTTAGTGAAATGAAAGGTTTCTCAAAGCTCAAAGTGAGCTGTTTTCTTTTGCCAGTCTGAAGTACTTAGTTTATAAACTTTTGTGGTTCATGGTCCTGTGTAATGTGCTAAAACAGGCTTCTGTTTATGGTATGGCTAGTATGGTTTTGTATTTCATAAAGTTCATATAGTAGACAAAGGTCATATATTACATATTTAAGTGTATTCAAAACAAATTCAAAGATGTTCTCTTGTAGGATGATGTTCAGTCTTCCCAAGATTCTTTGCCACGCAAGACAGTTATAAAGCTGACTTCGCAACCAAGGTAAATAATTTATGTATTACTTAGTGTCTGAGATTCTTTTAGCAATGTGTGTGTTTTTACTACTTAGTAGGTTTTTATGCCATTTCATTTTTTTAACTTTCACTCAAAATAAAGATAAAATTAAAATAAAAATAAAAAGATAGTCTGGCATATTATGCTAATACTATCATGTCTAGTTGAAAGAGGACAAAGCACTCTAAAACTATAGAAGTTTCTCACCACTAATTCAGCTGCAGCAAGTGAAGTAGTCTGTTTGCTCTGTGCTTTTAGAGCATTATAATCCTTAGTAAATTATGCTTGAGAGCAGCAGTAGAAAATTCTAATTAAATGTAATTACAGCTGGCTCAGTTAACACTGTAAGCAAAACCTTAGGTTTTTATAAGGCATAAAAATCACAATATATAAACGTTGGATTGTCTTTAAAATTCAAGGAGAAGATAAACTAGGACTCTGTTTTGTTTGTATTAAGAGGGCTTACTTCTTTATATGTAGTTCCAGATTATTCAGTTGAAACTGTCATCCTTGTCTCCCCGTGGACATTCTGTATTCAACATGAAGTAACTTAAACATTTATTAAAAGTTGACTAATCCAAATGAAGTGAATAATACGTATGGATGTAAGAGCTGCTACATGTGTAAATAAAGTAATTCACAGTTTTTGCTTACAGAAGAGAAGATTTAAGATTTATTTAAACAGTAGTAGATGCTATTTTTGCTGATGTTAGTATTTAATTTCTCTACTTCTAGTCAGTGGCAAACTAACAAAACTTACTTGCCTAATTCATGAAGGTGTAAGACGAGTCAGCAGACTAACTACTACTGTTCAAAAATTTTAATCAGATTCTTTGAAACAATGAGCGAAGTTTGGTCCTTATGAGCTTTTCAGGGAAGCTGTCTTCTGTCCTCTAAAGTTAAATGTATATAATGTGTGTGCGTATGTAGTTTTAATATAAGCTTGTCTCTAGAGCAGTCATGTAGACATACATACTATTTTTTTCTAAGGTAGGGGTTTTATTCTCTTATTGGTGTGCTAGATAGGTCCTAACAGATTATCATAGAATCATAGAATGGTTTAGGTTGGAAGGAACCTTAAAGATAATCTAGTTCCAACCCCCCTGCCATGGGAAGGGACACCTTCCACTAGACCAAGATTCTCAAAGCCCCGTCCAACCTGGTCTTGAACACTTCCAGGCATGGGGCATCCACAACTTCTCTCAGCAACCTGTTCCAGTGTCTCACCACCCTCATTGTGAATTTTTTTTTCCTAATATCTATTCTAAACCTACCCTCTTAAAGTTTGAAGCCATTACCTCTTGTCCGATCACTATATGCCCTTGTAAAAAGTCCCTCTCCAGCCTTCTTGTAGGTGACCTTCAGTACTTCAGGTGACTGTAGGTACTTCAGATACCAGGAGTGTTCTCTTCTTCAGGCTGAACAACCCCAACTCTCAGCCTGTCTTCATAGGAGAGGTGCTCCAACCCTCTGATGATCTTTGAGGTCCTCCTCTGGACATGCTCCAACAAGTCCATGTCCTTCTTATGTCGGGGGCTCCAGAACTGGACATAATATTCCAGGTTGGGTCTCACAAAAGCAGAGTAGAAGGGCAGAATCACCTCCCTTGACCTGCTGGCCGTGCTTTTTTTGATGTAGCCCAGGATACCGTTGGCCTTCTGGGCTGCGATCGCACATTGCCAGCTCATGTTGAGCTTCTCATCAGTCAGCACCCCCAGGTCNATGCTCTCGATCCATTCCCCACCCAGCCTGTGTTTATACTTGGGATTGCCCTCACCTGCATGCAGGACCTTGCACTTGTCCTTGTTGAACTTCGTGAGGTTTGCATAGGTCCACCTCTCAAGCCTGTCCAAGTCCCTCTGGATGGCATCCCTTCCCTCCAGCATGTCAACTGCTCCACACAGCTTGGTGTCATTGGCAAACTCGCTGAAGGTGCACTCCGTCCCAACATGCATGTCACCAACAAAGATGTTAAACAGCACAGGTCCCAGTANGCATTGATCAGTTGACCACAACTCTTTGAGTGAGACCATCTAGCCAGTTCTTTATCCACCTAGTGGTCCATCTGTCGAATCCACGTCTCTCCACTTTAGAGACCAGGATGTCGTGTGGAGTGGTATCAAATGCTTTGCACAAGTCCAGGTAGATGACATCTGTTGATCTCCCCTTATCCACCAACGCTGTAATGCCATCATAGAAGGTTACCAAATTTGTCAGGCACAATTTGCCCTTGGTGAAGCCATGTTGGCTGTCACCAATCGCCCCCTCTTTTTCTATGTGCCTTAGCAGAGTTTCCAGGAGGATCTGCTCCATGATTTTGACGGGCACAGAGGTGGGACTGACTGGCCTGTAGTTCCCCAGGTCTTCTTTTTTCCCCTTTTTAAAAATGGGGGTTATGTTTCCCCTGTTCCAGTCAGTTATCTTAAGCTTGTCCATAATGGTCAAACACTCAGGTGCCTAGCTATTTATTTAACTAAAATCTTTTAACTTTTTCAAAATACTCCCTCAGATATCTTCACTGGAAGAGGATTTTATATATTGTACATAAACACTTGGCTGGAGGCAAGTTATAATGTAGACTTTCTTTGCCATTTGAGGATAGCTTTAATGTTTTTGCTTTCCTTGCCTAGGTTAGCTGTTGAAATTTCCCCCATGCCCCTTCCATCCCCTAGTATCCCTTTAGTTTGCATCTGCTGTTCCACTTATCTCTCTGCATAATATGCTAAGTAAGGTTTTCCCTTTTTGGTGTTTATGCATTTCAGGCATTTGTGGGGTTTTTTTTTTCCTCTTAGTGGTACATTAAGTTGATACACGTCATGATGTTTTTATTTTAAAACTAATATTATCGTAGCAGCTTTTTGCTGCTGTTCTCTAAACTTACCTTTACTTACTAAGAAGATAACATTGGTAGATAATTGATAATTTTAACTTATCTGGCATTGTGAAGATACCATGCAGTCATATGAGATGCAGTTCATGTTCCAAAGACTGTGTAATCAGAATTATGGGAGACAGACTGAAGAGGAAAAAAATGTGAGGGAGAAGCAGAGGAGAAAGATTACAAATGAATATTGATATTGCTTCCTGAAAACCTGTTTTTTTTGTAATGTCTTCCTGTTTGGAAACACTTTCAAAGCAACGCTTAAGTGCACACTACTTCATGTTTCCTTTGTTGTTAAAATTTTCATTTAAGTATCTGTATGTTCAATTATTTTCTCTTATAAGAATAAGCTTAGTATTTCTAGGCTTTTAACTTCATCTCTGGTTGTAGTTGAAACTCCAGTAACATTATTATCACTGTGAAAAGTGGTATGTAAGGTGAGACAGTGATTTTTGCTTAAATCTAGTATGTGAATATTATGACACTGCATCTGAGTTTTCTAGGTAACCAGTAAAGATGTGAAATGTTAATTTCAGTAGAATCTTAAACTCAGCTTGATAGATTTATCACTAAGGGCTACAGTGCTTAAACTCCAGAGTTTGAAGCTTCTAAGACAGAAACTGATTTTTGATTTAAAATTTTGAGACATCAGCAGATTGAAAATACTGATTATCTTTGAAACTTTATTACTTGGTTATCGTCTATTCATAATAGTCTTTATTGTTCATGTCTAGAGCATGAAATCTCTAGATTTCTTTCTGTTAATGTGTTCTAATATACCATTACATGGGATAGAAGTTAAGTCAATGTAATTGGCAAGGTGTTACTTTTCTTTAATTGGCTGAATATTTAGCTTTTTGTAGTCTTGCATTTCCATGTCAAGATTTTTAAAAATAGCTATATTGTAAATTGATTATCATTATAAAAGTTTGGTTCATATCACCCAGAGATTTAGAGGAACACTACTGATGGGAAACTCATAAGATAATGTTTTTTTCATCTGATTAATTATGCAATCATTTTCCTATTTTTTTCTTATTTTACTGAGTTGATACTGAATTTCAAATCTAAACTACTTTTCAACAGGAAAGGAGTTCTAGTATGCTTTTGCCTCTCATCCAGCCTTTCTTTTTGATGTTTTTAGTTGTTCTCTTCACTGCTTGTGAAAGTTGTAGTCAGTTGGTATTGGTCCTCCCCTCCCATGCATCTCTTCTCCGTAGTGCTCTGTTGCCATCTTGTTATGAATCCGTAGCTTTGTAAAAAAAGTAATGTGTTAATTTCAATGAAATGGGTATGTAGAGTATTTTAAATCTCACTGTGACTATCCCACCTTAGAACAACTGAGTGGTCTTGTAATCAGGCTTTTGAGTACTGAAGTTATGGCGTATTTATTTACACTAACCCCCCTTTAACTGATAAACGGAGTTGCATGTTTTTTTAAAAAAATTACTTCCATCTGAAAAACAAAGCTTTCACAAGGTAATATCCAACTAGATATGGAACCACTTTTGTCGTCTTCTGAAATTAAGAATTATTACAGCATGTCTCGGAGACAAAGCCTATGATTGTGCAGATAAATTGGACGCTGCATCACACTTCTCTGAGAGCCCTGTCCTTTGATACAATCATTGCTTCTTGGGAATAGTCTGGCAGAGGTCATACTTCCCAAATGGCAAAAGACTTGCACTTGCTGGACTTGGAGGGGGGTGTGGGTTTGAACCTTGTGCCATCCAGTTTAAGCTGTCAGCTGTTGATGAAGGGTATGTCGCCAATGTGATAGCAAGATTTCCTAGCTATTTCTATCTGCTGTGTTTCCTGAAGACAGCATTGCAGGGGAATGTGATACATGATGAAATAACTGAATTGGCTGTCTGTACCAACCTGGATTTTGTAGTAGTATTGTTTGGCACAATGTGTTGAACCTAGGAATGAATGAGACGCACAACCCCCTCCCTTTTTTCTTTTTCCACTTCTGAACCTTCATGTACCTGGCTGGGGAGTTTCAGTAGTGAACTCCATTGCGCTCTACAAGCATGGTGTAAGGCATCCCATCTGAACTGAAGATACTATGATATTGAAAGATTTTTAAAAATCATTGATTTAGGATTATTTTTGGTGCAATCCAACAATATTTATAATTTGCCCACAAATTACTTTTGTGAGCTAATCATAGAGGAATGGCATTATATATATATATATATATATCTCCTTCTTATCAGGCTAGTTTAATAACTTAACAGACACATTTTCCACTGGTTGAAATATTCAGGTTGCCTAGGGGATTCATTCTGAGTAGGATACACTGTAATCGATGATTTCTTCAAAGATCGGTCAAAGCACCAAGCAGTTTAGTGACATCCACCTTATAAAAGAAAGTTTCATTTTTCCAAATAGACTATACAAAATAATCTGGGCTATTATCCTTTCTTCAATATCTATGAGCAGGTTTTGGCATAAGGTTGTAATTAGCAATGCAGTTTTGGCATAAGTTGTGTTCATCCTGTTAGGTCCAAAATTTGTGATCTTTTTTTGAGAAAGAAAATGCTGAGTTACCTTTAACATTTTGCAAGTTATTTACCTTTTCAAAAATTCACTTGGCAGGTGTACCCACTGCTTTCTCAACACAGCACTATAATGTAGAAATTAAAGCTATGTTATTAAGTTTAATGAGTGATAAAGAATAATGTACAAAAGTCAAAAATACTTGGCAGAGCAGTGTGTATGTTACTGTATTTGGTTGGAAGATGACAGCAAGGATAACTTGCCAAAGGAGGAAACTGTTGGTGTGATATGCCAAAAGGGAAAGCTGTCCTGACGATGTGAAGCAATTGATTAAAGTTTCACACCAAAGGAACTGTATCTTTTTGAGTTTAAAAAGTGACTGGATTGGGGTAATGTTTTAATATTCTCATTTGGCAACTTTAACTTTGGTGGTGGGTTTTTATTGTTTTTTTTTTTCAACTGTTGCCCATGTTGGGACAATCAAAACAGTTGTCCAATATAGTTACAAAGACAGGATGCTCTGACAGCATTTGACGTGTTAATAATATACATTTTTGTTACCTTTTATGCTTGTGTGAGTTCTGAGGCATACGTACTTCTAGTTATATACTGAAACAGTTTAAAAAAAGACAGTTGAAACAAGGGTATTTTCAATTGTCAATGAGGAGACAAATGTTTAAAGAAAGCAAGAAAGAATACAGTAACATTTAAAATAAGGCCAAAAATATTTGTGGGAGTTCATACATTGTTAATAATCATAAGCACACTTGTTTCCCAGGGAGGGAACCAAACACAAATCAACCATTTTAGTTTTTTATTGGACGAAATAGTGATAGCAATATGCACAACCTTATTGTGTATCTGTATTAGTAAGTTTAAGGGAGGTGGAAAGGTTGAATAGTTATTCATTCAATCAAGCCTTAAGACTCTCTTTTCTGTTATGAAACAACACATAAATAAACACTTGTATTCTCAGCACTGTAGTGCAAGTAGTTAAAAAATTAGAAAACCCTTTGAAATTATATGTGAAGGACTGCACTTTTAGTTTCCAATACCCTGTCTGCTTAGGCTGAATACAGCCTAATGATTTTTCAAAAATTATTTTAAAGTGTTAATGTCAGTGTTCAGCTGCTTGATCAATTTACTAGATTTCAGGTGGCCTGTAGCTGCCATGAACATGTTCGGTAAACTCAAGGTCATTTTGCCTAAATTGAATGCATATTTAAAAAGCACTCTCCGTCTTGATTTTCATCATGGAGGAGCTTTTGCAAAGGCAATGAAATGCTTGACTGACACAGGGTAACTCAGGTGTCTGAATCCTGAAACATCAGTTAATGTGAACCTGAAATGAATATTTCAGTAAGAATCATTCTTGCCAAAGTGGTGACTTCAAAATGAACAAAACCAAAAGCAGGATACTTTCATTCTGGGTTATAGGTGGAAGTTAGCTGTGCAAATATCTTTATGAGCAAAACCGGCAAATTTGCCATTGACAATGTCTAATGGGAGAGGAAGTGAAGGACATGGAAGAATTCACAGCACCTTGATCTCCTAATTCCCACTCTTTTCTGTAAGGTCATGGCAGTTTTTCAGAAATTTCAATTTTTCTGTGCTAGTTTTCTATTTCTTGTGTTAATTACACTACATGCAGGCTGATCTCAGAACTGACTCCCTGCACTGGCAGTTGACATTTCAGTGAAAGTTTATCTGGGAACTCTGAGAACAAAACAACAAATAAGCTAAGGGGTGATTGTCTGTTTTGATGTAAGGGATAGCTCTTTAAAACGGAGCTGTGGTTCATTTTTTTAGTTACTATACATTTTCATTATTAAGAAGACAAAAGTGGCTTTGATTTGCAGTTAATTGTGCTCCAAAGCTGTGGAATTAATTTTTATTTTTCAAAACTCAGTTTTGACTGTCATGCTTCTGAATTCAAGTTGTTATTAAAGTTCTTAAATTTCAAACTTTTAATAATTACTTTTCCAGTGCATAAAAATTTTTCTAAATCAAAGTTTTTTCAGTTTTTGGTCTGTCTTATTGTTGATAAACCAATGATGGTCTGTACTAAATATTTTTGTCTTTGCAAAATTAAATGAGTAAATAAGTTGGTACAGTTTGTAGCATTTGTAGAATATTTGCAGTTTCTCAAAACCGCACAAATTTAGGATTTTCGGTTCAATGCACAGTTTTTGTTGGGGTTTGCAGTACCAGTGCAATCAAATTGTGAAGGTGTTTAATGCTTCAGTTGCTATAAAAAATTAAAACATTAAAATGAAATATCCCACAGTTAGGTGTTACAAGAAATTTCTGGGTTCCTCTGAAAACACTGTTTGTAAAGGAAGTGTCATATGAAATGCAGAAAGAATATATTAACTAAACACTTGGGGGGGAGGAAAAAAAACAGTTTGTTTTTCGAAAAACAAAGAATAGATGAACTAAACATACTTTGGGGGGAGGAAAAAGACCTGTTTTTCAAAAAACAAAAAATGATCATTATGAAGGAATATGCTAGTAAAGAACTGAATATAACTCAAAGATCTGCATTGTATGCATGTACTTGTTGAAGCAGTTTTGGAAGTAGAAGATACACATTTTCAGTATGTTAGTATATTTGTGTATTATTTCTTTTTTTTTCCAGGCACTGGCCCCTTCAGCCTTTTTACTGGAGTTGCTTTGAGGCAATACTATAGTTAGTCCAAGGCTCTCAAGGCACAGACTGAAGTGATATGGCATACTTAAAGTCTTTCTGCTCTTCTGAACCAGATTTTTTTTCCCTTCTAAATGCAGATTTATAAAGCCTGCACTACAAGAGGAACAAGGAAAGGATTTTAGTGAAGGTACTTCCTGATCCTGAAAAAGTCAGGGGGCTTCAAGCCCATCTTGGACTTCAGAACACCTCACAACTTTGTGGTAAAAGAAAAATTTAAAATAGTGCCTTTGGACTTAATCCTTTTATCCTTAATTGGAGAGTAGTTATGTGCTCCAAATTAGGATATGTGTGCCACTACAATCCATCCAAATCACAGGAAGTATGTGTATCTGGCATATGTAGTAGGTACATAACATTTTGAAAGTCTTGTCTTAGGTTGATGTTGGTTTTTTGTGTTCTCAAAATTTATAGTTCTTGCTGTGCTGTTGTCTGTGTTTATCGTGAATGATGTTTTCCTGAGGGTGTTCCATGGTTTGTTCTTGAGAAAGCCACACAAAGGTCCCGTTTCCTGTGAGAGCAGAGGGGTGGAACATGTGCCTATTGTCTGCCTAATTCTCTGCCTCTTGCATGAGTAATGGCTATTATAAAGATGTATCTACAGAGCTATAAAAAGTGAATTGATAGGACTGTGCGTGTGTGAGTTCTCTCACCTTTATTAATGAATCTAAAGGTTGACTTTGGGTTTGTCATTAGGAAGGGCATTCCTGGAGTGATTCAGAATTCTGAAATGTGAAGCTAAGATAATGGAAATTTTTTAAAGGACAGTATCATTGTTTTTAATTATTTTTATGTTAATCAGAACTGTCAGACATTACTGCTTTTAGAAAGAATGTGTAATTTTAACATTATAGCTCTGTTTCTAAACTATGCATTTAACTTCCTCTTCAAATGCCATTATCATCATAGCATAATTTTATTTTGTGTTAGTTGAAACGCTGTTGAATTTTTGTGAATTTACTGATTTATTGATACTATCTCTTTTTTTATTTCTTGATGTCACCAGCTTGATTTTATAATGAAAAGCTGATCTGTGGATAATAGATTCTGTTCCCACCTTGGTTTTTATACCTTATGAGAGCAACACAAATTTATATTGTGTGCTTGGAGTTTCAAGTTGAGATTTGATTCCTACTAATTCTTCTGCAGGATTTTTTTCATAAACTGGAAAAGATGTCTTATTTAAGAAGAGGCAAAAATCTTAATGTTTGCTCATATATTATAAGATTTGATTATATATATTCAAAATTAATATTCTACTCTATAATAAACAGCTTAATTTGATTATAAGAATTGCTGCTTAGATGTAAATTGCACTTTTTTTTTGTTACATCTGTGAGAGTATTTATGGTCCCAAATTGCGATTCTTAAATTTACGAGAAGGTTAGCTAGATGTCATGCAGAGGACCATATTAGCATTATTTATCTTACCCAGTTAAGTAAGCTGAAAAATCTCCTTAGACTTTATCCAGTCAAGGAAAAGCCGCTTGGGAAGGTATTGGAAGCTCCTTTTGGGGAGAACTTGCTTTTCTCTGACTACATAGAGGAGAACTGTTTGCTTAACTTGAGTTTTTATTAAACCACACATTCCCACTGCCCCAAATTTCATGTTTCCATCTGACATTATATCTGAGACAGCAGCTCGGTAAGCATAAGGTTTTCCTCACAAAGGACTTTTCTATTTAATTAAATTTCTAGGATTGTATAGTTACGAATGCTAACAGTTTCAGTATCTACTGTATCTCAGAGGAGGTGTACATTAAAGGTGTAGCAATTATTGAAACTAAGTGTTGTAATATAATTAGGTGTGCTGATGCAGTTTAAAACACACTCTTGCTGTAGTTTCGTATGGTGCTCTGAGCTTAACTTGTTATAGTTTTTTCTGAAAGTTCATTCTCATAATGTGCAGATTAAATTTAAAAAAAAGCCACTAACCCAAACAGGAATATAGAAGTAGATCCGACCCCCTTTCTTTAAAACTAGAAAGCAAAAAGGCAGACTTGGCATCATGTTTTAATTCCACACTTTCATTAAGTTTCTAGTCAGTTTATTGTAAATGCATTTTTGCCAGTGCTACCTTCACTCGGTTAATAGACAGACTTGATAGTTGCCTAACTATTACTTAAATGTCTGTTGCTAAATGTTGAATATCACATATTATTCAACTTATATCCTTGGCTAGCCATCTGAGAAGGGTGGAATTTTTTGAAAGAAGAAGAAATTCTTTAGTTCAGATCAGAAAATCATAAATTGTTTTCTATTTGTATCAATTGTGCTGATAGAGTAGAATGTTAAATAGATTATACAATTTGAAGTCATATTGGGAACACGCTATATAGGATTAGAATTTAAAACTATCAGTAAATTGGAGCCAATGTTTCATAGTCAAAGAATGAAATGAAGCAGGCAATTGGGAGTATTGCATACCACATGGAAAAATAATGTGCGGACTAATCAAATAGACATTAGTGAAGCAGAAAAAGACTAGGCATTACGAAAGATCAGGTTGAGAGAGTTACTTGTATGGTGTCAGAGGCAATTTTGCTTTTGGATTATTTAAATAAAAGTTCTGTCTAAAATACAACTTAAATAGTGTTCTGTACTCAGAACGATGAAGGCTTCAAAAATATGGTATGTAGTTTTAGAAAACATACTTTGAGGGATAAGACTTTTGAGAAGGCTTAACAGGAAAACAAGAGTACAAAGTTGAAGGAAGCAATCAAAGAGATGTTGAAAGAGTATCATCTGTTTAGTCTGAAAAGGCTGATAATGAGGAACATAAATCTAAATACATACAGGTTTGTTACAAAGAGAATCAGTTGTATTATACTTGCAGTGGAAAAAAGGAAGATATAATTGCAAGATGGTGTTTAATGTAAAGTAATTAAAAATTTAATTGTATTTTAGCAAAATGTGTGCTTGAGCTGCAGAACAGTGCAAACTGTTTTGGATGTTTTCAAGAATAGTGATTGAAGCATTTGTCAAAGCTTATCCTACTGAATTCTCCTTCTGGATAAGAGGTCAAACTACAGCAACCTTCTAGTCCACTGGGTTTTTCATTAATATATAGATTTGCTGTTTGTCTCTTGAGTTTAGTCTTGAGAGTCATAGCAAAACAGCGTATTGTGCCATACCAAGCATGGCCTAAGGCTATAGGCAAGTCTGTTTAGTATATACTATCTTTTATTTGACCAACAGAGATAAATGAGAAAAGTGGACTGGTTTAAGGCATACGAGACCTTCCATGTTACCTGATGTTTGTATGAGAACTAGTTGCTCTAATGAGAGAACAACTCTGCTTACAACTGCTGTCTCTCATGCACAAACACAGCAATATATGCTCAGTTTGTCGTACGGGCAAAAAGAATTTCTTGTTTAGGATAAAAAGGGTTTTTTTCTCTGACAAGCTTTATTTTGGCACTTGGCAGATCTGTTATAAAAGGAGAGTGTTTCTATATTACTTCTGATGAAACAGCTGTATGAGTGCTGGGTATTTGAGCTGTTTTACATATTAAATGTTTGCGGAGTAATACATTTATTTTATTATTTTTTTATTATTATTGTGGGTAGGTAGCTTTCTGATGAGGTCTGAATTGTTGAGTAGAGTAATAGTTGGGCCAAAGCCCAACTAGAACTTAATCTGGCTTCTGCTGTTAA
>RSEF01000031.1:44972269-45000663 GCA_003993805.1 Himantopus leucocephalus | reverse complement strand
GACTCGATCTTAAAAGTCCCTTCCAACCTAGACAATTCTATGAACTACTTTCATTAGTAGCAACAGATCAATTCTCTGTAAGAGTTGAAAGGTCAAGATATTTTGCAATACTGGAAAATTCTGAATTTTCCCTCTACTCGCCCTGCCCCCAGCACCACCACTATATCTATGTGTATGTATCCAGTTATATTTATAAATGAAATATCCTAAATATTGCTAACATCATATTTCTGTAAATCAGTTGGTATGGCTTGACAGAGAAGTGTATTTTCTCTTCTGGAAAAAAAAACAAACTCTGATGCAGAATTATTCCATCTTATGGCTATTAATGGTTTTGCTTCCTTTCTGGATATGAAGTTTTTGCTTCCTTTCTGAATATGAACTAGGAAGAAAATTATTTTTGGATTATTGGACAAGTATCCATGCATATATCTTAAAAAATACATTAAATAATTCCTCAGGGACTTACAAACTTTTAAACTCAAAATTAACTGACAAATTGATTTCCACATTCTTTGTTTTCTTGGTTTTTGGTAGGGTTTGCCAGTATTAAAAGAAAGTTGTGAGCCACATGTCTTTGATACTCAGAGGCTGAGAGTTCAGTGTTTTGAATAACACGTGTTAGAAAAAGTATAATTTTGGTGAAATCAGGAGAAGTTTTTACATTTCAGAGATAAATATTCATGTGGCAGAGGGGGAAATGAGGATGATTTTAAAAAAGAGCTGCAGAGACAAATTTTCTTTAAACCAAACATGAATTAGACTTGAATGCCTTCAGAAACCGGGTTGATCACATGATTTTCATGCATGAGATTTTGAATGACTTTGTCCAAAACTTTCTCTGTTACCTAACTTTCTTCCTAAATAAATTTTGAATAGGGCTGAAAGGTGTCTTGAAATGCTGTGAAACATATAGTTTCTAAAGCTCAATTTAGTAACTGATAGAAGAGTTGTAGAAAAAGGCATTAATCTGCTGTCAAGGAGACTGTCACGATCATGAGCCTGCACAATTGGCTTTTGATTAGTCTTGTTCCTAACGGAGTATTAAGAACATGGCTTGAGATATTACAAAACGTCTAATTTTTGTAGAACCAGAGGAACAGCATGACCAGATGATTTCAGATGATATCCTGAATTCCTGTTTAAAAAAAAAAAGTAGTTTATTAAAGGACACTTCAAGTTATATATGTGGCATTTATATGGTGTTTATTTTCAGAAGAATTATTTTGTAGTCTCTTTCCATCTTTAGTAATTCATAGCAGAAATGCATGCAAACTTGGCAAGATATGGAAAAAGTGCATGAGGGGACCTGTACTTAAAATGTCACTTCAGTCATACATTTGACTTAGGAAGCCTTGACTGTTACGTGACAGACCATAACAGCTTTGAACAGAACTAAGTAACTTGATATAACTTTTTTATTTTAAACTTAGTGTTTTGAGCAGAGTTTTTCTTCTTAAGAAAAAGGAATTGTTACTGTTAGTTTTTGTTCCAAGTTTTTTCCCATGGCCCTCTAAAGCAAGCAGAGAGCTTTTTAAATAACACGGGAGTAACTTTTTGTGGTCCAGTTACTTTTAGTTTTGTTCTGTATTAAACAAATGAGAAAAATAAGTGTCTTATTACATGTTTTATTGGGCTTCAATGCAAGAATCATGGAAGTCTTTTCTTCAGGGGATGTTGCACATGTTTGCAGTTTTGCTTTTTTCACCACTTAGCTGTTTTTTAGCTTAGCATCTATAATAGAAGAGGAAAAGAAACTAAGCAGCTTCGAAGGTGCTGTGTATGTAACTTTGCATTGAAATTGTGCATATGTGCCCAGAGAACTGGTTCTGATGAGTTACAACGCGAAATGCTCTAATCTGCCTGTGAAGGTTTGTCAGAGAGATTCTAGTAAAATTGATCAGTCTGAGCTACAGTGCCTGAAGGAATTGGTTCCCAAAACAAACTTGAATAAAGGTCCTTTACTAAGCAATGAAAGCTGTTGTCCTAAGCTGTCGTGAGTCCAAGTGTCTTAAATAGGTGGTCATCCGAATAATCCTTTCACTGATGATCCTCTGGCAGTTACTAGTTATGAGTTCTGGTTTCTCATAGTAGTTGAAGGCATTGCTTGTGAAGGCAACATTGAATGAACTTTAAAAGAAAATGGTGTACGTGTTGCAGGTGTTACCAGTAAATGTGTCCATGTATCAATACATAGTATGCTCATATGTTCATACACGTCAGTGAAACAAAAAGAACAGTGGTCTGAAATACTGTAACTTTTCAGTTTAAGAAAGAAAATTTGCAATAGTGTTCTTTTAGGAGACCAAGATTAAAGTTGTTAGAGATCTGAATCAGCTTTATTCACATTTTGCCTGTGAATATAGCTGCACCAGTTTACAAGTTTTCTCGATAATTTAGTAAAGGAAGTATTTGAGATAAGAATGGAGGTTGACTTTTTTCAGCTCTGGCTGAAAATGTTTCACAGTAAGTGAAATCTTTACTACAGGAAGGACTAGGCAAAATATTCCTTGATGCTTGAATGTATGCGACTGATAGAAGAGCTTATTAATGCCATATGGTAGGTTATATAGGGAAAATGATCATGCTTGTATGAATAAAAGATAGTCGTTCTGGGTTTCAGAGACCCAGAAAAGTATGAGGTAAAAAAATTTAAGGTATGTCTTTCCAAAAGTGTCTGAAAAGCAGGTGGCAGGATTTGCTTTTCTGTAATTGCAAATATTTTCACATCAGAGATGCATCCAATTTAGGATTAAGAGCTCAAATCTGCACCTGTTTCTCATTTTTTGAGGGGCTGAGAGCAGTTTACTCCTGCTCCCAATGTACAGATGGAATATATGGTCTCTGTGTGAATAAACTGGCCCTGGTTTTATCTGTAGAAAGTTATATGATTTCTGTTTGTTTCAATACAGTTTATATTAAAATAGTTTCAGAATTCTTTGATTTCTTGAATAAAGAAAGTAATGATGGCTGACACTTCGACTTAATGGTGTTTCTAAAGTAAAATATTTCAGGCAAAATTTTTCTTCTGAATTTTATCAGTAGTTATTGAAAACCCTCCCCATTTATTTGGACAAAACATGTGAGCTTTTATAGTTTTCTTGGTGCTGTTGCCAAAGACCAGCGATCTGAAAAGGAAAATAATTGTTTGCTGCTTCTGAAAGACAGCAATATCCTTTTTTTTGCCTTAAAATCTGGAATAGAAAACCTTTAAATATTGTCAAGTTGCTTATGTGTAATGTAACCACAATATATTAACCAGTTGTACTCTACATTTGTGGATGACGTTCTTTGTAATGATACAGCTTAAGTAAAGTGTAGCTCTTTCGTTTCATATAGAATTTAAAATAGTTATAATGGAATGTTATTTAAGGGTGGGAGTTGAATGGAACTTCAGAAGTAATGTAATTTAATTACATTAGTCAGCACTTTTGTGTATGCACAAGAATTATATCTTATGGAATATAAATACTTCTCTTGCTGAAATGAAATTTGAAAACAAAATACTAGCATCCATTATTCTTGCTTTTCTCCTTCTGAAAATCTGCCCTGTCATTACTAGCTTCACCTGGCTGCCTTATTACTCTACATACACATAATGCACTTACAATACATTCATTCAAGAAGGTATAAAACATATGTACCTTGGTACAACAAGAGCTTTGTTTTATCCAAATAGATAAAAAAAAAAAAGTCTTGTGAAATATAATGATAATATGGCAGTTCCTAAGGTCTTTTGTCATGGGTAAATTTGTCATGCAACTAATTAAAGTTGTGAAACATGTTTGTATCGATGAGAAGGTGAACAAAGTTTCTGGAAATATTGTTACATTAATATATTCTTTGTTTGGAAGATAATTTAAATTTAATGAGCATGCATGGCATTACTAGAAATGAATCATAAGCATAAACTTGCATTTTACTTGGAGGCATAAGAACTGAGGAATTCCACTGCATAGAAAGAATAAATAAAAGATTTCTTGTAATGTTCTGTTGATGGATGAGAATGATGATATGTTCGGAGCTTTGGTGTTGGATCATGTCTTAGATCTGTATTATTTTTGACACAGTTCTTACATGCTTCTTTCACGGTATATGAGGAGTTCTTAAAGTATTTCACTTTTTTTTTTGTCATCCTACTTTTTTGAGGAACTGAGAGCAGTGTTGGTTTCATTTAGTTTTAATTGCACAACTGTTATAAAAAAATATCTTAAAGTGTAAATTAAAATCTTATCCAAAAAGAAGACAACTTCAGTTAAGCAGAAGTATTAAATGGCCTACCCAAGTCTAGCAGAGGCTCTCCTGAAGTCTTGCACAAGTTCTTAAAGACTCTGAAAGCTGACCAAGGCTACAGTTAACTATTGTGTTGTCTTACAATCTAGGAGTCTTCAACGTGAAACAGGGCAAAACAGAGCATCCCAAAGCACTTTTAGTTGTGCTAGAAGACAACAGACCAGAGTTAGATGCACAAATATGGGAGGAAAATAGTTGTTATGCACATAAGTCGTGATTTAACAATACTTCCGCACAGGAATCTTCATCTAAGGGGTTAAAAGGAAAATATTTTTTATGGGAAGCTCATTCTATGTATGGCAGATAATCCAAAGGTAGATAGAAAGTGCTAATATAGCCTGTGATTTTAGTTTATTCAATTAATGAGAAGTTGGAGTTGACCTTTCCTACTGATTGTGAGGTAATAGGGTAGTAGCGAAGTGCTATGAAATTGAAGATGAGTAGATGAAGTTTGCTGCAGAAAAAAAAGAGGGACCTAATGAAACGATAAGGGGAAAATCGTAGCCTAGTTAGTGTTCATAAGGATTTTGAGTATCCGTAGAGCAAAACTGCATTTGTTAAAATTAAAGTAGTGTTGCAAAAAAATCAAAGGGCAGGGTGGAAAGAGAGTAGGTGAGATTTTTCAGCAGTATGGAGATGGAGGAAGAATTTTCCTTTTATGTCTGTATTGCATTCATAGTTTAGAGGTGGATTAACATAGTATCTCTGACTTTACACCGAAATTGTGTAGAAGCCCTCTCTCTCAGAATAAGGATGAATTAAATTTGTACTCCCTTATTAACTCTAAGCAGTGTGCTGCTACCTCTCAGCCCTGAAATTTTGCTGTTTCATTATTTCCAAAGTATCACCTCAGCAGTTTTATCCACTGCCTGCCAGACTTTATGGTGCCAGGGAGATCTTGCTCTCCTCTGGCACATGTATAAAGGAGGGCTACTCTCAGTCTTTTTAGAGATAATGTTAGAAAAGAGAAAAGATTAAAGGGTTTAGCAGTTAAGTGACTTGTTAGCAGGACCTTAGTTGTACTGTATGTAGTGCCAGGCTAGCGAATAATGGAGCACAGAGCATCTACATGTATGGCTAAGGAACCTGGAAAACGTACAGTCAGAATGTGAGATTATGGAAAGGGATTCAAAGCTATAGGTGATGTTTAAGTTAAAGGCCTGAGTTACAGAATGAGATTTCTAGTTCAGGTGGAAAGAGACAATTCTAGCTGAAGTGGTTTGATCTGTGAAGGTGTGAGTTGAATTTGAAGGTTAAGACATGAAAGAAGAAGGAAGAAAACCACTGAAAAACCCTGAGGAATCTGCATAGAAAATGGAGCAGAGAATAAGGAGAAACTACTTAGAAGAAAGGCTGAAGGAGTCATTTGATAAGTGAGAAGTGGATATCATGGAAACTGATGAAAGATAAGATTTCATGAAGAAGTAGACTGTGTTTTACGGTAGGAAGGGTCAAGGAGGTTGAAGATAGAGTATTGGTTCTGCTGTGTATCTAAGAAGCTATTAGAAATTTTGGCAAGAACATTTTTCATTGTTAAAGACAATTTTTTTAAAGGATGAAATGAGCAGAGGGAAACTTCAGGGAACAGTTGAAAATAGTGTATTCTTTGAGCTTGGTAATGAAAAGACAAGAACTACAATGATAGTCTGACGGATGTATGAGGGAAAGATGTTCTGGTATCACTTTATTTTTCTATACCTTACAATATACGAGCCTGTAATGGAAAAAAAAAAATTATATAGGCTAATAAAGTTGCTCTATTCAGTTTCAGGCCTGAACCTTTTGGTTAGTAACATAATCTGTGTTCAAGTGGAAGAACAGCCATAAGATTACATAAAAATTAGATATTCCATATGTACCTAATAAAAAAATTTCCATGTATACGTAGACAGATGCCATAGGGAATTTTGGTAAATTATAACTTAAATAATTTCTAACTTTCCCTTATAGCAGAGAGAAACTGGTTGCTTTAATGAATGTATATCAGATATATGTATGTACAGTAGGTTTTCCTTCATTGTTCATTCCTTCATTGTTTCTAAATTATGTTAAAGGGAGAGCAATTGTGGATAAGAATTTAATAGTTCAGTGTGAAAAGTACATTTAATATGCCCTTAAATATCTCAATTGTGCTTGGAACAGTTAATAGCAATTCTTGAGTAGTTGAGATGGGAAATTGATGTATTTTTATTGTAAGGTATTTTCAAAATTGCTTGGAAAAATAATAGCATTAAGAAAAGAAGATCCGCCAAGAACTGATGTTAAATATCCATTGTTTCCTGGTTATGTTTTGCATTTTTATTTGTTGTGGTATGTACCTGTTGTTCTATCATTGTTTTAGCACTCTATATGTAAAATTTATGTGCAATAATATTAAACCTGAAGGAGGAAGCTTGTTTGCAAAAAGATAATTTGGCAAATATGTTTTTGCAGATACCTTTTGATATATAATCCTACGGAACAAGAGCGATTTTCAGTGGTTTCAGTCAATGTGAATTCACCCAGAGTTAAAATATTATCTCCTTTGGGAAAACCTGTTACTGTCCAGATTAGTGCTGTTTGGGATGGAGCAACTACAGTATCACATGAAGCATATCAGGTATGCTACTTCAAGGAAAAAGCATTAAAGTATTTTTTGACAGATATTGTAGCTTCACAGTTCAAGGAAATGGAAAGCATACTTCGGATATTGGCAATGCTGTCTTTTGCAGATCATGCTATTAATTCAGTAATTTTAAGGAGAAAAAGATATATATATTTAGCATAAATGTTTCTTAAACTAATAAGTTATTAAACTTTTGTGATATGGTGTATTACATTTAAAGGGTCGGTTTCCACTATGTGAACAGAAAAAACTGGATGTGTGTCTTTTCCCCCAACTTTCCAAAGCTGCTTTTTCCTTCAAGTGATAGTCTATACAAACTTTCACACAGTCTGTATGTGCTCAAGCACCACAGGTGGAAGGTTTTGTAAGTCCAGTGGCTTAAGCAGTTAGATTCTGATTTTATTTCTTTTTGTCTTCCAGATACAGAGGCTTGGATAGTAACCTTCATTACTCTTGTACTCAAGCTAGACAGATGACTTTGAGTCCACCTCTTGTTTGTGGTTTTAAACAAAGTTTCTGAGAATTTTTGAATTATACATCATTATAGAAGATGGTCCTCAATGATCGCACATCAGAAACTGTATTTTGTTAATTCTTAGTGATATAATAGTACTGTATTACTTTGAAGCTTACATTCTTAGTCTGAATCCTTTTGACTTGGAAGCCAAGTTGAACTTGTTTCAGGATATCTTCCTGTGAAGATAATTCAATAAGTGTCCCTCAGTTGTTCTTCAAAGGGATACTTATTCATAATTGCTATGGGTTAACCCTAGTAAGCAGTGCCACCCCACACAGCTGCTCGCTCACTGCCCCCAGTAGGATGGGGGAGAGAATTGGAAGGGTAACAGTAGGAAAACTGGAGGATTGAGATGAAGATAGTTTAATAGGTAAAGCAAAAGCTGCACATGTCAGAAAAGTGAAACAAGGAATTAATTCACTCTTTCCCATCAGCAGGCAGGTGTTCAGCCATCTCCAGGAAAGCAGGGCTCCATCACGCGTAATGGTTACTTGGGAAGACTAATGCCATCACTATGTCTCTTCTTCCTTCTTCTTCTCCTAGTTTTTGTTGCTAAGCATGGCACCATATGGTCTGAGGTATCCCTTTGGTCAGTTATTGTCAGCTGTCCCAGCTGTGTCCCCTCCGAACTTCTTGTGCACCCCCAGCCTACTCACTGGTGGGGCAGTGTCAGAAGCAGAAAAGGGCTTGGCCCCGTGTAAGCACTGCTCAGCCATAGCTAAAACATCCCTGTGTTATTAACACTGTTGATATCAAAACATAGCACCACATGAAGTACTATGAAGAAATTTAACTGTATCCCAGCCAAAACCAGTACAATAATTAGCACTGTTAATTGCCTGAAGAAGAAGAAGAAATAAAATTACATATCTGTACCTCAAATTCTAAGCAAATTGCTTTGGAGATCTACCTTGCGTATTACTTTTCTGTGCAGATTACTTTATAGCTCCTAAATAACCAGAGACTAAAAATGAGACAGTTGCCTTATATTTTGCTATTTAAATTTGTGGATTTTTAAATGTGGCTTAAGTGATAAGTAGGGTCTGTGCGCATTTTATACGTGCATCTTTAATGCACAGCAAATATACTCAGAACTGCACATCACAGCTAACACTGTTTTTTAACAAGATTCAGAATCAGTATTGCAGTATTACAACACTGATCTTGATGCTAAGCAAACTAGCAATGCAGGCATTTTTGTTTGCTAATTCTTCTTAACATGCTTCAGCTATTAATTTTGGAATGCCATTTGTAATTTCTTACTCATTTTTGTAATGTGGAAAAAAAAATTCAGCCATCCTAAAATAATTGAAGTAAAAGGAGTTACTCTGAGCATAAATTTAGTATAAAAAGTTGATACTGTGATGTTTTTAATAATGGCTTCTTCTTTGCTCCCAACAGATCTCTTTCGTGGCGCACCTACCACCTCTGGGGCTTGGAGTTTACCAGCTTTTGGAGGTTCAGAGTTCAGAAGCAGTTTTAGCAGACTATAATATATACATGAGGAATAGTCGGCAGGAGAAGCCAGACAGACTTTTCAAGATAAAAGAGATGCAGAATTCTGTGGATAATATAATCTTAGAAAATTCTTACATGAAACTGTGGTTGTCTGGAATGTCTGGGTTACTGGAGGTGTGTTGCATTATATTTTGAAACTGTAGGGTTTGCTTTAAGAACATCTGTTTTTATTTGTGGAAACCTAAATGTGTCAACTATTTCAAACATGATTCTCTGTCCTTAGAAAATAAATACCAAAGAAGATGGTAAAAATCATCAGATGAAGGTTGAGTTTGCTTGGTATGGAACTACAAGTAACCGGGATAAAAGTGGAGCTTATCTCTTCTTACCAGATGGAGACGCCAAGGTAAATCTTCCATTTGCAGAGAGATTCTAATCTTGAAGTAACTTGAAGCATTCTGCAAATACAGATTGGAAGAGCTAGTTTTTCTCAATGCTGAAATACAGCTGTGTGACTAGAAATAATGACATCAGTAAAGGAAATGATTGGCAGAATGTCATACTTCCTAACCCTAGATTTGGCTAAAAACACAGCATTAATTTGAAAGTGTAAAAATATACAGATTACTTATGATTCACCAGAAAACTTAAATAAGGTGCTAACCTTGCAAGAAATCCAGTGAAATGTGACCATTCACTATCAATAAAATAAACTCACTTTCACTTCCTTTGGTGCAAATATATAGGACATACCGATTCGTCCCTGCATTTCTTCACTTTTCTGATTCTTACGATTTATTTATAGTGTATAACGAGCTTCCAGTTCAGAGTGTAGTACTTTTTTGGCTGATATCAGCATTTGTAATTTAATATAGTAGTTAAGATACTGAGTCCCGACTGATGAATGTAAAGCTGGAGTAGCAAGCAACATTTCTGCTTTAGTTGTCTAGGGTTATCAATATTTTTAGCTGCGTAATTATTGGAGAGCAACAGCATACTCATATTAGTTTTTATATTGAAAATTCAGAAATGACAGTGTTCTTATACTGAGTTAATATAAGGAATATACTGACTTAATATAAGGAATCTACTGTACCATTTTTGGAACTGGAAAGATGATATTTCAGAAACCAAATGAAGAAATAGTGAACACTTATAAGAAGTTAGCTAGTTTGCAGCATATTTCTTCTGCCCAGTTTCTCCTGGGGAAACTTAAGTTGCATGCACAAAGCAAACTGGGAGTCCTATGTTTACCACTTCAGGAAATAAGCAAGGGTAATCATCTGTAAATCAGTCTGGAAGCGGACAGAACAGTTTCCTTTCCCTTTTGCAGTCTTTCCTAGAGCACACATTTTGAGGTCTGTGAGTTGGCAGTTTAAAACCATTTAGTGTATTTAGTCTCCTAGTTGTTCGCATCAGTTATATTCAATAGGGTTCACTTATTCTTAATTTTTAAATGTCAGTGGTTTTGATCTGTGAATACCTGAACTTTTTTTGATTTTTACCTTTCATCAGCTGTATGGTGACACTTTAACTAATTTTATTTTAGATGCTACTTCGTCTTTTGCTTATAAAGCCAACATTCACTAAATTTAACAGTTACGTAATTTTAACTACACTTTTGAATCATTTGCTTTATAAAAATAATGTGGACAAATCTAGGTAGCAATATGCTATGGTTTGAACAGAAGTTGTCTGTCACATGCCTGCAAGCACAGTTAGAAAATTAGGTACATAATGAACTTTTCTGAAAAATTAAATTAAATTTTTAGTTAACATTAAAAAGGGTGGTGTGTTCAGCTTTTGTATCTTTTTATAAAATAAAAATGAAATCATGATACTTCTAAAAATTCTGCTTCAGAAATATACCATAAGGCTCATTTGGCTTGCGTTTTAATAACATTAATTACGTTGTCCCACTGGGAATAACAATGTGATTCTATAGTAGTTCCTAAAACAGTTTGAACTAATGATTTCTGTCTTTAAAAAAATGCCATCTGTTCAAGGTTCTCAATGTGAGGTGGATTGACTAACATTTTCTAAGTCCCTGTGTGGAGTGGCAATAGGCTAGATTACAGGCAGTTTTCTTGGGTTTTGGCTAGGTGGTCTTTTTTTCCTATCCCACTTGCCCTATGTATTACTGCAAAATTTGCAAAGAATAATTGCATTTGATGTTGGGATATTTTGCGCTGGTATGAGCACAGTTAAATGTTTTCTTTGCCTTTGTTAGCTGGTTGTTTTGTCACCTGATAAGTCTTTTGGTTCCTTTCTTTTCAATTTTGCAATACTCAGAAATTATTTTTCTTCATCTAGTTTAATTGTCTGTCTTACTATAATACTTATATAGCCTTTTTGGTCTTGGGTTCTTCTGCCAGTTTTATTTTGGAAACTTGGTGCTGTAACATGCTATGTTTGCACGACATGACTTAAACCCATGTCAGTTTAGCATGCTTTACATATACAGTGCAGCTCTGGTCATCAGTACAGTAGGCTGTTAGGAGTGGATGTCATGTTTTCTGCAGATGATGGTCTATGTACTAGAATGTACGCAGATCTGGATCTTTCAAAAGGTTCCTTGGATTAATTGTCTTTATGGCTGACCAAAAACCAGCTTGGAGTACTGCAAAGAGTGCATTCTTGCTAAGAAGTGGTAAGTCTCTAGTACCAGCACTAAACTGATCATCAGCAGAGACCTGGGTTAATGACAGTGATTTACACAGTATTAAACAGAAGGTACACTGAACACCTATAACTCTTTCTCACTGCTCTGGAAAGAATAGCTGGACTTAAAGCTCTATGACACCATGGCAAACATTGCCATTGTGCAGCTAGGCAGCCCCCAGTAAGAGCAGTCTCTGGGGCTGTGGCACAGGGTCTTGACCATGGATGATTCTGTCCCTGCTGTTTCTGAAGCGTGAAAGTAGTTCAGTGGCAGCCTCGGGTCCAGACATTAATGCGAAGTCCAGGACAATGACACAGAGCAGAGGCTCCATGCTACAGCTCTAGAGATAAAGCAATGCTCCTACTATGTCTTTGTATTTTCTGCAAAATAGAACAAAAGCAAAGTACCAGGGAAAAAGAGAGGCAGTATCTTAATTTTTTAAAATATCAGTGCTGCTTTACTGATTGACAATGTTATCAAGGTTTGGAAGGAAGGGACTTCCCTTGGACCTCATGACAAGTATAAACAAAAGCATCCTGCCTATGAAGGGAAAACGTGTTTGTATCTCTTGTGATTTTGTGAAGGATGGCCAACTCCATAAATCCGTTAGATCTGGGGAAAAAAGGAAATCAGTGTTCAATAAATTTTGAAACACTTAACTGTCTGTATTTTCTTCTATGTATTCAAGAGAATTCAATATGTGATGACCTACTTACTAGCCATGTTTGGTATCAATAGAGAATAGAACAAAACAGTTTTTTCCAAAGAGTCAGATACTAAGTGTTTGTGGGATCAATGTGAGTGGTTAATTTTCTTGTCTTACAAATCAATTTTTCAGAATCAAAGAGACTTTTTTGGTAGACCCAGACTGGGAAATTGTGATTCTTACTCAGGCAGCTGTGTCTATGCACACATGTATTTACTAGTTGCTGCAAATACTTATGTACTAACAGAATATAAGAAAAGAGATTATTTTTTTTTTACCCACTGGATCTCTAGTGCTACAGCTTTTCTCCCTTTTTTACTCTTCACATTTTGTCTCCATGGTTGGACTTCCTTTGCTTTGATGATCTCTGGCTTGTATAGCTGCAGCTGCTGCTACTAGCTTCAAGAATTATTTTTTTTTTGTGACAGGTCCTTTTTTAATCTGTCAGGATTACCTGTTGCCTCAGTTTCTCAGAGAACACTATCTAAATGCTTGGCCTTCAAACCTAAGGAAAAGATAATGGTATCTTTCTGCATTTTTATAAGTAAGATTGGGAATTTCCACTGCCCAAAAGGAGAGACACTATCCATTTAGAGTATCCTGCTGTATCCATCTTCAGATCTTCCCTCTCAAAAGGGCAGAGGATCCTCATTCAAGCATAGTATCTGTACTTTTAATCCTTCCCTTGTTTTTGCATGCATGGTAACAGGAAAAGACGAGTATGCAGGCACCATTACCTGGAGGGTGCATATAATACTCGGGAATCAGCTGCCTTTGCAGTGTCTGTTCTTTCCTTGGTGCTATGTATATTCCTCAAACACCATATCTGTCATCTAAAAGTCTGCCTCACATATTGGTGGGGTTGGTTTTGGAGACAAAAGTATTAAAATGACAACTGTCTCTCTTCTTCTGCGTAATTCTTGAAACACAGTTCTCAAGAGCTCTTAGTACTTGATTGTTATTCCCCCCCAAAGCCCAGTGTAATCTCAAACCCTGCCAAATGAAGGGTAATCTGCTATTGAGAAGCAATGTTTCCTGAAGGCTTTGTCTTGAGTTCTTTTTTAAAATCTCAGGCATATCAAGAGCAATTCAAACTGTATTGGAAAACTTTCCTCTGGGCATGGTTTATTTGACTTCCACACCACCAGTGTGCTGCACTGCCAGAAATTTCTAGGCCACGCTAAGGTGGTTAGTAGCGCTTCACTTGACTACAAAGGGAAAGGCTTATTGCCCATGCTTCATACCTTCAGACTGCAATATGCCATGCTAGCTTCTATGCAAGCCTGTAAACCTTTAAGTGAAGGCATCTCTCCAGTTGTATCTGTCCCTTGGCATTTTGGCACCCAATTTGATGCCAAGTATTTTAGGATATCCTAGGGAGCTATGGGATATTGTTTTTCTCCAAGTATTCTCCCTTAAAACTTCTAGCTCGCTTTTTTTTCCCCTTTCCTTCAAGGGGAGGTTGTCATGTTTCTCTTGAATATGAGTACTGAAAAATGGTTTCTGGACCCTTTGACCCATAGTTCTGTTACCCTGTTTCTGAAAATACTGCTTTCCAGGCTCAACAAAACCTGCCACAGCAGGCTGCTGAATCTTGTACAATGGAACTCATTCCAGTGGAGCTGAGGGGAACAGATTTTACAGTGACTATTCATTTTAACTGTTTAGAAGTGGAGTCTTGAGAGCGCCACTGGATATGAGTCCTGAATCTTTTTATTCCTAATTTAAGGTCTGAGCAATCATAGTGTCCTTCACGCTGGAAGGTCATTTAGTCCAAGCTCCCACTCAAAGCAGAGTAAATACTGAATTCAGACCAGGGCCTTGTCCAATCAGTTTTGCAAATAACTCTATCACTGTTTGTTCCTTCCACTTAGAAAGGAAAGTGGCTTATTTCTGCTTCTTAGTCAGACTTTCACATCAAAAGTGTCTTTGTATTTCAGATCCAGGACCAGGATCATTTCACAGACCTTTGTGCATCTCACCAGGCATCTTTACAATGATACTAGAATAATTGCACATTCAATGCATAAAGATGTTTTCCTGCTTAAAAGTTTGATTCATTGAAATGTTTTCAGTGTGGCAAAGCTGATCAATTATCTCTTTATAGGTTCTGAACTCAGTATGCCTCCAGGGGACTATCAAGAAATCACTTTCTAGTATTAGTGCTTTTCTAGGTGCTAAATATGAATTAGGAGGCTTCCTTATTCTCTCAGTACCGTATTTTTAATTCATTTTTCCTGTTTGCCTAACAACCAGGAAGCAGCAGGCATCCTTGAGAACTGGAGTATACATCATAACTCCACTCTTTGTCTAACCCCCAAAACCGTATAATAGCACCTGCCTTTATAACTCCCCTTCCTTGATTGTACCTTTTCTCTGCACTGTGTCTGAATTAGAGGTTTGCAAACTGGTTTTGATACATTTCTCTCAATGCATATGCTAGTGGAATCACAAATTATGATTTAAAAAAAAATAGTTAGTTTTAGACAATATCTGCAAAATCACACTTAATTCCTTTTCTTTCCTATCACCTCACCTTTCCATATAGTTCAAAACGGTAAGTATGGTTGCCTTTATCTTCATCTGGGAAGCTGACCTGGGTACATGCGCAGCTTGGAGACTCTGGTGTGTGAACTTAGTGTTCGTGGCAATATCCCAGAATCTGAGAGCTGTTAAATGCATCTCATTTCAGCTTTCTACTTGTATGGTAACAACATATATTGGTAGTTGTTGTCAATGTCACCATCGTGTTTTATACTAACAAGCTCGCTGGAACAGAGTTTCTCCAAGTATTTTTTTTTACTTCTTGTTTTAAAAGAATTACTTCAGGTAATTTTTTCTTTTTTTAATAGGTGCACAGCCTTTTGCAGTCTTTTGTCCCTCATCCAGCATCTTTCCATTTTGCTGGTTTGGTTCTGGATAGCTCCAGTGAAAGACTTAGTGAGAAATGTTCTTACAAACAACAGAAATAAGCCCATAAAATAGGTGTTACTTTGCAAACAGAACGTATTTGGCAGGCTGCTGTTCATGCAAGTAGTATTCTCCTAAGTAATAATTGGTGAGGATATTTACTTGGCCTGAAGACCTCAGGCTTCTCAGTTCATTTTCTGAGAGTTCCTTTAGCTGCTGTTTCAGTCCTTCATTGCTAACATGAGGATCTTCATGTTGCCCTACCCTGCAGGTAGGATTTTGAAGGGTTTGATTATTCCACCTTCCTGTCAGTAAATCAGTTCCTCTGTGGGATTTTAATCTAAACATATACTTCTAAGAGCATGCAGTCACAGATTAAATGAGCTTGTCTTTTCTACCTGTGTATGATAGATAAGCATATAAACAGTGATCTCTTCTGCCAGAAGAAAGGGGATGATTCAGTCTATATTTGCTGATGTTGGCAGTTTTTCATGAAATAAGAGAACCCAAAAGCCAGCTCAAATTCTAACCTAAGATCTGGTCTTCCAATTTCCTTTATCCCGGCACACTAATTCACCTGGATTCCGTGCCCTCCTAATACCATATTCCTGTATTTCTCAGCTAGCAAATTGATTTTGCATGACAGATAACACTTTTCTGTCTTATTGACAAGGTGGGACCCCATGGAAGTATCTCATTATTTTTTTATGTCAACTGTTAAGAAGTCCAGAAGTCTGTTTCCTCATTTGGGCTTTTGTACTGATTAACTGGATGCAACATTGCTGTGAGATGATCAGTAGAAAAATCCCCTTCTCCCTAAAATAACCCATTTTACCGAAGTGTAAGCAACTATGATTCCTCTACCAAACTCCTGTACAAAGTATTCCTGCAGTTGATAGTTGCAGAGTTGCCTCTTGGAGCTCTGGAAAAGCTTTCATTTAACAGTGTTCTGGCTGAAGCTTTAAGAATAAATATGTGAATAGAAAGGCAGGCTTTTAGTCTCTGAAAGTCTGTTTCTTGTTTTATACAATACTTATTGAAATCTTCTCTGTGAATATACATATACTATATGCTCAAAGAAGACGACTGGATGATATGTACCTGTACTTGTTCTTCTCTGACATGTTTTGTCTGTATGTATGTAATCTTCATTTCCTCTCTTCCTCAAGATACATTTGGTCTTTGGTTTCTGTGCTTGAGAAGAAAGAGCATGCTCTGTTTTTCTTATGACATTCATACATACGGGAGGAGGAGAGCCACCCTCTGAGATCTTTGTGCCTAGGATCCCTCTGAATAACATGTTTTTCAAGTATTTTGTTGGTTTTTGAGTGATGTCTTTATTGCTCTTGCCCTATAGTAGTAGTTGCATGTGTTGTATTTTCATTTTTGGCTTTGTACATGCTTAATATTTAACCCATTTTTACCTTTGTATCCATCCATTTATGTTTGTATAGTGTATACAGTTCAGTTTGGGATCCACTGTTTAAAAAAAAAAGTCATTGTTTGCTTAGCTGAGACTCAAAATACTGTGACGACATGGAAGAATAATTTTCTTCATCTCTGCTTTGACTGTGAATATGCAAAATTTCTGCTGGTCTTTGACAGACATTAATAAAAAGCTAATGTCCCTCTTGAGGTTTCTTAATGGTTCCCAGCTATACCCTGCATTCCAGGGGCTACCCTGGCAGCTGTAGCTGCTGTTGATGAAAACAAAGCTTCCTCTTTCACTTTCAAAAGGATATGCAAGCTGATCCACAACACACTGTAGAGGCAGCTTTTCTCATGCAGCATGTACCACTGATATAGTAAACTGTAAGCAAACAAAACAGTTAAATCATCTGGCACAGATTATGAAACTACAGTATTTGATTACTGTAGTTTGCTAGCAAAAAAGCTCAATCCATATCTTTGCGTTATTAATACATTACTGTGTTTATCTGTATCCATTAATCTTCATGAAATACCTGTGAGATCTGTAATAAGGATTATCCTAATTTTAGCCAAAGGAAAAGTGGGGCTCTGAAGAGAAGTTGCTGAATTTCAGATTGAGAGTAATTTTTAATACCCATTTTTTAGACTAGACTTAAATATAGAACAGTTTAAAAAATTAAAAAACTTGAACATGTGTTAAATACTTTGATTTATTGATGCTATGAAAGACTTTTATAGTTCAAATAGTTATTCTAACTTTCTGTTTTCTTTTTGTAGCCTTATATTTTTACAGATCCACCTACCATAAGAGTTGCTCATGGAAAGATTTTCTCAGAAGTTGTATGTTTTTTCCACCACGTGACACATACCATGCGACTGTATAAAGTCCCGGGTGAGTTGTGAAATTCTGTCTCTCTCAGCAGTTATTTTTCATCACTACAATCTTGGATCCTTTTTGGATCCTAAACGTCTTTTTAACATTTAAATGCACTTCTGAACTGGTACAGAATTTGTCAGACTGAAGTCTTTACTTGGTCCAGTGCACCATTATCCCTTTCTGAGCATCATGCTAGTCATTAAGCTAGTATGCTTAAACGTCACATTTCCTAGAGACACCTCTTGGTATTAGGAAATTCTGTAGTATAAATTACCTATGAGGCGGTCCTGAACTTTACTGGGTAACTGCTGTGGGTAGCTGTAAATTATGAAAATGAGAAAAAAAAAAAATTAGAAATAGCTTGGAGGTGATGTAAAACTAGTTTTTTCATACCTTCAGACTTATTGATGGAGGTACAACAATATCTTCCCTGAAGTTGCAAAGAATGTAGAATTATTTGTTAGCAGCACTAATAGTGAAGTCTGGTTTACTTCACAACTGTAGGCATGCTTTAGTTTACTGTGAGCTTCCTCTTTATGTCGTTTATCTGCTTGGAAGACCTTGTGACAGAATAGACTGTGTTTGTTGAGAGGCACCAGCACTGAACACTGACTTATTGACTCTTAGGACATAACTTTGTATCAGTTTTGCTTGCTTTTCCTTCAGTAAGGCTTTCATTTTTTTCCTCTACTGTTCATCTACTGATTTCCAAGAAAATTCTAGGAAAACAGTTACCTTTGGAAACTCTGTACCCGTCCATACTTGATCATTAAATTGGCCAGTGAAGAATCTAAAAGAGGGAGGAAATCATGGTGCAATTGTATAAAGCTATTTTCCTGTAGAAACTTGATTTAAAATGCTTAAGTGTATCTTTTTGTAAATGAAGTAGGAAACATACATTTTCAGTTGTGCATCTATTTGTATTTACTCTACTGGAATTATCTGAAATACAGAAGCACTGGCTAGTATTTCAACACTTGAAGGAACTTAAATGTTTTGTATTAGCATTGCTTTTACTGTAGGTGTCCAAATTGTCTGCATGGTTTTTAAAATCTTATTTATCATATTTAATTATTTTTCTAAACACCTTCCAAAACAAATAATGGAGCTATAAGTACTTTGAAAGTCTCCCTTGGTCTTTTCCTTATTCCTTTTAGGTTTCAAAAATAGTATTGCCAGAAGTACCTACTTTACAGTTGCACAGAACTGATCTATCTATTTGGGTTTTTTTTTCATTTGTAATATATTTCTCTTTACAAGTTAAATTGATTCAGATGCCTTATTTTTTATGACATAAGTGTATACTTTGAAGATAGAAGTTGCTAGGGTTTACTCATAAGCCATATACTCTCGTCTGATACAGTAATTCTAGATCACATTCCATATGAAAACAAACCAAGATGTTGTATAGTAATTTGTTGTTGAGGATCCTGAGGAAACATGTTTATATTCAAGTTAATTTTTTTGATTTTATGTGACCAATATGTAGAACAGCTTTGATGAAAGAAAGGTTACCTTGAGGTCAAGATGTACTAGGTTGCCAAAAATGTGAAAAGAAAGTTACTTTTCTGTGTGGGTTTCAGTAAATTAAACTTCTTAGCAAGGAGGGAACTTACATAAAGAGGATATTTATTGTAGTGAAGGGGAGGGAAAAAGCCTGAAAAAAGCCTGAAAAGACTGTTTAGGGTGAGGTTGGTTATTTTTTTAAAATGGATTTCTTTGTAATACTCCCTTTTCTTTAATTTGTTAATTAGTGCCTACCAGAAGTATTATACTTCCATTTCACAGTTCAAAGAAAATGTGTTGTCAGTGAAAATCACTTGTTGCCAGTACCTAACACCTGAGTTTACCTTTCATTTTGAGTGCACTACCTAGGTGATTTTCTTTTTTTGGGACAATTTTTAATTCATCACACTGTTTCAATACTTATGCCATTACCTATCCAGTCATTGTGGTGAAGTCCTGTACCATATTCCCAGCTTTTAAGAGGAAAAATGATGCCGTTATTTTATATATTTTCTCTGTTTATTCTTATGGTGTGCTTTTATTTTAATTTCTTCATATGGAATGGCCTTTTTTGAAGTTTAAAAATTGATGACTTTGTATCATTGTTTTGCTGAGGTCTCTTTCCTGGGCTTTGTAAGGGAAGTTATTTGTATAGCATTACTTCAATTAAAAAAAGATATCCTGAAGACTTACTAGATATGCACAGTAACAAAGCATGTGGAGAGAAATAAATATGTGTATATGTATATGTACATTTTGTTTTTAAATAAAGACCTGATACTCCTGTTGTAACCTACCTGCTTGCCAGGGGATAGAAAGCCTGATCACGTGGCTAATCCAACTGTTAGATAGTACTTCTGAGTCCTATGGCTTCTTCACCAATTTTGGCAAAACACTGCTTTTTCCTCTTTTGTCTTCAGAATTCTGTTAGTCTTGAGCAGAAAATACTCTGACTTGACAGCTCTGCTCAGTAGTTGACCAATGAGTGATTTTTAACTTCTGCTGACATTAGCATCTGTTTTTGACATCAGCATGCTTTTGTTAATCTTTTTATCAGAAGCTTCTTATGTTTCATTATCTTTGTAATTGTATTTTTCTATTAACTCAAATTATGCAGTAGAAAAGAGCTGAGAGTAATTCATGGTCTGGTCATTTTAAAATTGTAAATTAAAATGTTGTTCCCTTGTTCAATGTACTTGTGCTTTCTTAGTCCTACTTTAGAATAGTTGGAAAATCTATGACTAAGAGTGTCAAAAGTGGAGCATATAGATCCGCTTTTTCCCAACTGTGTCTGGGAAAATAGAAGTAATTACCTGAACCGAATGTTTTTCATTTAGCACTGTAGTATAATAGCCATTGGTAAATGTAAACATTTTAGCAGGTGCTGGTACTGCTGAAGGTGGCATTCAGATTTTGAAAAAGATGAGGAAACAAATGCAGAGCTTGACATCCTCCTTATTTGGGTGACAAAAATCACAATCCACTTACTATGCATTTTACATACTAAATAGTATAAAAATTGAAGCAGGTGACACTTCCATCATTCCATTGTGTAAAGGTTCAGACTGTTTTAGAATTTGGCAAAGTAAAGACCGTCTTAAGGAAACTATTCTAACATGCTTTCAAACAGAACTGCTAAAAAAATTTTGAAAACTGTATGTGTAGAAAAAAAAAAAGATTGTGCTAACCTCTGTCTGTGTGCTTAGTAATCTAGGAATTTTATTCAAATATATTTTGTCCTTCTGCAAAAGATTCTACAGTTCAGGAACCTAAACTGATGAGCATGCCTGTGGGCCTTGTGAGTTGACATACAGTGAACGGTTGGGAAAAAGAGAAGTATTAAGTATCTAAGATTTTTAAATACTGTCTTCAAGTATTAAAGGACTAAGTTACTAAGTTGGTTAATCCGTCCCTCACTTTCTACCATCTTCTGTCTGCAATCCGTCAGACAACCACAATGTAATTTCGTCTCACTACAAAGAGATATTTCATATCTCTGTTCTGCTTGGTGGAACTCTTTTCACAATTGTTAGTCTCATTAGACTACAGAAAGGGTGGAAGTGGTAAGGCTGAATGATGGTATGATTCCAGTCCAAACTTTGTATCGAACTATTTGAAAAGTTCGTGTTCTTATCAAAGGTATTTAATTTTCAGGGGGAGGCACTGTAGAAAAAAGTCTCACTGAAGTCTGCATTTTCAGATAATCAATCCTTCTTTTAATAAATAGGCATCTTTTCCCTGTCAACAAAGACTTGTGTCCTGGTTGGGGTCATATCAGTGTTTGGTTTCTTAATTCACTGTACTTAACCAAAACAGGGGCAATCTTCCTTAAGTACAGTGGACCTGTTGCCTGCTTAGTGGAACAGTTGCTGTCAAGAAGCTGGAACTTCATTCTTGTCTGTGGATGGCAACAGCTACACAAGAGTCAAGGCTAGGTCTTGCTCCAGCATATTACCTCCTGCTAAAGACAGCACGTAACAGCTGTGTGCTGTTTCCTGCTGATTTACTGGAACCCATATTGGTTCTTACCATTAATTGATTCTGTTCTACTTCAGTGAAGGTTTCAGACTGTCTGCTCAATGTTAGAAGTACTGCTATATCATATGGTACATAACTGAACTGGCTTCAAATACCTGGTTAGGTATAACAGAAAAGGAAAAACAGCAAGAGAAAACTCGATGGAGCACTGTGTTTTGGGAGCATAGTCATTCTTGTATATGTGGCAATCGCTTTTAAAAATTAAGATATTTTAAATGCATCTTTTTCATATAGGTTTGGAAGGCCAGTCTCTTGAAGTTTCCAATATTGTGGATATTAGAGGAGAATATAATCGTGAGCTTGCAATGAGAATTTCATCTGACATAAACAGTCAAAATAGATTCTATACTGATCTTAATGGATATCAGGTAATTATTGTCTATTAATTACAAAAGCCTAGGGTCTCAGTTATGGACTGTCTTAACACTCCTGATTGTAAAGAGTTTAGAGTCACATTAATCAAACCCTGATGTTAAACTCCACTAATCATTTAAAAGGAGAAAATCTTTAATAATGTATCCATTATAAAATTTGATTTAGACCAGATGAAGTAGCAAGTGTTTTCTTCCAAGGAGTTTGTTAAATATCCCTTTATGTCCTTTTTAACATAAGAATTGTAGTACAGGAAGTTATGACAAGCCACCATGTAGTTGCTTGTATATCTGCATGCCTTCTTTCCCCTCTGCTTTGCCTATTTAATTAGAGCCCTTTGAGTTGCACAGTGTTAGAGGTGCATAAGGTCCAGCAACTCAGACCTCGAGAACAACTGCTTGCTGCTGCAGTGGAAATAACTGATGTATTTTTGGAGTGTAATAACATGTTCTGTTGGTAATGCATCTGATAAAATACAGTGTGACTTTTCGTAACTTGGACTCTGCCACACACACAAAAGAAAGAAAATTTTCTTTTCCTTACCTTCCTCGCTAAAAATAGTTTTGCAAATATATCAAAAACCATACGTGCTCAGTAAAGAATTACTGTTTTTCCAGTTAGTGTGTATTACTGTGTTTTGCTGGAGACAGTAATGTGAATATTTAAACATGAAAACAATTTTAATACTACTACTCATTTGTCATGTACCATTCAAGAATTCTGCTAGCACTTCAATAAGTTTCCATTATAAACGTACAGTTCATTTTCTGCTACCTTGAATCTATTCTCTGCTTGCTCTCTAGAGGAGGAAGTTTTTTCTCTCATTCTATAACTGTGATTATTGCTTTTTTTTGTAGGTTCCCTTGATGAATCTTTCAGGTTTTTTTAAATAGTCTTTGATCTAAAAGTACATTGAAGTTATCATTTCCAAAATGGTAATTTTAGCCACAAATCTCCAAAAAGCTAAATAATACAGTCTAGTGAATGCTTTGGTGCCGGTTGTGCTTCTAAAGCACATGGGATAAATGTCTGAAAAGGTCTTTGAAATATAAATGCATAAAAAGAATGTATTTCATTGAAGTTCCTGTTCATACTGCAGATCCAGCCCAGACTGACGATGAGCAAATTACCTCTTCAAGCAAATATCTATCCTATGACTACAATGGCTTATATCCAAGATGTTGGCGTTCGTTTGACACTTCATTCAGCTCAATCTCTAGGTGTTGCAAGCTTGAAAAATGGTAAGTATAAGATGATAGATATTATAAAGGCTTGTCCTTCATGATTGTCTGAAATAATTTGTTCAGAGATTACCATACCTACTAGCGTTTGAAGAAAGGTGATACATTTCTCCAACTTTGACAAGTTTTAGAATATGTCTTTAAGGAAGGATGTAGAGGTTGTTCCCACATGAGATCCTGTCATCTTCAATGGAAGATCAGTCTCAAACTAGAGACAGAGAAAAGAGATTACAAAAAAGAGAAAATGAGCAATAAATTGTCGTAACCAGGTATTTTTCACCCAAGAACTCTGATGGAACTCAAGGATGAAACAGCAAAACTAAGTGGTTTGTTCTCTTTTGTACTCTGGTAGCAGAAAGCTTAAGAGGGATAATGTGATGCTGATCATGTTTTTTGATTTGTTTGTTAGCTTTAGGGTAGAAAACACTAGTCTTAAGGTATATGCACTATGGCCTAACATCCCTGTCAAAGAAAACATTAGCAGTTTTTTTGAAGGCTAGAATTAGTGAAATAAAGGATAAAAATGACCCTGGGTAAGAATAAACATACTTGTTCTGAAGCAAAATCATACCTCACAAATTTAATGGAGTACTTCGAAAGAGCTGATGAATATGTTGACAAGAAAAATCAATTCATATTAAGGATTTCAAAAGGGGTGCAATCTTGTCCCTCACAGCAGAGAGGGCGATGATGAATGGCCTTGGAGGGGTGGAAACAGAGGTCAATTGTTCAGTCTATACTGCTACCAGAATGATGAGGCATTAAAATAAATGCATTTGACAACCATTTGCCAATGCATTTGACAAACATTTGTCAAAGCATTTGACACTGTCCCACATTACATCCTTGTCTCTAAATTGGAGAGACATGGATTTTATGGATGGACCGCTCAATGGAAAAGGAATTGTCTGGCTGGTTGCACTCAAAGAGTTGCAGTCAACGACTTGATATCCAAGTGAAAGACGAGTGACAAGTGGCATTCGTCAGCGGTTGGTATTCAGACCAGTGCTGTTTGACATCTTTGTCGGGTACACGGACAGTGGGATTGAGTGCATCCTCAATGACACCAAGCTATGTGGAGCAGTTGACATGCTGGAGGGAAGGGATGCCATCCAGAGGGACCTGGACAGGCTTGAGAGGTGGGCCCATGCCAACCTCATGAAGTTCAACAAGGCCAAGTGCAAGGTCCTTCATGGGGGTCAGGGCAATCTCAAGCACAAATACAGGCTGGACAGAGAATGGATTGAGAGCATCTCTGAAGAGAAGGACTTGGGGGTGTTGGTGGATGAGAAGCTCAACATGAGCCAGCAACGTGTGCTCGCAGCCCAGAAGGCCAATCATATCCTGGGCTGCATCAAAATAAGCAAGACCAGCAGGTCAAGGGTTTGTCCTTCTTATTGTGGTTCTAGCTTTTTTTAGAGACTTACCATACCCATCTTGTCAGCCCATGTCCATACAGCGATCCACAAAGACTGTCAATTTGAGGCACAATCCTAGCCTTATACCTTAGTACAAAATGGTAGTTTCTTTCTTACTCATTGCCAGCTGACTTCAGTCCTGGATACACAAAAGGTGTTTTTACTTGAGTGAAGGGAACAAGTATTTAGGAAAATTGAATAAGTATTTGTAGAACAACAAAGCAGTAGAAAAGACACCACCTTACTAAGCAGCCTTTTCTAGTAGCTTAAATTGTGCATTTCCTATGTAGAAAACAAGTATTTCAATCTTCCAGTTCTATTTAGGAAATATATACACTTGTTTGAAGATTCAGTGTGCAAAAACCATAACAGCCTTAATTACATGCCCTGAACTGGTTTCCCTCTGGAGATAAAGACTTGAAAAGATAGGAACTTCGTCTTCTGTAAGTCTATTTATGATTTAATATCATGCTTAAAGAGCTGTTCTGAATGGCAATGCTACAGTTCAATATAAACTCAGAACTTCATACTCAGTGTTCATCTGGTGCATATCTTTCCTGTGCTGAGGACTTCAGAGCTGGACACAGTACTCCAGGTGGGGTCCCACCAGAGCAGAGTAGAGGCACAGAATCATCTCCCTTGACCTGCTGCTGGCCAGGCTTCTTTTGATGCAGCGTGGACACAGTTGGCCTTCTGGGCTGCAAGCACACATTTTCCGTTCATGTCCAGCTGTTCATCAGTACCGCCAACTCCTTCTTGGCAGTGCTACTCTCAATCTCTTTATGCCCCAGCCTGTTTTGATACTGGGGCTTGCCTTGACCCATGTGCAGGACCCTGCACTTGGCCTTGTTAAACCTTATGGGGTTCATATGGGCCCACTTCTTGAACCTATCCAGGTCCCTCTGGATGGCATCCCGTTCCTCAGGCATGTCAGCTGCACCACTCAGCTTGGTATTAGCTGCAGATTTGCTGAGGGTGCACTCAATTCCTCTGTGTCATTGATGAAGATATTGAACAGTACAGACCCCTGAGGGACACCACTTGTCACCATTAACAGGAATAACTTTTCCTGCTAAACTTCTATTTAGACTGTTATGTTAAAAATTTGAAGGACCTTCTGCTGAAAAGCTTGTGAAAATTTTTTGGAAGGTTATAAACAGTGAAAGCCTAAAGATATAAACTGTTTTCATAATCAGTCCTAACAATATTGATCTGCTATTCCATACACAAAAGAAAAATTGTGATTCTTTGTAAGTTATATTTCTTATGTTTAATAAAAGCTTTACATATTCATATTACTAGTATAGTACTTGTATTGCTGTTTCAGGTCAGTTGGAAGTGATCATGGATCGCCGACTTATGCAGGATGACAACCGTGGCCTTGGACAAGGTGTCCAAGATAACAAGATTACAGCTAATATCTTCCGACTTCTGCTGGAAAGAAGACATGGAACAGATGTGGTAGGCTTCACTGTCTGGATTTTTCTAGCTAATTAAGATATAAATATTTATTTATGTTGCAGCAGCAGTGAACTCAGTAAAGAAATTATTCCGTGAGCAGCAGAACTAAGGAAACATATCTTTCAAGGGAGTTTTGTCAGCTTGCTTGCATAATCTTATCGTAAAGATTTCATCTTTCAGTATTCCTCACACAAATACCTGCAGTGTCTGCTTCTTACTCACACTTCAACACATGACTGGGGTACTGTTGTGGAAGTCTCTTCTTTTTTCTTTCTTTTTCTTTTTTTCTTTTTTATTAAGGAAAAATTTAAAAAATTGCTAATAAGCAAGACCTGCTTCTTAACAAAGTTAACTGAATCTGAACAAAGGCTGATGAATTATTTTGGATGAATGGGTGGAAACAGAAAACATAAATTGAATTTTCTTAGGAAATAAGATTTAAGTTGAAATATTTAGATAACAGACATATAAACCTTATAATTTCATTATGATTCTGGGAAAGTTGAGATCATTTTGTTGTAAGGGTTTTTTTTACTCTCACAGATCATCTCAATTCACCTTTTTCTGTATTAGTCTTTTGAATAACTCTTCAATTTTCTTTCAGTTCTTTGCGTATTCTCTGTGCTTTTTTCCTATAATTTTTGAGAAAGACAAAAGTAAGAAGTACATCTTCATACTGAGGCAGTAGAATCATGATGAAAGCACTGAGTATATTTTAAAATCATCACATAGCTAAAGATGAGAGGTTGTATACTGAGCTGCTAATGAATATGCAGATAAATTGGAATTAATTCTGGTTTATAATGGATATCATTAACCACTATGAGAGGATGATAATAACAAGCTTAAAGATAATTTTCACGACTTCATGATTGACAGTGTTTTTCCAGGTTGTACATGTCATTATGATTTTCTAGTTCCTCATCCTATATAACACAGACAGCATTTTAACTGTATTTATCAGTGTGGTGTGCAAATATCTGAGCTAACTTTAAAGAGGCGAACTTGAGTTCTGCAGCAGTCTAGCTTTGACAGCAATGAACATCGCCCAGGTTAATCTACCTTCACAAGAAGAAACCTGCAGGGAGATCTGTACCGCCACAGAAGAATTCTTTAGAACCGAGGGTAATTTATGTTGTATTAAATTAGAATGTGGAGCTGATAAGTAAAAATTATTGGACATAGAAATCTATGTCTACATTAGGAAATAATTTGAAACAACAGGAGCCGATCAAATCAGTTAGTGCCATGGTGCTTTCATTGACACTGTGTGCAGTTTTGGTGTTTTCCATAGGACCATGAAATAACTTACTAAAGGTATCTCTGGGAGTCTTGTAGTCCAGTCCCTGCTGAAAGCAGATCTATGTTTATGTCAGAACAGACTTAAAAAACTGTCTCAAGGATTAGTCATCCATTCAGACCATAACGGAAATGTGAAGGGTTAGAGCATGTTTAGTGCATACCTGCAGGGGCGCTGCTTGGTTACTTCTAAAAGAAAACTAGTCCACGCACACTGAGACTCCTCTGTAAACTAGCACAGTGCCTGGTCAAGTGAGGCTGGCCATAAGTTTAATTCAGAAAGGCACTGCTGCTTCAAACCAAAACACTCCTTTGGAAAATAATTTGAGGTTACCTCAATTAGAACAAAGGCAGCCTGAACAACTCTGGGATTATCTGATTAGTGAAACATTTATATGTGTCTTTGCATACAATTGCTGGTTTGTTTGGGATATCAGTTAGACATCTGCTTAGTAGAATAACAATGCATTTTCCTTTTCTTGTTAAAATCCTCTTCCTTTCCTCCATTTTTGAAAGATTCTGTGCAAGTTGCTGAGAAACTTTCAAAGGAGAAGGGACAGTTACTTGCTATGATCAAAAAATCTTTGAGGTGTTTTGGGTACCTGTGTTCCAGCAGCTGCGTTCCTTCCCCCTGACCCTTTCTGCTGAGCTTATAATGGTTTTAATTATCTGCGGAGTAATCCTTTAAGGACAGTTGGTTCTTATACACTCTTGCAGGAATTGAAGGGGGATCAAAGCTATGGAGAAGTGGGCACAGTCAAAGAGGTGCTGTTGGCCCAACTAATACAGTGTGCACAACCCCCAGCAGCCAAGCAAGACGTTTTAAGGAAACATTTATCTTTCCGGTGTTATATTTGGAATTCCCCTTTGCTCTGTTGAGAGTGTTCTAGCATTATTTTTTTTCTTTTCAAAATTTATCTGAATATCGGTAACGTTTTCTGATTCATACAATCATAGAATGGTGAAGGTTGGAAGGCACCTTGAAGATCATTGAGTTCCAACCCCGCTGCCATAGGAAGGGACACATTCCACTAGGCCAGGTTGCCCAAGGCCCCATCAGCCTGGCCTTAAACACCTCCAGGGATGGGGCCTCAACAACT
>RSEF01000031.1:44918265-44972169 GCA_003993805.1 Himantopus leucocephalus | reverse complement strand
AAAAAAAACAAAAAATCAAGACTAACTGGGGAATTTGAGCACTCACTGATTAAGCATGCAGTAAAGTGGCAGATGAAATGCAATGTAAATAAATGTAGCGAGGTGTATGGAGGAGCAATGCTCTACAACTATCAACTATTACCATTTGTGGAAAGTAATTTTGGGGGTGATAACAGATCTATAAAAATACTAGCCTCAGTGATTAGTAGCTACCAAAGAGGCAAACAGTATTAGTCATTACTAGGAAAAGCACCAAGAATAAAACAGAAATTGTCATCTTGCATCAATTCAGCTCTGGCGTATTTTCAATTGCTACACTATCAGATGTATTTAATGCTACTGCAGAGTTATAAATAAATACACATACATGCATGCATACCCCAAAACAAGAATTACTGTTATGATTGTCCATTATAAGTTGATAAATAATCCTCCCCTTTGCTTTAAGTATCTCCCATGTATTTTTTATTTCCATTTTTTCAGCCTGTTATAAAATGTAAATTTAGGATATCATTGCTTAAGTTACTATGTTCCCAGTAAAATTTCTGCAAAGTTTTCACTAAAAATAACCTGTTTAACTATAAAGAAGCAGGGATTTATCTGCTTAAGTATGCAAGGAAAAATAAAAGCCAAATAAGTTTCTGCCCATTTCTACCTTATCTTCACTGACATTCTAAAACAACAATTCCCTTTTTAAAGTTCCTTTATTTTTTTTCCTGGCTTCTTTGGAGCTTTAACTAGCTGTTTTGAATATGTCTGGGTCATCTTGAGTTTGTAACACAGCTTCTGCAGCCATGTAAGAGCGCTGCAAATACAAAATTCGGGAAAGTACAAAACTTGTAAAATCTTGGGAGAGAGTCCCTTCAGTTCCTGCTGGCCTGATGTGAAAGAAAACTGCTGAAAGAAATCTTTTGCATTGCAGACCAAGACAAAGATGCTAGTTGCAATTTCTTCCAGCAAACAGTTTTAAGAAGTTAGATTTTAAAAGAAAGAGGGATGTAGGATACAAGTTAGATGAATCTGAAGAAAGTAGACAAGAGATACAGGATGGAAAATGTATGTAGAAAAGGAAACTTGCAAAAGACTAGCTGGCTGTCAGTAGTCAAGTGGGTACTGAATAGATAGGAGCAACGTGCTAAAGTAGTAGCTAGGGTTTTTTCTCTAGACTATGTTGTTTACACATCAAGGGCTAACATGGAAAACTGAGGAAACAGTGTAAAATTAGGTGTCATAGAATCATAAAATGATTTGGTTTGGAAGGGACCGTATGATCATTTTGAAAGATGTACTAATGATTGTAAAGACAGAAAGTATACCTAGTACTAAGAAAGAATTAGTGGATGATTAGGAGTTTCCAAAAGTAATTAAATGGACAGTCTACAAACTAAAATTTTCAGTTAAATGAGTGGAATCATATATAAAATAAATGGGTTTCAAAATTTAAACGTGATGGTATATTGACTTGATTTTACAAATATTTTTCTCCTGTGTTTTTCAGAATGAAGAGAAGGCATCAGTCAGTTTTCCCTCACTTCTTAGTCATATGACTTCCTCTTTCTTAAATCATCCTGTAATTCCAATGACAACATATGCAGATTCAGGTGTCCCAGAGATGCTAAATACTTTTTCTCCACTCATGTCATCTATGCCTTGTGACATGCATATAGTCAATCTGAGGACAATCCAATCAAAGGTAAGGTCAAACAACTATTTTTATTTATTATATATCACATATTCTTACATATTAGATAGGTTATTAATATAGTCTAATCAAATGCTTTATTCTAGGAAAGTAATTTGTGGGGGTGTTTTTATATGATACGATTAACTGCCGTATGATGACTATTTTTCGTTAATTCTGCAAGAACTAGAGTCTTGTGTCTGAGTAACATGGAATACAGGAGTTGGGTTTTCACAGCATAATAATATACATAGTGCATTATTCTGTCTCTGGAGGGGGCACATTTCAATGCGTTCCCAAAGTTTAAGAGCAGAAGTGTTCATATACCTTGGGCTCTTCACTATTAAAACAAATTAAAAGTAAGGTCATTAGACTTCGTTCTGGGTATGATAATTTGTGTTTTTAATAAAGCATATAATTTTAAACCCATCTGATTCCATCTGGAAGACTTAAAGAAAATCTAATACATCTTACCATCTATAGGAACAAATTGTTAAAATATTAATAAGCTTAAACACAAGACCTATTTTAATTAATCTAACATCAGCTTACAATCCTTGGATCCTGTGAAACTGTTCTCTGGTGAGTTTACCAAAAAAAAAAACCAAACAAAAAACCTGTTCTGTAGTCAATATTTTTTTTTTTCTGTGCAAAGGTACCTACACAATTGTAATGACTGTATTTCAGTTTTCTGTTTGATAAACTATAGGAGTAGACTGTTTATGCATCTTTCTTCCACCAGCTCTCGTATAAATTCTTTTCAGTTTTTCAACACCTTTTCAAACGTGAATATATTAACTTTATGCTGTATTGCACTATCCCTCACCAGTGCTATTACCATAGGTGAAATCCCTTTTTAATTCTGCCATACTTAGATACTTACAAATTACAGTTGTCCCTTCTCCCTTAGAGTCTCTGTGGTGGCTGAGGTAAAACTGCTCATCTGTAATAACCTCAGGGTTATATTCAGAATATCTGCAAAACTTGCTGTTAGCTACTATTTTATTGTAGTTCTTCATTTTTAGTCTTAATCCTTATTTTGAAACTTAAAGAATGACTTCCTCACACTTTCTCTGTTAGTAGTTCAGTCTCACGTACACTCCTTCAGCTGTGACTGTTTCTTATTTTGAATTTCAAAGTGGAATAACTCTTGATTCTGCAGGTCTCATGCCTTTGAAGAGTTAGGAGGAAGCTTTGTATTGAATTAAATCTTCATGTGAAGTTTACGTTCCACACTTCACTGTAAAATCTTTCCATTTACCTCAGCCAGCTCAGCAACACCTGTTTGCTTCAGCTTGTCAGGTTCAGGGGCAGACTTCATGAACGTGCCCCCTCTGCTTTTTCCAGACCTAAACTTCCTCCCCTTGTTTGTATCATGTGGCCATGAAACCTGTGAAATGGAAGGCTGTGACTGCTTTTTTGCGTTCAATGTTACTACTCATAGGTGAATTCTGTGATTTTTATCTGGGCTATACCAGCCCCACTATCCCAGTTGGTATAAGATTGTTTGAGGCTATGATCTCTTCCCTGTCCACAACTCTGTATTTCAGTGATTACTTGATTGACAGCTCTTGAGCTTGCAGCATTACTTTGCACACTTCAAAGTGAAAGTTATCAGTAGTCATAGGGTAGGAGCACTATCATTATAGGTTACAGAACAGTTCTTCCCCACAGCAGAAGTGGTGCTATGCCTTGCAGATAATTTCTTGCATGCCAAAATGGCCTTTTTAAATCTCTTCTCACTTGCTGCTTCCTTTCTCTGTCTTCCAAGTGTTTGAATGACAAGTGTCATAATTCTGGCTAATTGATGCAATGCAATTTTTTCCAGAAATGTAGACTATTTCTCCATTGCTTTAGCTGTTGAAGTTGATTGTCAAGAAATTGTATCATTACAATTTCACATAAAAGGGTACCAAATTAAAATAAAGTATTTTTAAGATTCAAGGTAGAAATCAGAATGCAGTACATTAAAACATAAATGAGAAAAAATGTAAGGGAATTCCTAGTTTCCCTTTAAAGTCTGCTCCTTTCAGTGGGAGTACTATTGCTATTGCTGTAAGACATACGATCTTGTCATGCAAGATTCCAATGCCTTAGAAATATGAAATTTAAAGAATTTTTGTATAAACTTCAGTTTTTAAGTTGTTTGACACAGATATTACCTACTGTAAATAGACTGGCCCTCAAGATTTAAAAACTCAGTGCATTTGTCCCCTTATACTCAATATAAATACATATTTTTGTCATGTTGCTTGAACTTTTCAATACCTGTCTGTTACACGTAACAGTAATCAGATAAAAAAAGCGTTTTAATGTTTTTTCTTTCTCATCAATATTTTAGCAGCATTGCCCTGGGATACTGCTTATGAGAAAGCCTAGCAAGATTTTTTTTCCATCTAGAATCCTGATGTGAGAACCACAGTTTATTTCTCAGAGATCAAAATCAAATCAAACCTTGGCAGCTCTTCCAAGAAAGGCAGTCAGAAATTTGATAGTACAGTATTTGTCATAAAACAATGCTGTGAAGTTTTGCGATTGAGGGTAGTGGTGTTTGTTGAAAACTGAGAAATTTGTTACAGGTTTTTGTGCAGTTACTGTGGTCATGTTCAGTGGGTGTATTTGATGTAAATTGGCTTCATCCTTTCTCAGACATTACTTAGGCTTGCATATGCTTAATCTAATTCACCTCGAGACGATATAAAAAGAGGTAAACTAAAGGAGATGCGGAGGCTGTGGCAACTTACTTAGTCTTACACTTTCTTTGATAATAGGTTAGAACAGTTTAATTTATTACATGTGGATGCTGTGAGCATGATAATGTCCTGGGAATTCTAAAATGTTTATACTTACCAAAACTCTTTTCCTGAATGCGTCATTAATTGTTTATTCCCTTTCTGTTTTAAATCTTTTGAATCTTAATTAAGATAATATTTAATTTGAAAAACTTAAGAGGTGAAATATTCATGCCATCATTTGAAATGCAGAAATGTATTTGTTATGCAGATTACTACAAGATAATTCCACTTTAATAGAGAAAATGTTGAGATCCATTACTGGCTTGTCATTTTTAACATCAATTTAGCCCATAGGAAGTGAGGCTTTTGCAGTATGAATTTTAATATTTCACTAATCTGATGTTTAGGCAGATGGCATTATTTTGTGTGCGTAAAAATGTCTACTTTTAAGTGCAACTCTGTCACATCAGTGACAGTGAAAAACAAGTCAGGTGTTTCAGAGTTGGAGGCGGAAAATAATTTTGTCACATCATCGTTATTACCTTACTTAATGTAGAAAATGTTACTACTATTCCAATAGCTAGGATAAGAATTTTTTCAACCATCAGTGATACTGAGTACTGCAAACTTTGATGCTGACTATGGATGTCATTCATTAATTAAAAACCTGATTTTAGGTGGTTTTAAGCTAATTTTGTTCATAAAAAGACTTCTCAAATGGGGTTTTATTAATGATTTGTAAACTATGCAGAATTTTTACCTGTCAATGTTTTACTGCAAAGTATTTCATTTAAATTCCAAACACTTTTGAGAAAATTTTTGCTATTTTAAATGAGGAACTTGCTTAGAAAACACTCACATTAAGTTTATCATTTTACCAGTTTTTATTGTCTGAATGAGTACTTTATACTATGAATTTGTCCTCCTATGAAGCTGTGTCATGCTGGGTTTCAAAGAAACTGGTTCAAGCTGTTCCAAGATCTCCTTTATTAGGAGAAAATCAGTTTGGTTCTGAAGTGTGTTAGATTAAGACCTCTCTTACTTGTTACACCTTCAAAAGCTAAAGCATCACAAAATGCCTAATGCTTGTTGGCATAGGTTTCTCCAAGGCAGTAGATACTTACTGAAATACCAAAAAAAAAAAAAANAAAAAACATAACTCATGGCAGAGACTTTTGGGAAAAAAGCACCAGTACAAAACCAAGTAAACCAGAAATAAATTTGAGAAAAATAGGCTGAAGAGCTGGCATGGCTGCCGATAGAGTCATCTTTTTTATGTCCTTATTATATATGTAATAAGATGAGGAGCTGAAGAATGTAAAACAACAACAAAAAATAAGTAAATAAAGCAGTGCGTTGTGGAAAATAAATGACTAAGGTGGGTATAGAGATACAGCAGCCAGCTTGCATGATGAACAGCACCTTGTCATGTGCCAGTCCTGTGGTGTGAAGATAGCTTGCAGGCACATCCATCTGTAATGTGAAGAATTTCTCTTCTGTTACTCTTGCTGTACAAGACTGGCTTTCTACATCTTGTAAAAGAGAAACAATGAAGTTCTTGTGTAAATTGAAGTTTCCCAGCCAGTTCTAGGATATGACTTTGTTTTCTGAAGTACGTATCAAAACAAGTGGAAAAGGGTAGATATAGATTAGATATCAGGAAGAAATTTTTCACTATGAGGGTGGTGAGGCACTGGAACAAATTGCCCAGGGAAGTTGTGGCTGCCCCATCCCTGGAGGTGTTCAAGGCCAGGCTGGATGGGGCTTTGAGCAACCTGGTCTAGTGGGAGGCATCCCAGCCTATGGCAGGGGGGTTGGAACTAGATGATCTAGGTCCCTTCCAACCTAAACCATTCTATGATTTGAGGCATTTATATGCTATCCTTGTGACCATTTGTCCTAAGTGATTTTAGTGATTTTGTCCAAACTAGGAAGTTGAGATCGTGTGTTACTCTTGGGTTACTCTTTGATGCCTTTTGAGGCTCAAGAGTACTGTATGTCTTATCTCTAAACATAAAATTTAATATTTGTGGCTTAGCGTACAGTTTCATGTACACCTTGAGCTGAGTTAGATTTTAGAGATCAGGTTTGAAAAATGAAAGCTTGATGGAACGTAGTCACAATGACTATTTAAAACTGGCTATTTTAATTAGCCCATAATTTCTAGTTTGTTTTTGGTTTTGCCATATAATTTTTCTGGTAAGCCAGTTAATACAACTATGATAACTACACTTAAATTCTGAGTCTGCACATGTGCATCTATTGAGCTTTGAACTCTTTGGTTAACAACTTACCTTTATATTCTGTAGTTCTTTGTATATCTAAACTCTCTTTTCTGTTTAGTTCTATGTTTAGTCTTATAAGCATTAAAAGAAACATGACTGTTCAACCTAGACTGAACATTATTTAAGGCATAAGTGGCTCTATAACTGTACGGTAATGATAATTTTATGAGGTCCCAAAATGTCTTTCTAGCTCTGCTACTTTCTGAGTATTTTTTTATGTTTTTTATTTGTAGGTAGATACTGAGCCGTCTGATGAAGCTGCTCTGATTCTTCACAGAAAGGGATTTGACTGTAGATTTTCTAACAGAGACACGGGTCTGCTCTGTTCCACTACTCAGGGAAAGGTATACTGAAATTTTATGGGTAGCTTACCTTACAAGTATTGCAAAAACACTGATCTTTAAGTTAAATTATAGGTGAAGTCTAGGTAGTTATTTCTCAAGAGTTAAACTTTCAGGATAATATTTAAGTTTATCTTGAAAGCTGCTTTCCATTTGATAAAGACATGAACCTGCTGGTGTGTGGGAATGACCACGTAAGCATCAAGTAAACTTCTAGGTCAGTTTTAATCTCATTAACTTCTGTAAATGTTGTTTTCATATAACACGAATCAGTATTTCTCAAAAAAAAATTTAATAGTGTTTTATAACGTTACTAAGCAAAAAGAGTCAGATTGCATATTCTGAAGTGTGTGTTTTAAGTATTACGAACAAGTCCAGAAGTTATGGAACTGTTACTTTGAAAACTGTTGACTATTATAGCACGTCCTTTGTCTACCCATGCTCACATACATGGCCTACACCGTTGCAAATATTTGAGTGTTTTGCAGTTGCTGTGGAATTGAAGTGATACATAAAATTATGAGTTATAAATTACACAACTTTGTTCTGAGGGTTACAGATGGACTGGATGGTTATGAATCCGTAGAAATTATGTAATCAAATTTTGAAATACAGTTGGGATTTTCTTTAAGCAGAAGAGTGTTATTTTATTTAGAAACAAGGAGAGTTTTAATCCAAATATTTCTGAGTTTTTTAATATATTGATTTAACTTACTTCCTTTGAAATATGGTAAGTGAACACTGAATAAGAAGATTTAGTATATAGTCTTTGAGACATGGTGCTTAAAAGTATTCATAATCTTTGATGTATGAATTGCTGTGCTGATACCTGTAAGCAGATGTGTCATTGGGATCATTGTTAGAGATTAGGTTAAAGTCAATTTTAAGGTATATACTGTATTTTCTAAATATATATATATTTTTTTTTTTTTTCAGATAAAGGTGCATAAACTCTTTAACAAATTCAGAGTGGAAAGTCTTACACCCACATCTTTATCTTTGATGCATTCACCTCCAGATGCCAGAAATATAAGTGAAATAAATATGAATTCTATGGAGATAAATACGTTCCGGATTCGGCTAAGATGAAATCTGGCTTTAACACTCAGACAGAGAAGAGGAATCTGCAATTATATCTCCTCTAAGTTTCACGTGCAATAATAAGCACATTATTATTATTCCAGCTTCTGGATACTGTGACAAAAACATGCATTCTATAATTTTTTTGACCAACACAGTGAAAAGCCATGTTGCAAGCAACTTTTTTGTTTGGGGGGTTTTGTTTTGTTTTGTTTTGTTTTTTTCATAAAATAGCAACATCAGAATAAGTTAATGCAACAAGTGAAGAAATTTCTAAGGATGTTAACCTCTCAACAGATTAAATCTCAGGTTAAATACTAACTAATGATGTTTCTGGTGTTTTAATTTTCATAACGAGGGGATTGGATTTTAAACAGCCGCCTTTGCTGATCCTTGATGAATTTATGTTCAAATAATTCAGTGTAGAAAGTCCTGATGCAGCTTGGAAATAAAATGAAATAAAATCTTCTTGTGTAGTAGCTAATGTCCAAATATTTACAATCATTTATATAAATGACAATAATCTCAATGTATTCCACAATTAATTTCAATTTATTCAACACAAAGGGGATTATTAATTGTGGTAAAATGAAAGCCTGCAGTACTTGTGATAAGTGATGGTAGATTTTAATACTTCTACCGTTCACCTGAGTTATGTAAATAGGAAAACATGAACATACAAAATAATTTTGCAATGAAAATGTTTAATAAAACTCCCATTTTGTTACTTGACACACTGGGATATGTGCAATTATTCCATTATCATGTATGATGAGAAATGTCCATAATTATCATGAATACAAGATTTTTTATAAAACTCATTTAGATACTGATGTTCTCTGAAATGAGTTTTCTATTTCAAGATTACCATATCAAGATAAATGTGCCTTATTTTTTGATACGTCTTGTTACAATTTTGGTGTCTATGTTAATGTTTTTGGGGGAAAGGTAGTTTATATAATACTTAAGCTGTGTATCTCCTATTTGACAATGCTGGCCACACTCTGATCTATGTCCTCCTGCACCAAGTTTGTGCTATCTTATTCTGAACATTTTGACTATTTGAATGTATTAAAATGATGTCATAATATGGAACACAGACGAAAAAAAGAATTACTGTAAAATCTAAATTCAGCTGCTTTCAAGGAAATTGCAACTTGATGCAGAGTTGATAGTAAGCACGACATAGTTTGCAAACCCATCAAAATATGTGCTTGCATGTCACAGACTGTGGTGACCTGTTAATTTAGAATCACGTGCCTATATTTTAAATAACATTTTTCAAACTTGCAACCTCACTTACATTGCCAGTGTTCACGTTACTGAAAAATGGAGTCTTACTTTTTGCTTTGTTTTCACATGTTAAGTAATTCATATTTAGCGCTGAAGCCATTCAAGTGTGAAAAATATTTCCCTAACTAGAGCTGCTGTTTACAGTTAATATCTGTAAACATGCACTTGAGTATGATCCCATTTACGAGTCTTCATTTATCTTCATAACTCTTTCTTCTATGTCTTGCTTATGCTTTACTTTTCTATACATCATTGCTTATATTTAATACTAATGCATGAAAAGTCATCATAACTGGTAAAAAGATGTGCTATTTTCTAACTCTAATATTGCCTACTGTATTTAATTTCATCATTGTTGTTCCACAGTATATCAAATTATCATGTAGCTACAGGCGATCTTAAAAGAAAATGAAAGTGAAACTTTGATTTCATGCGTTGTCACAGGTTGGGTCTCTGTTGAGATTGTGTAGATTTCCCTAATTAATTCAAGCTACTGTGTCTTTTGTAATTAATGGAATACTTAGTAGGATCTGGTGCAAGTTATATCAAGAATATAAGAACCACTAACCACAAAAGGAAGAATCAGATGGATCCAATAAATGGATGTTTTCATGCAATAAACATGTACTGTAACTTTTCTTAGCTGTAGTATTTGAAAATACTATTTTTTTTGGAACTCAAAGCTTGGTAGATTTGCCAGCAGATATTTCTCATAACGTTTATTTTGTTGCATCTTCAGAATTAAAATGCTTCAGAGACTTTTACATGTTCTGTGCAAGAGAGCTTTCAAAATACTATTTCAGTTTTGTTAGGCAGAATAGTAAAGTTTTGATGCAATAAAGTTTTAAAAGTATTTTGCCTGTTGGAATTGCTTCCAAAAAGATGTTTCATATAGCATTCGATTTTCTTTTCTTTTCTTTTATCATCAGCTGTACAATCATGATGCCTGAATGTTCCTTAACCAGCAGATTTAATCTGTGTTCTTTTATTTTGCATTTTTTTGTGCAACAAAAGAACAGCCTTCAATTTGGGATCCTTTCCTGAAATACATAACTAAGTCAAAACTCCAGTGAAAGTCTGATAATAAATTTTACTTCAGTTGGGTCAGAATGTGGCTGTTGATGGGCTTGGTTGTTGGTTGTTGTTTTGGGGTTTTTTTTTTTCACAACAACTCTTAATGAATTCTTATGCTGTATTTTTGTTATATTGGATATTTCAATTAAGTTCTTGTTTTTTCTGTGCATTGGCCATCTAATTTAATCATGCTGTCTTCTTTTTTTTCTGTTTTTATAGCTGCTGGGTTTATAAATACTGGTTAAGAGAACCAAGCATCCTTACCTTCCAGTATGGTTTTAAAGAAAATGCTATGTAAGAAATGGTTTAAAACCTCGTAATTACTTTCCATACCAGAGTTATACCTGTACTGAATTTGTTTTTACCTTCCTTTATCTTAAATGTCTTTGGTTTACTTGCTCATGTTGTCTGAAACAAACTGATTTCAACTGAAGGTTTTTGATATTTTCTCTTGGAAGGTTTTATATCTTACGGGGATATGTAAAATAAGATCTCTAATAAAAGATAATGTTATTGTGAGATGTGGTCAGTGTCATTAATGCCTTCGCCATAGCTTATTTAAATTGAAAAGAAAAAAAAAGGAGAAACAACAGGCATTCCTTCTTTGAGAGGGTTGATATATTGATAGCTTTTGGGAATGACAGTTACGTGTAGTGAGGTGAAGTCCTGATGAAAGATGTAATCTATTTCACAGTTGCCAAACAGAAGAAGGTAGTTGCTAACTTCAGAAATGTAAACGTGTGATTGCACAGTGTAGAAAGGGAATGGTTAGCTCTTCTTTCACAGAAGAAACCTTGCACTTACTTATCGGAAAATAGTAGAAGGTGTAAATTCTAGATTTTTTTTTTACTGTAATTAATCTCATTTCTCTTTTAAGCATGAGTAATGGAATGGAAGCTGTTCTTGTAAGTTAAATTAACAAACACACCATTAGAAAATAAAGTCAAAATAACAATCCAACTGTAATTAGACTGAACATTTTTAAGAAAATAGTATAATGCTATTATAATATGCTGTAATTACACATGGCAAGTTGAACAGGCATAGATGCTTCACAGGTTTGCTTCCCAAAGTGTTGATGGATCTTGAGTATAATGAGTTGCAAAGACAATTAGTATAAATTTCAGTCAGTGCCTGAAGCTATTTGATGTTGGACTGGATAGTCTTAGCTATAAATATAAAAGTATACATAAACACATACAATGTAAATCTCCATAATTTTAAAGGTGCTGTTTCAAGATAAAAGGATGTAACATCTAACTGCAGCAGGCAACAATGGGTACGGGTCCAATTTAAAGCACCCCCTTCACCTTTCTAAGGTCATCCTATCCTGGAATCCATTAATATCAGCGTGACCATCTGGACTGAACATATTCCACTAATTCCAGTTACCAATAAAGTATTTTACTTTTTGAAATTAAATTGACTATATTTGATCTATATCTGTCCCTTGTGTCTTAAAATAACAGGTGCTAGATATCTCTGGACATCTTTACTGCTGCCGACACTAAAATACGTTGCTCAGATTTAACAGGTTATCTAACTTGTGATGAGTTGTATATGAGACAAAATATAAAATAGAGATTCAGTTTGTTGTCCTATTTATTTTAGGATAACTACTCTGTTATAATATTAAGAATTTGCAACGGCAAAAAACAGCCAAAGGTATTAATTTTGTCTTCTAAAAGAAGTAACAAAAAATTTAATGCATTATCTAGAATAAGCTCAATTCATTGGAGAACTATTGGGATTTTCAGACAGTGTTCTTACTGATATGAAGTTTCTCTGTCTCCAAGTATTTCTGTAAATTGTAATATTAAGTTGTGGACCTGTCAGTCTTTTAATTTTGTGAACTAATAAATATTTAAAGTCCATATTGCATTACTAGCTGTTATCTGCCAGAATTTTTATACAGAGTAGCAATAATGCATTATTTACATTACTCTCCTTCCTTTAGGTAAATTATTTAATAACACTGAGGGTAGTGAGAAAATAATTAAATAAATGAGAAAATAATTAAATAAACTTCCCTCATGTATGTAAACTTGTGGTATTTGGACTGGGATATTTTTAATCATACAATTCAGAGCTTTAGTTTCTGAGTATAACATATTCTTCCTGTTATACAATGCCTGTTAAAGGGATGCCCTTTGAATGACAGTCTGTAAAATCATTCATTTTATGGGTATGACTAAACTGGAGACTTTAATCCCAGCAGTGTCTGTCCAGCTTTAGCAGCACCACCACTCCCTGTGCATCACACACATCTACCTGCAAAGTAATTTGAGATCTCCTCAGATAGCTAGTCTATTTTTGTTTATATATCTAACTTAGTTAGTCGTTTTGTACTACATTCGGCTTTCTTAGAATGCCAGCTAAATGCATAGGCATTTGTAGGCTCCAGCAAGTTACACAGCCTTCCAGCTCTGCCCAGGTCTTTCTGGAGTCAGACTGCCTGCAGTGTCAGCCAACGCGTGAGATGTGCTGGATGTGAGCACTCAGCCAGCTCTTCAAGAATTACATGGTTTTAATCTACATCAATGAACATGCGAATGGGGCACATGCCCTACTTGCTTGCCACAACTGCCTCGCATTGCTAGCCTGCTCTTCAGGAACATACGTTTTTCTGTCTCTGAAAATCCATTTGAACAGACTTTGGTGCCATTCTCCCTTTTTCCCCACCTCCACCTCTTTTCCCAGTTTCCCAAAATAAATTTATACACTAGCGAGCTGGAATTGTGTGTGATCAAGAATCCAGGAATTCCTGATGCTCCTCAAGAGCGTTGGGAGAGTGTTGTCAAAGTGCCTTGTCAGCACTCTGCATAGGTAGCGTGATACAACACAATCTCCCTTTCAGGACCTGTCAGTCAACCCCAAGTTTACCTATAACCTACCTTTCAGAAGTCCTGAATATGTTCAGAATTAATTGATCTGTCTTGATCAGGCAATAATAAATCAGAGACTTTCTGATAGTGCCCAGTGTAAGGACTTTGGCTACCAGGGACCCTCTAAGATCAGTTCACATCAGTGACCAACAAAATCTATAGTTTCTGTGGTTTGGGCTACTTTCTCTGTCAGTTTGATGCCAGATGTTTCCTAACTCTATTTTCCAGAAGCAGGTAAGCACGACCCTATGGATATAGCTAGTTTGAAAAAAGAAATCTCTAGTTCAAGTAACTTCTGTGTACAAATCTCAGTAAGAATGAGGTGCAACCCTATTCATTCTGAAGAAATTAGGCTTTTTACAGCTTCCTATTTAGAACTCAAATCACTTTAAACCATATGCTCTCTACTGGAAGAACTTAATGAAAACCGTGAAATCAAAATCATTTGCAAGTTCTCATTTTTTCAGTAAATAATATCTTCAAGTTGATTCCAAAGACTTTACTGCATAGCAACCGTCTTGTAGTACTGCAAAAAATGAGCAATAATGTATTGTGAGCAAACCTCTGTGATATGTATTATACACATACTGTTGTAGGCAGAATATCTGAAACTGCTAGTTTCTGCCATCTTTTAAGACAGCGAAAGTAGTAAAGCTTTTTTTTTGAAACAAGGGCAACTGGAGGATTTCCAGGAAAGATAGAAAAATGACCACAGATGAAGTATTTGTTAGAACAAAAGATTTAGGCATACTGAGAAACCCAGCCATAAAACTGGACAGTCAAGTCACATTAAAAAGAGAATCAGCTACCTCGTAGTGCTAGATCAGAAAGTTGTCTGGAAAACAGAGTGTATTAAAGTTTCAGCCAACTTTGAATTTAATAGCAGAAAGAGCTTCAAATACTTCATCAGTAAAATGCACTGATGAAAGAAAATGAGCAGTTCCAGATGACAGTGAATGTCAGTTTTTTGATGATACCAGTTAAATGCTAGCAGCAATACTGTACATTTACAACTGTTCTTCTCGAGGTCCACAGGAGAGGAGGAGAAAGAAAATTGTCCCAATCTAATTCATGCAAAAGTCTTATATCTTTGAGAAAATTCCTTGGTGAGTTACTTCGATTTGTTCAGCATGGGGGCCAAAGGAATAGATGTGAAAAGGAGCAAGAAAATAATAATAAAAAAGGCCTGGGAATTGACATTGTGTAGATCTGTTCTGCTAGGGATTGGAGCTTCTCCCATATGACAAGGGCCTGAAAGATCTGGGACTGTTCAGCCTGGAGAAGAGAAGGCTCGGGGGGTCTTATCAATGGATGTAAATATCTGAAGGGAGGGTGCAGAGAAGACAGGGCCAGGCTCTTTTCAGTGGTGCCCAGTGACAGAACCAGAGGCAATGGGCACAGACTGAAACACAAGAGGTCTGAACATCAGGAAACACCTCTTTGCTGCGAGGGTGACCAAGCACTGGAACAAGTTGCCCAGAGATGTTGTGCAATCTCCATCCTCGGCAATACTCAAAAGCTGTCTGGACATCATGGTCCTGGGCAACTGGCTCTAGGAAGGCCTGCTTGAGCAGGGATTTCAGCCAGATGACCTCCAGAGGTCCCTGCCGACCTCAACCATTCAGTCATTCTGTGGTGCTGCATGGCCTGCTCCTGTGAAGGAAAAGGAAGGCTTCATTAGATAACCGTATCTCGTACAAGATTCAGATGCGTGTATGAAGATGTGAGGCCAAAGATGATCGCTGAAAATTGAGAGACGTAACAACATTTACCAGAAATGTTTTTCCTGGTTCACTGTGCAACAATGAACATTTCCAGGAAAAAACAGAAATTGGCAAGTTTGAAGATAAATTTGGACTTGCGGTTTAAAATGCCTAATGGAGGTGAAACACATCCTAAGTAAGCTGTGCTGAATCACTTGCAGCAGTGTACTGAGAGAAACAGCTTTGAAAACAGAAGACGACCTTTGTTCACAAAACTCTTTGTTTAATACCTGTGACAGTGAAAAGAAATGTCATCTTTTTTCCATATGTTTTGAATTATTTAAAAAAGTAATCCATATCAAACTAAAATAAATTAAACAATACGAGTTTAACAGAAGAGATTCAGATAGACAGTGATTGTGTCAAAAGATTGAATACAGCTGTTACAAATGTGTCAATTCTGAATGGAGCATGCCAGTAAAAGTCCTTCACCCATATAAAGAATTAAGGTCTGCACACCAAAAGGAGATAATCTATTTTGACAGTGCCAAAATCAGTCCCATTGTTTTTGCTTATATCCTCGTAAAGGAAATCTATTGGCTTGGCTAGTAGACATGAGAAAGAATCTGTGAAAGCTAAAATGTAACTGTAAGGCAAACTTATTCAAATGGTTTTGGCACAGAAATCCACAACCTATTAATCTAATTGGTCTCCAAATAGACAAAATGAGTTGTGATTTTTCATTCATCAAAAATTGGGCCTTTGGAATATAAGCCAAGACGCTAACAATTGGGTTGAGCTGGGTTTTAATATAACTAATAAGTGTGTAATTGCTCCTAGGAAAGTTGCCTTGCAAATTGGGTTTGTGGAGGTTCATCTTTAAAAGTATGGTCTGTGTGAAACTCATTATTTGTAGGCTACTAGTAGCTTTCCAGTACATAACACATGAGGAATAGCTGAAATGGGAAACCTATAGTTTGGAAGATTTTAGCAGTTAAAGCTCCTGCAGATGTGCATCAGAAATGGATCTCTGTTGATTTTTGGAATGTTTTTGACAACTGGTAACCAGGTGGTAGAGGGTTTTATTTTTAATACATAAAACATGAAACAACAAATCATGCAAAGTGCTAGCCAAGAGGAAAAAGCAAATACAGATTCCTTCCTTAATCATAGAATCATAGAATGGTTTAGATTGAAAGGGACCTTAAAGATCATCTAGTTCTAACCCCACTGCCATGGGCAAGGACACCTCCCACTAGACCAAGTTGCTCAAAGCCCCATCCAACCTGGCCTTGAACACTTCCAGGGATGAGGCATCCACAGCTTCCCTGGGCAATTTGTTCCAGTGCCTCACCACCCTCATAGTGAAAAATTTCTCCCTTATATCTAATCTAAATCTACCCTCTTCCATTTCGCAGCCATTCACCCTCGTCCTATCACTTGTAAAAAGTCCCTCTACAGCTTTCCTGTAGGCTGATGATGACATACATCTAAGTGGGGAGAACCAAAAAGCTCTTCCAAGCTAGGATTCAAGAGCAATCTTCTAAATCCAAGAAAGAAATGTCTATGGTTCACTGACCTAACCAGAGTCTGGTATGGTGGTAAGTGTGAAATGGGCATCACCTAAGGAAACATCAGTAGCCAAGAAAAAGAGGAGCATGGAGATCTCATTCCTTGGGGCTTTGTCAAAATCTGTAAGGTCCCTTCCAACAGTCCTTGTCATCTGCTCCATGTTTCAATTAAAAACACAATGCAAAAAACACCCCACCCCCAACACACAAATATTTCATCCAGTCTCTGGGAATGTCATACCATCATTGTCATGATTTCTAGAATTCCACAATATAAGGTCTATAAAAGTCTAGTTTGCTTTTATATTGCAAACTGTCAAAATATGGGTTTTACTGGGCTTTCTAGGCACACTGCTTTCACATTGGCACTGCATAAGTCATTATGTGTCCAAGGCTTTGTGACTATGAGGACAGGTAGTGATTTCGATACGCAGGTCACAGAGCAACTGGGTTGTAAAGGTGCTGGCTGTGTTGTGATAGGCGGTGTGGAGCTGTGGGTGGTCAGGGTGGGACTTTACAGTTCCTCTAAAAGTGAGGGCAACCACCAATTCAATGCCACCTTACATTTGGACCAAGTTGCAAACTGAGATAAAAAGGATTCTTATCAATTGTCATTGATTCACGGTAACTTGGCACCAGCATTAGGTTTAATTTTGTATTCTACACTTGGCTTTAAAAGTAAGTACTGGCAAATGAAAACTAATCCAAAGGGCAAAAGAAAAACATTTTTGTGGTAATGCCAGAGCTGTGATAATACAAAGTGATTTCTCTTGTCTTACATAATGCCTGAAACCATGTTTGAGGACTACTGTTTGTTTGCTGAAAGATGTTATCTTGGTATGTATTACAGTTTGAACAAGAATCAATATAGTGTCAACTGGCCTGTGAAAACACAAGATTGTCTACATGAACACATGTGAAGAAATGTGAATCATTTCAAAAGCGATTAATTTATTTCAGCCACACAATCAACAAAGCAAAATTTCCATGGGGAAAACCAGAAATGAGAATGCTCAAAACTGGATAATTTCCCAGACAGCCATAGATGGAAGGCGATTTGTTGGACTTTGCTCCTATTATACATCATCTGCTTGTGGATTCGCCAGTTTTTCAGAACTCTTTTATGGATAAGAAACACCAATGTATACTCTAGTGGTCAAAGCTGGTAAAGTTATGGTGGGTGTTCATACACCCATCTACCTATGTTGTCTTTCACTCTGGACACAGGTTTGGGAACCTGGAAGTTTTGCAAAGCTGATGTCCATATTACAAAAAATGCTAAAATATACTTTAAGAACTTGTTGAGAGGATCAAGTATACAGATATTTTCCTTACTGCTTGTATCACTATTACTATGGGACAAAGTCTGCAGTTACTGCAGAGATCTTGTCTCTTATCTAACAGACAAGTAACCACTTGCTCATCAGAAAATCTGAAATGCTATTATATAAATTTTGAATTCATTCCTTGTTAAATCACTGCCCTTCAGGAAAACAGCAATAAATTTGCTGTGGAAAAGATTTGGTTTGCTCTGGAAGATGAGATTTGTGTCTATGCTCTAATGATTAGAAGAAATATAAATATTCCTGTTTCCACTGCTGGGAAATAGGTGTAGAACTGCAGGCTTGCACTCAAAGGCAGCAGATTTTTTTAAGGTAAAGAGACAATCAAGTAAATTTATGGAACTGGAAAATCTACAGGCAAGGATCCATCCCAGAAATACAATTCACCTTTAGGTCCATGGTAAATTGTTCCTGATCACAGAGAGAGTGGTTGGATTTCAAAGGTTAAGTATTCCACAGGAAGGCAGTTCATGATCAGAGCATGGCTCCACTGCTTCTGCCAGGAAGAGGAAGATTTTCAGATTATGTCATTATTTTGAACTGTTGGACATTCTGCAGTTCTAAAAACTTCAGTCAAAGTAAGAGATAATTTATGTGGGGAAAATTGAAATTGGGCAATGGAAAAAGTGCAAAAAATGGGACCCAGCAAGCACCTAGCCAAGACTAGCTCACTGGCAGAGCAACGGAGTACATATTGTTGTTAACATATCTGGGACTTTGAATCATATAAGAGGTCTGAAACTTAACAAATGGAAATAAAAGTTTATAGTGAATGCACATTTTTGCATCTATTACAGACCAAGGGGGAAACATGAATGTATAGTGCTTTGGCAAGCTGAGATACTTGAAATCTAAAAATTCGTACTGGCTTAGGAAACATGCAGTCTTCTTTAGGATTTGGAGGGGACAGTGGGGATTGGCATGATGACTTGTGTAAACTAATGCTACAAAGATGAGATCAGTGTACAGCATCTGGTTGCTCAACAACAGTAACAATCTAGTTGGCACACAGCTGCATTTCTCATAGCTGGGCATCAGCAGACAACCCTACAAAACTCTTGTCTGGAGATCTTGGAAAGCGCAAATGGATTTCTGTCATTTGAACAGTCTATGGATCCTGCCAACTCAAACTGAGAAGTGTTTCAGTTTGAGTACAGAAAGTGTGATGATAACTTCTGACAAGCCAAATGGAGAAGCCCTTTTAAAAAAGTGGATATTTGATTTGTTTCACTCTGAGAAGAATAAACAATATAAGACCCTAGCCAAAAAAAGGAGAGATTCTATAACTATTCTGATCTGTGTAGCAAAATGATGGGTGAGTTGAATGTAGGTTTCAAGGGTTTACCTAAATTTCTTCATTAAAGTCTGATTGAAGAGTTTGCTACTAGAATCCTCAATTTTGAGGTTTTAGCTGAGGAAATGCTGTAAAAACTTTGTGCCTGTGAATTAAAACAGAAAAGACAGAAAAAGCAGTTTTTGGAAAAACACATCATTCCTCAGGTTTACTTTGAAAGCTGGCTTACACTAGTGGCTGAACGCAGAAAGAGCTTGGTCTAGCCTCCATCACACATTTGAACATTTCATTTTGATTTAAATTCTAAGTTTCTTACCACCATCACCTTCCCATGGAAATAGTTTACTTAGATATGCCTTTTGAAGTCATACGAATCTCAAAAATTAGAACCGAGACCCTGGACATTTCTCTCTATGATATAAGGAACCAGTGCATGAGGCAGAGGATATGTTTTGGCATGTTTGTGGTAGACTCTGTCATAAAGCAGAAAAATTAAAGGCATTCAGTAGTTTCATGCAGGAGGATACTCCATGGCAGCAACCATACAGACTAGTGTGGAAAGGCAAACTTTAACTACAGGAGGCTAGTTTCTCTCTTGGTTCCCTTGGTTTACTTTCAGGCAGAGTAAATAGGTCTTCTGCAGAGCAACTTAGAGAAGAATTTGCTTTTAGGTGCACTGAAGCATTCCGTGCACAGTCCTCTCTCATGTTTATATACAGGTGGTTGGAGAGAGATGAATCTTCTGGGGCTCAGTTTTATCTTTTGGAATATCATTGCACGTCAAGAGATCAAAAATATTGGATACAGCAGTCTTTGAGCCAAAAGGATATCTAAAAGAAAAAAAAAAAAAGATATTAAAAAAAGGATATAACGGGATATAAAGCCAAAAGGAAAAAAAGAGATATTTTTGGAGGCTGTGATATAACAATTTACTGTCAGTGAAGACTGTAACATCAATGCTAGAACATGGGCTGTATTGACTAATTGTATTCATATGCCTTCTACCACAGAAGGATGGGCTGCAGCTGAAGGTTGCTGCAATGGCATTTTCTTTGTCTGTGAACCCAGTCTCCCTCTTGCAGCTGAACAGAGTCACAGTTTTTCATTCAGTACTTGATTTAATTAAAGTGTGGAAGCATTTCACTGACCATCACCCAAGGACAGTAAGTAGAGTGGCGATCACCTGCATAATGCTACAGCTTTGATTTACATGAAAACACCAGACTCCCTATAGGTGGCGTGTTGGTGGGTACTGCAAGCAAAATGCTCTTGTGAGATTTGGTGGCTGAAATGGTCATGATGGTCAAGTAGGTCATGATGCAGGTTCATGTCACTGTTTGTGGGGTTTTTCTCCAGGAAAGAATTCCAACACATTTGCTTACACAGGATGTTTCCCAGGTGACACACAGGTGTAGAAGTAGGCATGGCCAACGGTGACCAATGCTACAGAGGAGGTGAAGATGAAGCCACCCCTCCCACCTCTGGCACACAGTGAAGGGCAAAGCAGAAGTGCCAGGCAAGCAGATGCTGCTCAGGCTCTGGAAAGTAGATTGCTGGGTTGGGAGCTCAGTTGACACTTAGTTCCCACTGTCTTGCTGAGGAACCAAAGATTTGGCATTAGGCAACAGTTAGAATTAGCACAGTCAGGATGGAAGGCTGGTAAGACTGTGCCATGTGAAAATGGGAGAAAAGATACATTCCTTTAGACCTAATCTGGTACTGTGTATAGCTCCCATGAGCAAAGAAACAAATCACTTAAGAGTCCCAGCTTTTAAATTGAAACGCTTTCAGCCTTTCTGATACTTCCTGAGTACTTAGTGTGTTAAATATTCAGCACATAATGCTTGAAAGTGTTTAATGTATTCTGCAAATATTGGTGGATTATAGTACAGGATCATTGGATCTGTGCTTTTCCAAAAGCCTTTTCAAATGTATGTAATCCTCTTTTAAAATAAAAAAGGAAAAGAACACGGTTAAAAATCATGTACCTATTAGATGATTTAGTGAAGTGATTACAGTGGGTTTTTTTTCAATTTATGGTTTTGTATAATATAGTGTGCAGATACATATATTTTGTTTGTATTTTGAATTTCAGGAAATAATTTCATGTAGGACATCCTGTTTGGAAAATAGAATATTTTCACAATGTGAAATGCTGAGAGAAAACTGTTTGGAACGGGCAATTTTGTAAAAAATAAAATATTTGAAAGATTTGATTTTTAGATAATACCTGTACACTGTTCCACATTCTTAAAAATTATAATATCTTTAGAATATTTAATACACAAATCCCTGTCTCTGACTATTTTTTCCATGCAATTTATGTGAATTAATCTATAATTTAGAGATACAATCATTAGCAAGGAATACTACACCTCCAGTTTAGGCATAGATTATTTTCACCTTTCCACTAGAATATAGGCAACAGAAGCATTCACATCTGGTTCTTGTTGCCATGACAATGGCTTTGGTCCCTCTTTTGTGCTTGGAAGAACTTGCTTTCTTTCTCCAAGCCTGATGCTCAGCTTGCTTTTCCTGCTCCAAATTCCTTACATGAAGAAAGATAAGATAAGGTTAATAGAAGACTAACAACAAACAAGATAAGAAAACATGTTTGATTGTAAGTATGCCTTCAAATAAAATTGAGGAAGAGTTGTGAATGAAGAATTTCTTAAAATGTAGGCCTATGCATGTCCAACTTCTTTGACTATGCATCTCTGCTTTTATGAGAAGGGTAATACAATCCTGTGGACGATATGAGAATTTTGATTTTCACTGTGATTTACGATGAGATAAGGTTTGTGTCTGAAGCCAGCAGGCCAAAATGAAGTGTCATTTACAGTCCTGAAGCTCTACTAAAGTTCGTGTCCGAGTGTTGACACTTCAGACAACAGAGAGCTTTACTATTCCAGCTCACTTTCTCCATTGTTCACTATTTAAACTTTTGTGTTCAATTCCACAAGCAATCAGCTAGTGCAGAGGCATCGTCACTTCATCCAAAAAAACACATCTCCAATCATTCCCCTGCTAGTTATTCCAAGGCAGTAAATGCAATTTTGAGTTTAGGACAGAAAGTGTCACAATTTCTTCCTCACTGGCTTAAGAGTTTTTCCTTTACTGTCCTCTACTTCTTATCAGGTAGCTGTGACACTTCACTGGCAAAAATCTGAGTCTTCTGCATAGTACCATTCAGTATGTGTAACACTGTTACAGTCCTCTCAGTAGCAAATAATAGTAAATTTTGCAGACATGGACAACATGCCCATCTTGCTCTTCACCAGTTGTTTTACTAGCAGTTGTATGCCTCATTTTCCAACATTTTATTATTGCTTGGCAAAACTTTCTTGAGAAAGTTGCCCAAAGTAAACCACCTACGTAAAAAATGCTTACCTAATTTAGGTACAAAACATTCTACAAAGTGTTTGAAAGTTTAAAAACAATAACCAGTGCTTGCAGCTATCACAATGGGATGTTAGTTGATGGATTCACAGAGGGGATACATAGTATAAAGGCAACACCATTAACCTTCTGTTCACATCCAATCAAAATACAAGAATCCAGCTTCCAAATCACTTTAATATTGCTGTATCTGACTTCCTAGCTGTAGAGACAGCTAAAAGCCACAGTTTGCAATAGTAAAGCCGGAAAGGCCTTATGCATTGTGATCATAGCTGCTTCCATTATAACAAGTCAGTTCTGGTTAAAAGAAAGTTGGGAGCATTTTGCACACCCATTCAGTGTGTTGCAAACATCTCTGTCATTTGCTGTGTTGGAAACATGGCATGTTGGGATGGCTAGTTGTATTTTTCTTTCCAAACACAAGTCTGTGGAATGAGAACATGCTGCCCCTCAAAGAAATGAGATGCTGGCAGTATTGCCCTTTAGCACGATGTTCTTGGCTTCTTCTGAGTTTAGACCACATTTGTTTTCTCTCACAGGTCCCCTTCTTTCAAGATGACGTAACCCTCCATTGCAGACTTTGCTGCACGCAATTTAGAGCTGCGTGTGCGCTGACTTTGGCGGCTGTGCCGGAGATTGCACTGTGGGTTAGGTCGTTTTGCATGTGGCCTGGGGAGAACACGTCTGCTTTTCCTTATCCTGAAGGGCGTCTACCGTGTGTTTTCTGTGACAAGCCTCAGGTCGCTTTCCAGAGGACTCTGCCAGTTTGCTATTCACATCAGACAGTAATGAGTACAAATAGTAAGTGTTCAGCTATTTCAACGAGTCCTTTGTGATTATAGGATTCTCTCGCTGCAGACTGACAAGACTATCTGAACCGGTCTTGAAATACATATGTGATCTTGAATTTCCTCTCCAGATGCCTGCTGGAATTTCTAGGGATTCAGATGTGGATGTGACACTCTTAAGTTTAAGGGCTGTAGGGGTAAGAAGACTGTAACCCCCCCCCCAAGTCCATTTAGCCATCTCATAAACTTATTTCTTGTTATTCATTCTGTTTTTCTAATGTGTGCTTTTCAGTGAGTCCTATTCTGCTAATCTCCTTTATGAATACCAAAGGAAATCACACTACAAAAGCGAAGTAGGGCTTTCCCAAGGAATACTTTCTAGCAAAAAATCTTTCTGGCCAACCGTTCTGTTATACATTAAATCCAGACTATATCTTAGAGTTTACAAAGAAGCCATTTTAGGTATAATCAGCAATAGCTGTCTAATAGACATTTTTATGTTTATGTTAATTTATAGTAAGATAAACAAGATAACAGGAATACCACACTCAGAAATTTTGTTTCCAGTCAGCCACCGGTGTTAGGAGAAAGGACATTAGACTGTGAATTTTAAGAAAAGTTCCTCCTTTTCATGTCAAAAAAATACTGCCCCTATTCCGGTATATGAAGCTCTTCCAGCTCTGTCAGCCTGGCTGGTACCAGAAGGCCAACAATACAGAACTTGGAAAGCACTGATGCTTTTGGAGACTCAATTTACTCTTCTCTGTGTTAGAATATCCCACTTTTAAAAAGCAGAATAGCTTATTAGTCTCCAGAACTAGAACTATATTGACACCTACTGCGAACCTTGGTCCTTTTTCTTATTGCCTTTGTAAATAATATCTATTAATATTAAGCTGTTAGACAGTGGAGCTTTAATTTTTTATCAGTGCAAGTCAGAATATTGCCTGTTGTAAATGACAAACCACATCTGTTCCTTAGCTGGGAATACACAGAGTTGCTCTAGAGTTACAGGGGAAGGGGGATAATATTTGAACAAATATGCATATGTAGCACAACTGTGGGAGGCTTTTTGGCTCAAATGACTAAGTCAGAGATCCAAATTTGCAGATTTCCCTACATCTAGATGAATACTCAAAGGAGATACTTGTCTCATGAATGTTTTCCTGGGATCAAAGTTTCAAAATATAAAAAATTTTAAAATTTATACAAATACCTGGATGTCTTGTTTGTCTTGTGACTGTTGAAAATGATGAAATGTGAAAAATCATGTGAGCTGGCGTGGAGCCTGCCATATGACTCTCAGGAACATTTTTATTCAATATTGAGATATTATTAAAAACTCTGTTGTACAACAATTTGCGCTGGCCAGCAGGATGGTGATGGAGGAGCATAGTAAGTAGTGTATATATTAGAAAATCAATGTAAGCTAAAATGAAAATGTATGCACATGTTATACTTGTATGCCATTTACTATGAGACTCTGCTCTTCAGCAGCCTGAGCATCCCTCAGTTATCATTTATATCTGCTGTAATTTTAGCTGGTGTGTCATGGAATGCTGTGATTTGCACTTGTTTACCAGCTATCCAATTTAGGAAGTTACCCAGTTCCAAAGGGCTGTAGGTTAGCCAACTAATGGAGTAAAAATATTTGTGTTATAGGTTCCTGAATGTCTGCATCTGGGATGATGACAGAAACTGATAATGGCATATTAAGATATATAATGGATAACTCTTATTTACCTAAGAATTACCCTCTGTTAGGCTGGTGATTTGGGTTTTTCCCCACAGGTAAAAGTGACAGAATATGGCTAATCTCTCGTGCTGAAGGGGTTTCACCCAGAAATTCCTAGGGCTCATCACTTACTCTTGTTGTCTGATTTGATAATCTGCTTGAGTTGTGGTGAAAAAATTAATTCCCTAATTCACTAAAAGGTGGATGACCCCTTCACATAGTATTCTCCAATGTTAGTACTAAACGCATTTGATCCTGACTTGCTGGGGCATGATTAACACCCAAAAATGAGCTGATGTATATCAGCCTGGTATCAGCTGCCTAAATGGCTGATCTGCTTTATTCTACAGAACATGCATAATTTAAAGGTGTCCTCTTGCACTGTGACATTCTTCAGCTCTCCTTAACTGCTTGTTTGAAACTCTCTCTGTCATCAGTATTAATACTGATGCCACACTTTCTTTGCTTTCTTCAGGTGTCCCTAATTCTTAAATGCCATTTCTTTTTTTTTTGCACAGTTTTATAGTTGCCACCAGCCTTCTATAATAGATGATAAACCCAACAATAAGTTCAAGCTTTTGAAGAGATGCTAGATAGCATGAAAAAGTACCTATTTTTTGCCACAAAAACTCCACACATATCACTTTTTTTGGGAGGCTGAGAGCAACCCATAACTCCTAACAAATGGGTTTTAAAAACAGTAAGTCATGTCTAGTGTACCTGGGAGATTTTGGGAATCTTCCCCAATGTGAATACATCCAGAAAAGATCAAGCATAGTTAAAAAAAAAAAANGTTACTTAAGAATAACTGTTCTTTCTTTAGAGATGTTTCCAATATGTACATTTATAACCTACTTTTCTGTCTTTCTCCCTCATGGTCCTGACTCGAGATTCTTGGACTGAGAGGAAGTGACTGGGAGAGATCTACCCATTTATATTTCTGTATAAATTGGAAATGAGAGCAGGAGGCTTGGACTGCTCCAGGATTGAGGAGAGTGTAAAAGTCTCTGCTTAACAATATCAGGACACTTATGCCCATAGCACAAATGTATATAAATGGATACCAACACAATGCATGGTTTATTTTAACGGTAAGAACAAAGCATAAAGACTTAAAAAGAGAGACTGTTGTGCATACATCTATTCTCCTATATCCCGAAAGGCATATCATCTTCAGATGTTCCAAAAGGTGTCTGTGCATTTGTCTATTCTGTTATAAAAGCTACCACAGCAGCTAACCTTTTCTTTAAAAAAAAACAAAAAAGGTTTGCAGTAGTCTTTCTGATCTATTATATCATCAGCCTTGTCCTTTCATAGAATTTTCTCTTAACTCTTTATTGCTAATGAGATGTGAAGAAGTTATTTTGGTTTCTTTTTCCTTTTTTTCTGCTTCTTCCAACTTCTGTGTCTCTGTCCTATTTGCCATTAGACTAAACCTGTATATTAAAAAAGAAAATACCCCAGTGCCAGATTAATCATATTCACACATTGTTAGAAGGCATTTCTATTTCTCTTAGATTCGTGATTGGTTATTTCTGAGTTAATATTTTTATCATAAATAAGCAATAGTACTTGTCTGTGATTGATCTATAACCTAGCAAAATATATCTGCTAAGGTTTTTGTAGGCATCTAGGTAGTAATGAGTCTTAGGAAATTATTTGAAAGGAAATAGAGGGCAATACCTTATTTATCGTATGAAACATTCATTAGTTTTCCCAAGGGTAACCTTACTACATAATTCAATATTTGCATCACATGACCAACAGAGAGAATACAAGTTTATTGGCTGTTAAGATGAATGCTCACTTCTGTGTATGGAAATTTAAAGTTTTATTTGATTGATTTCTTGTGATTCTAATATGCTTGAAAGGTTTTAATTTTCATTTCAACTAGCTTTTGTGATATAAGGAGTTCTCTGAATTGTCTTAAATTTATATCCATAAAGAAATGTGGTTTTGTCAATTATAAATTTTATTTCAGGCCTTCTAGATCTCTTCACCTATCCATAGTCAGATGAACGTGCTATAACGGGCATGTGCTATCTATTAAAAAAAATGTCTTTTCAAAGCCCTTTTCATTCTTGATGCTATGTTTCTTGGACTGAAAAAAGATTATCAGAAGAAACACATGTCGTGAAGGATAGTGGAAAATATCCTTCCCTCATATTTCTGATTTGGTATCAAATCTTCCTGACCTGAATGCTTTCAGCACCTTCAGGCCTGCATGAAGATAAAATTCCTGTTAATATTTTCATAGTCTTTGGATCTTTGAGACTAGAGTTTTTTCCTGTGAAATAATTCTGGCATTTGCTATAACACTTTGTCCAGACTTTTAGCTAACCTTACAACAATGTTAATAAACTTCATACTTCAGCATCTTCCCTTAAACATATCTTCTCTATTGGAATGTAAATACCTTTAATCAGAAACATGTCTTTCATTTTGGACACATGTATCTATATAAGATTTTTCTGTAATTCTTATGCTTTTATATTCTGTTGGCACCACACCTACTATTCAGGATTACGCATTGGAATGTATATGCGAGAGACAGGACAATTGGGCTGGGAGATGAATTTCAGAATGGGTAAGTGCATAAGGGAAGCTATATATATACAAAACGACAGGCTCTAAATTAGCTCTTTCTGAGGAAAGAGGTCCAGGAGGCACTGCGTACAATTCTCTGAAAAGGTCAGTTCCAGTGCTCAGCAGCAGGAAAGAAAGAAAACAGAACATTGGGCTTTATTGGTTAGAGGAGACTCGGGGGGAGGGGAAACCAAAACAAACAGAAGATACTGTTGTGAATTTGCACAAATCAAGAGTATGCCCATGTCTTGAATATTGCCTGCAGTTCCAATTATTTCATCTTTAAAAGGATATAGTAAAACTAAAAAAAGTTAGGGTGCCTAACAGGGATGATTACAGTGGCTTTCATATGGGGAAAGAGTAAAAACCTGGGACTTGTCAACACAGAATAAAAAAATGTCAAAATGGTAAAACTGAAAGGCATTTATAAAGTGATGAAAATATAGATGTGCGTGGATACAGTAGCCAGGAAATTACTTACTGTCTTTTATCTCATAAGAACTAGTTAAGATAGAATGAAATTACTAAGTAACAAATTTAAACTTAAAAGGAGGTAGTGTAACTTGTGGAAACCCAGTGGGTAAATAAGTTCAAAAAGAGGTTAGAGAAATTCAGAAAATACAGGTTTTCCAGTGGCTGTTACAAACAAGCACTCAGGTACAACCTGCAGTTCTGAAAATCCCTAAACCATTAATTGTTGGAAGTCAGGACAGTAAAGCAGGATAAACATTATTTTATAGCAGTCCTGTAGTAACATTATTCTCTTCTTAAAAATAATACATTGACCATTGTTTGTTAAACTGCATACACCCCAAATCTGACCAATCTAGCAATTATTATGCAAAATAGCTTACACAAGGTATAAACCATGTATTCCTCTCCCTAGAGCGCTTCATGGCTATTCTTATCAATGGCATCTATTTATGCAGAATTATGCAGAGTAATTCTCAGGCAAGATTCTACTGAAATGGTGGTTGTAGGAAAATAAGTGTAATTCAGATACACTGACTAAAATTTATAAGTAAGCATTAGCTTGTAGCTTTTAGCTAAAAATAAAAAGTATGTGTAGCATCTTCACATCACTACTAAAAATATTTTAATGACTCAGTAGGTGAATCACAAAACCTTGCTGTTTCTTAGAAACAGAGGGTTATAGACCTTTTTACATATGATATAGCATGATATTATAGTCTGGTTCTGTTGCCAAAAGTTTAAGAGAAGTTGTGTAGAGTAACCGACTTCTATATTTGGAGTATATCATATCACAGAATCACAGAATCTCCTAGATTGGAAAAGACCCAAGCTCACCCAGCTGGCCACTGTTATTTGCCGTAAGTACACAGAATAGTTTCTAGAACAGAGGTATGCCTCCAGATACCTCAGAATCTTTGGTGTAAAGAAAATAACATGCCAGCAAAATGCAAAGAAACAAGATTTGTTGTCATTCTTTAGAGCCTGAAAGGAAAGGTTTGTCTACCTATAGAACAGTGTTGGGAAAGAAAAAGCGATGACTCTTTTTTTTTTCCTCCTGTTTTTGACTGTTCATAATTTTAAACTTGTTGTAAACTCCAAAACAATAATCTGAAAAACTAGCAAATATGTTTTTCCTGAGTCCTCAGAGCTCATCCAGGTTTGAACTCCTATGAGTTTAGAAACAGAAAGAAGAATGTTATATTTTCTATGAGGCTGGAATGCTTGAAAAGCACATGAAAGGTATGTAGTCTTAGAACACATTATTGAAGACAGGCCCCCATGTTGTTCTTGTTCTTTGTCAGACTCTTATAACAAAAGGAAAACCTTATTAAACTGTGTACATAGAAAGCTGACTGACTCAAAAGAAAAGCTGTTCTGTTAGAAACTTTAGCTGCATCTTATACATTTATTTTGTGCTAAAATAAAAGTCAACAGAAAGACGGTCTAAAAGTTATCTTGACCCAAGGGCATTATTCATACGTCAAGAACATTCCTAAGTAGGCTATCTGGGTAATTCAGATTTTGCTTCCCCAAAAGCCTTAGTAGGTAGCTTAATTTACATAACTTTTGGCAACAGAGGCAGTTAAGACTGTAACACAGGATTTCTTCCCTATTCTTTGCCCTGGTATGAATGTCTTCCCCTAACCTGTCTGTAGGTCGTAACATAGGTCACCCATGCTCTTTCTTTCCATGTAGCCTGAAATGCATGAGTGTTCCCATTCCCTAGCTCCATGTGTGTCTGGGATGTAACCAGGGATAACTAAGTAACTGAACTTATTCATGTCATACACATATCTGGTCCTGTCAAGAAGAGGACACCAAGAGGCCCTTGGGAAAACGAATGGTAGGGAAGAAGCTGCAGCCTTCCTGGAATATTCACCAGCCTCCCCAAAACAGTCATCGGGTTCGTGTTCTGCTTCCTTTCCGCATGTGAGGGGGCTGGGGAAGAACAGTGGCATACAGCGTGCCAAAAGCCAATCTGATTTGGCAGCAGCAACTTATCATGTAATGAAAAGAAATCCATATGGCCTTTTTTATATTGTAGCTGGAATGTAGCCATGACCTGATAAAACAGGAATACATGGCGCTGGCACACTGCATCAGCATACTCCTACTCTGTTGGCCAAGGTCATTGATGAAAATATTTAAATACCTTCAGTTCTAAAACCAACACTTGAAAAACTTCCTTATTGCCTTTCTCCAGCTGACTAGTTCTTCTTTGATCAGAGCTCCATGCCACCTCCCTCAATGAGAGTTTTTTCAGTTCATGTATTAATTAATACGTTATTTTTTAAGTTCATGTGTAAATTCCCAGTGCTCACTAATGTTGTGTACTTTCAGGCTGTTTAATTTCATCAATTACATATGTTTAGATACCTATATTTATTACACTTATTATTATTTATTTTATTATTTATTTTTCTGTCTCCAGATGATGATAAAAGCTTCTTTGTGGTATGTTAAGTCACTGTTAGTAACTGCTAAGAAAAAACTAGCTGGTGGAGTAAAAAAACAGAAAAGCAAAACTGTCACACCCTTATTATTTAAATAAGGGGAAATTTACTTATCATAGTTCATTATAGTTAATGAAATGATCTGGGGATCATTTCTGGGCCAAGATTAGGGATTGGGGATTCAAAAGCTCAAGGCTCAGACCATTTGAATAATTTTGAGGGGAAACTTGAGTAAAGAGAATCTAATCTCTTCCATCCTCCTTCTGGCACATGATGATCTGCTGTGTCTTGGGTCACAAAAAAAAGCTGGCACAGGAGAGAGGCAGATTCCATCTCCACTTCCAGTGAAACAAACCCATGGCATCTGTGCATGCAAAAAATATGGTACAAATGACTGAAGTGACTCTAGTAGGCCTGAAGCGATTTGGATAGTGCACAGCTGGGGGGGAAAAAAAAAAATCCTTGCAAAATTAGTGCAATAGGTTTGAATTTATGCTATTTCTCAGTTGCTGTCTTAGCAGCTATGTTATAGCTCGACAAATAGCACTCTACATCTCTACTGTAGATGAGGATTCACAGTCTCTGTGTAGCTGATTTTGTAGTGAGGATTTGACACTGTTTATATCACTTCTTTCACCTCTATCCATTCATTTTGCTTTATAACTCCAGAAGACTTAATAGCAGTTTTGTGTTGGATAACCCTGTTACAAAAGATTCGATGAAAATCAGTGGAAGGTAAATGCAAAAGCTGCAACTATATTCTGAAAGAGAATATAGTTCTCACCAGGGCTTTATAAAGCAAAATTCCCTCGGAAAAATGTAAGGCTTGAAATAGGGGACTAACAAAAGGTGAATTTGGTCAAGTACTTCCAAAAGGTCTGGAGGCGAGGTTCAGGTCCATTTCAAGTAATTGTATAGCACAGGTATTGTTTTACTTGGTTAAAATATAACTGCTGTAGCAAATAAACATATCACAGACCTTTACGTCTATTCTGTTTGTGTGCCTTCTATAAAGAAATAACCCATTGTTGTTGGTTTTCTATCCCTTTTTTCCAGCAGCTTAGACCTTCCAACCTAAGCAATATTATGTCTTAACCTATTGTAACGCAGCACATGGGAACATAATTCCCACCAACGTGAGGGAAAAATTCTGTATTAATAGAGAAAATATTTGTTTGGGGGGGGAGGGTTGGTTGGGTTGTTGTTTTTTTTATTTGCAGGAAACAGGGTAGAGGTCTGCATGTTTATAAATAAAATTGACTTCCATGTACTGCTGAGGAGAAACAGAACAGCTGCCATGCGGATTTTGAAAATATCACCATTTGATAAATGGGCAACATAAGCACCATGACTTCAACAAAATTAACTTTAATTTTCCCATCAGCAAGAGAAGAACAAGTTCAAGATTAGTTACGCATTAAACAATCAATTCATGGAGACTAATTGAAGAAGGGAAGACCTTGAAATGGAAGTCATACAAAAAAGGAAACTGATTAGTCTTTATATTAATGTTTCTGTTCAGTATCATTCACATTTTTGTCATTCATTTAATAAAGAACTGCAAGTCCCAGTATGAAATTCATGGAATAATGAATGGCTTTCTGCTAGAAACTAAACACAAAAAAATCCCTCTCTGTGTGCATATATGTATAAATACATAGAGATGTAGTTATAAGCAATGCCATGCCAGAACCTTCTCAGCTTTGGCTGGTAGTTGTGCAGTTTGTGCTCAAAATGGTGCCTTGAAAGCTGGGGGATTCTTCTGTGCATAGACAGAGGTCTTCAAATTAGAGTGCAAGTCACAAGCAAAATATAAACTGAACATTTTGTGGGAGGAATGCGTAGGGAGTTTTTCAGGCTGTATGGATTACATCTTAGTTTACAGAAAGAATGATCAATTTTGATTAAGTGTTAGCCAAACTGTATTTCATATAGAGGACAGTAAAATGTTATACCAGATGCTCTGACTATTATAGCACTCCTTCATTGAAGAAACATCTTTTTTTTTAAGATTTATAATCCATGTGTTCACATATTCAAAAATGTCTTCTAAAGTTTCAACAGAAAGGCAGTTTAGGTTCTACTCCAATTCATAGAATGTAATTTTGAAATTAGAATCCTAAGTCTTAAAAAATTTACCAATATTTTGTGCAAGAAGGAAAGAAAAATATTTTTAAAGTGGAGATATTTTACATGAAATAGTGTACTTGTACAAAGAAAGTTTTATTAGGTTCTTACAGAAAAATTTGCTGAAAAATCTAAGTAGTTCTCACAGACTAGACTGCTATATAAGATCAGATATATTGCCCACTTAGGATATCTGAACCTAATTTTAGCAGTTTTGTGTAAAGGAGTTCCCCTATCAGAGAAACTTCAGTGGCTTCCTAACTCCAAAAATAAGTGTGATTTAAAAAGATATTGTGGTATACTCAATCAAATTTCACTGATTTTAGCTTGACATTTGAATAATAATTTAGAAGTTACAGATGAAATTATCTCATAGCTTTTAAAGGAGAGAATCTTCCTGAGAACTCTATTAGTATATGAATGCAATGACTCATTCTAGAAAAGAAATATTAACCGTCTTCTTATTTCCACAAGCATTTGAAATGATGAGACAGAAATATAGTCAACAAGACTCCTTGAGGAAGAATATTTCTTTACCCAGATTCAGCAATCTACATAAAAGAGAATTGTGTTCCTACTTATCAGTTTTCAGTCTGGAATGAAGCAGATAATTTGTTTTTATTTTTGTATAATCACATAGTTGTTTTTTAAAAGTGATTTGTGTTTATTAGTCATCAAGAAGATGACTAGAAGAACAAGAGACCATGCTCTGCAGAGAGATCTGTTGGAAGACATGAAGAGATATAAGACAACTTACTGATACAGATGATAAAGCACTAGCTCAATGCAATCCAGAATCCCAAAGTGATCAAATAGTCTTTCTGTGAAGTCTTTCTGACAAAGGAGAAGGAGACTAACTCTTCCAGTCTCACAGTTACATTGCTTTGGGGGAGGGAATTAGCCAGCTGAAAAGACTACATCTACTGAGCACAGTGATGCTGTGCAAGCATTCACTACTTCATCTGCGGGAAATCTTAGAAATGCAATTGCTCATTAGAGTATTTGCAGGCCACACATGGCTTGCAAAGCAGTGCTGGTGGCTCAGAGGAGGTTCATGTAACAACTGGTAATGCTGAAGAAGATGGAATGAGGAGATAGAGGTGAAGGTATACCAGTGCAGGGAGTCAGCGAGCAATGCAACAGGTATTGTGGGTTTGGTCTGAAGCTTTGGTTCTGTTATGACTCTTCCACTCTCATGAGCAGCTCACCCCTCCCTCTTAAACTTGCACTCACTCAGCTGCAACAAAGAAAGTTGGCACTGCTGTAGTTACTTTGCTACTCTGAGGGCCCTCTGAGGGCATGAGGAACAGATTCTTCTCTTCTTCATTGCGATCCTAGTGACCATGAGTATAAATCATTCTAGGACAGCATCAGATACAGTGACGGAGCTGTGGGGGCAACAGCCACCAAAGGCAAGTCCAGAGTGCTGCCAGGGTCCTTCCCCTGACATATTTTCCCCACGTGAATGGGCTTATGTGGGTTGCTGATGTCGCAAGTGAGATACTTCTATGCTGCACCCAGCAGGGGAGAAGGCTGGGAAATTTCTGAAACTTGCAGGGCACAGCACTAGAGATAAGCGTAACACTGGTGGGTACCACAGCCTGAAGATGGTAGCTTGTCCTTCACTGCCCATTTCAAAGTTACAGAGTTTCTACCACAGCAAGGGAACGGGCTGTATCCATAATTGGGGGCAGTTAGAGTGCAGAATTTTTCATACTGGCTTCAGACATGAAGCTTAGCCAACAGAGGATAAAGTGCTAGGAGCGCTAGGCAGCTGCTGAATACCACAGGGTAATGAATTAAAAAGGAGGCAGGAAAACTGCTGGAATGAAAGGCTGAAATGGTCAATGACCAAAAAATCTGTGTATGGAGGGAGGGTGGAGAAATTTTGTCAGTGTTGCACTCTGTATCTGCAAGAATCAAAAGGCAGAGAAAACCGTGCCATATTTCTACCAAATGGCTAATTCTGACACACTTCATGGGCACAGCAGTTGCACCAAACAGGAAGCTAGCTGAAACCACTGAAAAATTTTAAGGAGTATTGTTGCATTTCACATAAAAGTAAAATCTTTGAGGGTGTTGTATTTAAATAGACTGAAACGACAAAAAACTGTGACTTTATTTAAGAATGAAAAGATGAATAGTACCCAGAAAGAGGACTACACCTTGGTTAGGTCTGGAACAAAAGAATTTGGGGAGGAGAACAGGAGTGAAAGAAAACTGAAAACTTCAGTCTGACTTTTGACGAAGCAATTGGGCAGGCACCAGAAATAGTCCAGACCAGAATGAAGTTTATAAAACGTGGGCACCATTCCAAAGCAATAACAATGCGGGGGGGTGGGAAGAAAAAAAGAAAGAAATCTGAAATATCTCATGCAAATAGACCTAATTCAGAATGACAGAACTCAGGACTGGCGAGCTCTAACAACAGCTCAGGAGGATATTGGAGCCAAGACAATGCTCAACACCCATATAAATGCTGCAAGAAACATAATTATATCATCTTACAACAGTCAGTAAGAGCTTGCACAATATGCACAAAGTTGGCAAAGGCGCCAATAACGCCATAGTAAATTTCTTTATAAAAGCCTGAAAGGAAATGGGTTATTAAATGATTTTAAGCTGGACGCTGATGTACAAAAGAGTGTGTTGCCAGAAGTGGTACTTATTAGTATTAACAATGAAAACAAGCATGGATATTACACAGATAGTTCTGTAAAAAAGCATACCTGAGACAAAAATCATTCCCAAAAGAAGCCTAGGAGTAGCACAGAGTGCATTTGTTGCCATCAGTAACGCTTTTGCTCCAGCAAAGATCCCTTGGAACAGGATGCTTCGTAAGAAGTGTGCCTAATCTAGCTGCTCAATGCAGTAATCTGAGAATGCTGCTCTGGGCTGATGTCCTGTAGACATTAAATGAAAACCTTAACACAAAATAAAAGAATCTGAAGGAGTTAATTGAGGAAGCTGCAGTGGTCAGGAACAACACCAGGAAGAACAATTTCAGTTGTCTACAGATGACTCCAAAGGGGGTATTAGCATAATCCTCTTTTCAGCAGTGTGAAAACTGCTGCTCAAAACTGAAGACCATCGGTCTGCGTGTGAAGCAAGCGGATAGAGATGAAGCATCATAAATGCAGAGGAACTCTCTGAATACAAAAGGCTTTAAGTCTTTATGGGAGGCAAGCATTACCCGAAATGGAACAAAAATCTCAAATTATTACTGCCAGCAGGGGACTTGGAGACTGGCACTCTTACACTTCCCTGTTCCTTCCCCTGAGAGAAAATGGAGATGATTTTTTTTTCCATCTATACAAGCTGACAAGGATTCTTAAAATCAATGAGAGCAAAACCAGTCTTTACATAAGTGGTTCCCAACTACTCCATTTGGAGTCCATTTTAAACTCTGAAAATTCTTCCTAGTCCATGGTATGTAATTACTGTAAATACTTTAATTGAAAACCATCAGAAAGGGTGCAAGCACTTGGGAACAGCTGCAGGCCTTCTGTCATTTAAGAGTAATATAGCAGAGAAAAGTCCAAATACAATACTGGTTAACCTGTTTAGTAAAACCAAAACAAAATCATAAGCTTGAATTTTCACAGACTAAGGTACTGCTTTGGGAGAGACCACAATGAAAGCATTATACCTTTTAGCATGAAGAAAGCATTATGCCTTTTAGCATGGGCAGCTATGAAAGTATATTCCTGGGCTATGTTGCAAGCTGGAGAGGAGAAGAAGGTGTGTTTTCATCTTTTAGTATTATTTGGTTTAATACAAGGACAAAGATTCATAAAGTGCTATGGAATACTTTGTGTAAAAGGATAAATTAAGGTCTTTAGGGATGGGAAGTCTGGAGAAAGTCTAAGAATGTTTTATTCTAGCCTTAGATGATCAGTGTTGAATTTTATGAACTTTGCTATAACTAAACAGATTGAGTCAAATGAAAGCCCACCTAAGTGCCACAGGAAAAAAAATAGTCATTTTATCAGCAAATAGCATAGGGCTTTTTCAGAAGTGTTTGTAGGAACTGGAAGAAACCTTGGCCAATGAAACCATAATCTGGAATCATATGTAAGCGGGGCACAGAGAAAAATCCTTCTGTGGGTGAGGAACTCAACCACCCCAACAAAATAATCCACACATTGGTCTGGCTTAAAAATATACTATATATGAATCTGTGCAGCCAGAATTAAGGTGACTGGCATGTTTTGGGATATATATCCATGCTAGCTCTAACCCAGGCAATTTTGGAAGCAATGTAGGGAAGAAGTAGAGACATAGATTTCAGGGTGAAGGGAGTCACATCTTGAGTAGGTCACTCAAATTTCTGGCAGGTTGGCACTGAAGGCAATAATCTCATAACACAACCAGGTAGATTAAGGCTAGCATGGGCATGCCTCCGTGTCCTTCAATCACATCTTCAAATTCCGTGTAGGCATAGGATAAATGAATGGTGGTTTAAAGGCATTAAATGAAAGCACCTAGTTTGAGATAAAGGAAATAGTAAGAAAAGCCTGAACAAACAAAAGCGGTAGAGTGATTGCAAGAAGGGATTAGGGTCTGGATGTAGGCAGGATCAAAATGTGTAGTGATTTAAAAGGAAGGGGAAGGCAGAACAAAATGTTTTGAAGGAAAAAAGCCAGTGCAAGCTTCAAAAAGACATGGTCAAATCAGGTTTTTGCTGTACAAGAGATTTTTTTTTTTTTTTTTTTTTTTTNAACCACATGAGCTCTTCGTAACGGGACTGTGACCAAGCTGTGTGGTGTGAAAAACTGGCTGTGAACTTTCTTCGGACACAATCTCTTCATTTAAAATCCTTTGTCTAAAAGCCTGTGGGTTTCCTCAAAATGAGATTTCTAGGACAAAGATTTTTGACTTTTTACTTTACAAAAATTTCTTCCTTTGTCCTAACCCAAAAGACAAGATAGAGTCCAGAGCTTTACTGATGTGTAATAATGAGTGAAAAAGAATAAAGTGCCCATCTCGGGCTTTTGCAATACTGTTAAGATGAAGAATTCATAGAGGAATACTATCACATGGAGCAAGGTCAAAGGTATAAAGCTTTCAGTAACCTCAAAAGAGTCCAAAATTTTATCCACCCCTTTCCCTGGTTGCTTGACATTTTGATGGTAAAAAAGCTATGTCTAGTTTCCAGGTGCTTATTCTAGAGGGAGAAAACTGACATGCTAGTTTGATCAGAGTAATAGCAAAGCTTCTGAAGAGCACAGCTTCTTAGTGAATGTACACAATATTGCACAGAAAAGCCCAGGGAAATAGGAAGAGGCAATTGTATGAATCAAAAGGAAAAGTGGGCCAGGGTATTTTGGTAATAATTAGAGTTATCAATACAGGGCACAACAATTTGAGGTGAAACCATCTGGAGGGATCAGAATCTTAAGCTTTCTTTCAAATGATTATGTATATATAAATGCCATGTGTTTCTTTCTGCATTTGAATGGATGGTAATCAGAAAAGCTTTGAAAAACAAAATTTCTATGAGTAGCTTAAATTCATCCATACTCGTTAGATGCTCAATTAGGTGAAACAAACTTTTCATCATATGCCAGAGGCTTAATTTAATTTGCCCAGGATAAGCAGTTAACCATATCTGTAAAGGTCTGAATTTTTTGGAAATTACTTCGGAGTAGTGAAGCAAAAACTATTAAAAGCTGGAAAGCTACAGGCAGACTAAAATTCAACATTGTTTATTGTAGATCTATGGGTATTTACTTGAGGTATTTGTGTAAAAAAAAGCATTAAATTCTGTGTTACACAGTGGCTTATTGAAGTAAACTGTCATCAATATTAGGGTAAAATAACCTTCCACTTGCATTGCAGGAGTGTACTTTGGTTGTTTTATGATATTTCAGGAAGAATGTTGTCTTAAAGGTGCTGAGTTAGAGGACTTTTTCCAGTAATTTACAACCAAAGGTTAGCAAATAATTCCTTTTCAAAGGGGTGGATAGTCAATCCCCCTCCCTGAAGGCAAGGGGAGATTATTTCTTTTTTAAATAATGTAATGTTTTTAATGGCATCAATTAGCTTTCTATGCAGTATCAAGACTGATGAATTAAACCAAACTTTGATGAAGAGGAGAAGCTTTGCTAAACTAAAGCAGGCACCTTTCCTACTCTGGGTTTTTTTTGCTCTCTTTGAAAACTAAAATCAAGTTAGCAAATATGAACCAAGTAGCTGCATCTACAGTCAGTATACTGTTCCTATGTGAAAGAAAGTTTCAAAATGCAATAATTTCTCATATGATTGGAGAGCAAGCCAAATTGGATCCTATTTTTATAAAGATTTGGAAAGTCTGGCTACTCTATGTCCTTCTATGAAAATACTGTATTAAACTGAGTTATCACTAATAAATGTATATCAGTGAAAAATTTTAGAACAAGAAAGGACACATCAGTTTCGAATACTTGGTCACTGCATAACTACTCTTATGATGCCAAAAAAATGAGGTTTCCCTCCAGGTTAAAATTGCTGTACACTAGGCTTATCTCTCTGCCACAAGACCCCCTTATGTCAATGCTGCATATTTTCAGCAGTCAATGAGAGACTCCTGCAGCTGATCAATATACAGGGTTAGATAATTTAAAATCATTTCGGCAAACTCTTTTTGACCAATATAACATATGTGACATCAGAAGCAACATGGCATTTACATGTCTAAAGTTACACCTATTAAATAACTTGCTGTTCCTCTAATAGGGTTCTGATAAGGATTTTCTGTCTTAAAATCAACCTTTTTCCTCAATGAATACACATTATCCAATTCATTATCATGATCATATTAATTTGTTTGTCCCAGCCACTGAGGTACTTGATGCAGTATAGACAGCCAAGAAAAAAAATAATGTCTCTTGCTGTTTAATTTCCTTAATTCACCAGGTCTGTTTTGAAGCTGTGTCTTGAATTGGGCTTCACAAGAGAAAAAGGATAATAAATCATAAAGTCATAGAACAGTTTGCTTGGATGGGATCTTTAAAGATTATCTAGTTCCAAACCTTCCCTGCTGTGGGCAGACACATCTTTCACTGGATCAGATTGCTTAAAGACCTCTCCAACATGACTTTGACTGTTTCCAGTGACTAGGCATCCACAGCTTCTCTGGGCAACCTGTTCCATTGTCTCACCGCCCTTATCATAAAAAGAATTCTTCCTTATATCCAACCTAAATCTATCCTCTTTTAGCTTAAAGCCATTACCACTTGTCCTGTTGCTAGAGGCCCTGGTAAAAAGCCTCTCTACATCTTTCTTATAAGTCCCCTTTAAGTATTGAAAGGGCACAATAAGGTCTTCCCAGAACCTTGTCTTCTCCTGGCTGAACAACCCCAACTCTCTCAGCCTTTCTTCATAGCAGAGGTGTTCCAGCTCTTTGACCATTTTTGTGGCTCTCCTCTGGACCCACTCCAACAGGTCCATGTCTTTCCTGAGCTGAGGGCTCCAGAGCTGGACACAGTACTCCAGGTGGAGTCTCACAAGAGCCGGGTAAAGGGGCAGAATCACCTCGTCCGACCTGCTGACCACACTTTTTTTGATGCAGTCCAGGATATGGTTGGCTTTCTGGGTTGAGAGCACACATTGGCAGCTCAGGTCTAGCTGTTCATCCACCAGTACCCCCAAGTCCTTCTCCTCAGGTCAGCTCTCAATCCCTTCATCCCCCAGCCTGTACTGGGGGATATGCCAGCCCAGGTGCAGAACCTTGCACTTGGTCTTGTTGAACCTCATGAGGTTCACACTGGCCCATTCCTCAAGCCTGTCAAGGTATCTCTGGACAGCATCCCTTCCCTCAAGTATATCAACTGCACCACTCAGCTTGGTGTCATCTGTGAACTTGCTGAGGGTGTACTCATCCACTATCATTGTCATTGATGAAGATATTAAATACTCTTTGTCCCACTACAGACCCTTGAGAGACACCAGTTGTTACTGGTTTCCACTTGGACATTGAGCCATTGACTATAATGCTTTGGATGTGGCCATCCAGCCTTATCCATCTAACAGTTCATCCATCAAACCCATATCTCTCCAATTTAGCAGGAAGAATGTTATGGGTGACCGTATCAAAGGCCTTACAGAATTCCAGGTAGGTGACATCCCTAGCTCTTCCCTTGTCCACTGATGCAGTCACTCCAGCATAGAAAGGTGCTAAAATAGTCAGGCTTGATTTGCCCTTGGTGAAGCTGTGTTGAATGTCTCTAATCACCCCCCTGTCTTCCATATGTTGTGATATATCTTCCAGGAGGATCTGTTTCATGACCTTACCAGGCACAGAGTGGGGCTGACTGGTCAGTATTTCCCAGGGTCCTTAAGAAATGTCCTTAAAGAGCTCTGATCAACTCCTTTTTCCCTGAGGGCAGTTTCCCAGAGGGTCCCATCTACTAATTCCTTAGACAACTGTAACCCTAAAATTCAGGGTCCTGACGCTACTCTTCACTTGGCCCATATCTCTCAAGACTGTGAATTCCACCAGGGCTCTCAACTTGTTCATCACTGTTTTTCAAAGACAGCTCTGTGCAATCAACTCATTTTTTTACATAGAGGGCAACCCCCCTGCCTCTTCTTCCTTGCCTGTCCCTTCTGAACAGTTTATAACCATCAATTGCAGCACTCCAGTTGTGTGATTCATCCCACCACGTTTCAGTGACAGCAATTAGGTCATAGCTTTCTTACTGGATAGTGGCTTCCAGATCATACTGCTTGTTACCCGTGCTGCATGCATTGATGTAGAGGCACATCAGCTGGGCTATCAACTGTGTCACCTTTCTAGAGGAACACACCCTCATTAATTTGAGACATCTCACAGGTGTTTCTCCCTGTTGGTTCCTAATACATCAACAGCCCCTGTCTTGTTTGAGAAGTGATAAGTTTTGGTTTTGATTGTGTTACTGGTGCAAGCATCTAGATGATGCCTACTGGCATAAAACAACCTTCTGAGAACTTCAGGTATCTACAAGTTTTGGTAGCTGCTACATGTGTAGAGTCTGGATCTCATGAAGGTGCCTACACATTGGACTTAAACATACTAGGTGACAGACAATTTCTTCAGATCTGCCTAGATATAGTCGAAGCATTCCCATTACCTAGCTATAGTCACATATCCAGATTTTTCTAAGGACCACTTACAAACTTGGTCTGAAGTAAGATTTCCACAAAAAAGCAGTGCTCAGAGGAATCGTCTCTGTTTCTGAGGCATGAACATCAGTGAGTGCAGTTAAGAACAGAGTGCAGCCTGTCTTTGCCCACCACTAAGGAACTGATACACCTACAGTGATAAAGGTGGTTTATGCTCTCTAATTTAAGAAGATGCAATTGCCGACGTCAAACGGTAGTAGATTTTGAAAAAAATGCTTTATGTGAACAAAAAAAGAGCAACGCAGCTCATGAAGGCTCTAGAGAACAAGTCTTATGAGGAGTGGCTGAGGGAACTTGCATTGTTTAGTCTGGAGAAAAGACGGCTGAAGGGAGACCTTATTGCTCTTTACAACTACCTGAAAGGAGGTTGTAGTGAGGTGGGCGTTGGTCTCTTCTCTGAAGTTAACAAGTGATAGGACAAGAGGAAATGGCCCCAAGTTGCACTGGGGGAGGTTTATATTGGATATTAGGAAAAATATCTTCACTGAAAGGGTTATGAAGCTACTGGAACAGGCTGCCCTGGGATGCAGTTGAGTCACCATCCCTGGAGGTATTTCAAAGACATGTAGACATGGTGCTTGGGTACATAGTTTAGTGATGAATTCAGCAGTGTTAGGTTAATGGTTGGACTCAATGATCTTAAGGGTCTTTACCAACCTAAATGATTCTATGATTCTATGCTATGTACACTGTAATCAGCCTGGGGAGATCACTGGCTTACAATGTTGCCTTTTAAAAAAAAAAAAAAAAAAAAGNAAAAAAGGCTGGAAAACATTCAGGACATTAATTACATTTGTAGCCACAGTTAACTTAATTATGTAGGGGTAGTCAAGCTTCTTGCTTCAGGGTGTAAACTAATTACCACAAGGGACATCTGCATTTCATGGGTGGCACTGCAAATTTGGAAAGTGCGTATAAGGCTCTTCCTCTTCTTTTCAGAGACAGTGTTAATCACTAATTGGACCAGAAACTGACTTCTCTCATGTGAAAAAGCTTTATTGCATGTAAATTGCATGGAAGCATGATCTATTCTATTGCTGAATAAATGAAACAGTACCATCATCTGTAGAGACTGGGTCTTTTATTCTAATTCAGGAGGGAAAGAAAGCTGATAAAGGGAAGAAGTCTAATAGTCTAGTGCTGTATAAACCTGTTGTCACAATTTAATTGATGCCTTATGAACTTTAAACCTCTTATGAATGTGGAAATTAGTGGTTTTCCATACTGAACTGGAAGCGAATTTGTCAATGTGAGACAACAATTTTCTGCAGAATAAACTGAATATTTGAAGCCTTGACAGTATAGCATTGCAAAGTTACGCACTTTTACAGAGATGAAATAAGGTACTTACGCTCTTTTTCTGGTGTAAAAAACCTGAACAGTTGGATCATGTTTTGACTGGGGAAGAGACCTTTTCAGAGTGAATGAAGAAATGTGAGAACCAGTGTATTTTGTGAAGAGGCTATTCCTTACATAAGAGTGTGAGGAAAGCAAGAGAGTGGCTTATCTCTCTAAAATTATGATGATGATGACCTTTCAATTGCCTCAAGAGGCTTTCTAGTATCTTGTTCTTTCTCTATGTTGTTCTTTGTTCTCTGACATATCAATTTTTAAGGGATTGATTTCCTAGGAACTCAGCAATAATAAACAACATACACAAGTGTATCTTGTTTTCTGCTAGGAATACAATATTTCAGAAGGATGAAAGTTAAAATGTCATCAAAGAAGCGAACAGCGTGTGAAATGTCACAGTGATCACAACTAGGGGGAATGGTTAAAGAGTCAAAAATGGGACAACTGGAGTTTGGGATTTTTGTGAAATCTTATAGAAGTCACTAAACTTCTTTTTATATCACTGTCCTCTACTGGAAAACAAAAAGTTCATATTTATTAAGTTTTGTGGGTTTCAATTGATTAGTGTTTATCAGTGTTTTGAGACACACCAATTGAAAATGTTTTGTATGCAAAAAATGCATAATGTTATAAAAGGCCTTCACAAGATAATTCAAAATGCATATTAAATTTGTAATAAAATACAAAATGATGTGTCCCTCTTAGATGAGAGAAAGATTCAGCTTCCAGGAGCAGTAATGGAAATTAATAAACTTAACTGCTGCCAGCAGGCGATATTGTTACAAACATCATTCTCAAACAAGGCACTCAATAAGATTCAGCATTTTTCCTGTTTGAAAAGTAATCACTAAGATTCTGCCTGTCAAAAGTCATTATATGGTGCCAAAAAACTTAATGCATTTGTAGTTTTAATTGAGCTTTAACTCTGATTACCTTGGCAAGCTTTACAAAGCAGTGCTAACAAACAAGTTAAAAAAGTTCAACAGAGTGATGAAAAGCCACAGCCTTAGCTGCAGTCACAGAAGACTCAGTGACAGACAGGACCTAAAGCAGATATAGGTCTGCATGCCTGATGTCCACCTTGAATGGGAACCCAGAATAAGTTTATCAGCAAAACTGCTCCTCGATTAGATTTCAGAAATACAACACACTAGAACTTATTTAAAGTTACAAGGATAAATATCACAAGTTACGTATAGAGAATTTGTATGCCTCTGCTAACAATGCCAAAATAAGACACTTGAAAATAATCACCTGATTGGTGTTTGAAACATCTGTTCTTGCGAGCAATTTTTCGAGTCTAGACAGTCATTGGAATCAATTAGACCCTTATGTCTATAAAAGACACACCATTTTAGCTACGTAGGAACATCCATCTCCTCAAAAAAACTGGGCTGATTCACCAAATGGTACTTATGAAAAGGGCAAAACCAACATCCTTTATACTTTTTTTCGGAAGAACAAACCCTGTTTATTGTGTCAAACTCGGTTCTTCTGTCTGGTCATAGACATTCTGCAGGCTTGCCAGATCATTCAGCATTTCAATGCTTTCCATCTGAATTACTTAATTTGCTCCCGTTCACACATGTGGTGATTACAAGAATTCTCCTTCAAAAGTCATTGGCACCCTTGTCTTCTCATGTATGAAGCCTGGAAAGTAGAGTCAGCCACTATTTCTATTATACCAGGAATTGAGAAACTGAAGCAAGAAAAATGCAGTGTTTTGGTTTGCTTTGATCTTCCATAGAGAATTGCAACCATTTGCCTTGTCTTCCAATGAATGACCCACTGGTCATTCTGCCAAAGCTTTTTGAAAGATACAGCAGCCAGTGATAACGCAGAATTGAGTGGGCAGAGGCCCTCCTGTACCTAAGTTGCTTTAGAGTCTCACCATTAAAAATACCAAGACAATTTTCTGGTTGTAAAATCCAGAACTCATGGTCGAGGGTTTTGAAAACATTTCATAACACCCTTGTTTTCCTTTCTTTTTGTTCCATGGTACCTGTTAAATGATATAACAATAGTATGGCTATAATTCCACATTAAAGTCCTATAATTAGGTAAGTTCACATGAAGTGCTCTAATCTCACCAAATCATGGAACTGTATCTAGTGACTGTCATCTGTTACTGCGATGGTTTAAAGTCTCAGCTTTTGAGGTTTAGACCACACTAACTGTGTGAAAAATGCTTGGTCAAGCAATGTGCATTAAATATTGAAGTAGGCATGCAGAAGGACTCATAAAACCCAGGTCCAGTGTTACGGGCATACAAAGCAGATGTTACTATCACGCAATGTGTTGCAAAAGCACATTCAGTATTCTGAGGAGGTCTGCTGAACATTACAGTACATACGGAGACTTTGATATTGCAAAGCATAATCCGATCTACCTCTTTATTGACCTAGAACTGTGCAATCCATCCCATCTTACTTTTGGACAAAAAACTGATAAACTTTGCAAAACCTTCTTAGATTTTTAGGTTTCTTTTAATATGCATTATGCACAGATGTCAAAATGGTTGCTGTTAACCCACAATTCGTTCTTCATCAAGAGCTGATCAGAATTTAATACTAACAATTTTAAAGGGACAAGCTTTTAGGTCTGGAAATGTGCCTATAAATAAAAACAGTGCTATTCCAGCTCTATTGTTAATGAAAAAAAATTATCTATGTTCTCTCTAGGGGTAACTATGTCTCACAATATATTTATTTCAATATTTAGGTGCTATTGGAAATGGTAACGAATCACCCAACAACTATCACACCACATGGAGGAGGCATATAATGGCAGCAAGTACAGCAAGTGCAATTTTGGGACAGTGCCACCCCAGGTGATGAGGAAGGGGCCAAGGAAAGTGTGCAGGTGGTGTTTGGAACCTGATCATGTTTGAAAAAGGAAACTGGAATGCAGGAAGGAAAAGGAACTGTGAGCTTTGAAAGCAGCAAGGACCAAAAATGAAAGAAAAAAATGGAGCAAATGGTGAGAGACCAGTGAGAAGCATGGGTGAATTGCAGAGAGTATTTAATAACCCTCTGAGTAGTATTTAAAAAATGCTATAAATTTAGCATCTGTGGAAGCTTAATATTCTTCCCCTATGCACATCCAGGCAGCTTACGCCTTGTTCCACACTGCTGAAGTCATCCCACTTCTTCCAGTGTGACAGTATGTACTCTGCAATTGCTTTTTAATCTTTCTCGGGTTTAGCTTGGAGCACGATGCTTAATGGCATGCATTTACGCAATGTAAAATTTCTTCTTGGTCTGGATTTTAAGCATGCAAAAGTCCCTAACACACCATAAACAAAACAAAACCCTAAGTTTCTCATTTTCTGCTTAATTATTGTTTCCAGATATCTGTCACTTAAGTTTTTGTGGGGTATTTTTAATAGAGAATTCAGAAAACTAATGTGTATCCTTCGGGATTCGGGGAAAGATAATCATTATAGCAGGGCATCTGACACTAACTTGCACACTTAGCCAGCAAATTCTGTGGTGCATTGGCTTCAGCATTCCTGAGCATGTAAGAAATTGGAGTTAGCTGTTCTGTACACCACATTCAGATTAATGTACTAACATCACACTGTAAATTGTTAAGGTAAAACAAAATATTAAGTTACGAAGCTACGTAAAACATGTTTTCTGTAAATTGTGCCTGTTTTCCCTTGCACTCCATTTTTGCAATCATATCCTGTTTACTATTTGCCATCAGTCATTGTAATCAATTGACTGTACAATAAATGTACGGTAAGTTGAACATGGTAATAACACTGTTTGTCTTTGAAAGCATTGGCAGAATGACGTTTGTGTAAAAGTCAGGTTTTATATCTTCAACTGTAGATGCTTTAAGGCAGTGGATACCTTCTGGATGTGCCTGGGAAGGACATTAATACAGAGCACAGGGCTCCAGCTGCCAGCTCAGTGCATGACATACTGCCGACAGAGCACAGTGTAGTGCTCATGAGCTTCAGCACAGTCTCGATCTGAAGGGACTACACAAGTTGTTTCTGAAGCTAGCTTATGCCACATTTGCCCAGGAGTTTCTGCAACATGCTGCTTTCCATGATACAGACATACCCTTAGGTCTACACAGACAAAATATTTTCCTTCCACTTTTTCATTTCTAAATATAGCTGGGGCTGCAAGAAATGAGGCAGAAAAACTCCTCCAGGGTGGTGGCTGGACTATGGTTTATTTATTTTTGCCACCTTGCAGCAATCTGAGATTGTTAATTCCAAAGATTTTCTTTCCTCAGTTATCTTTGTAATTTGGCCTCTGATAATAATAAATCTTGCTACAGGCAACCACAGTTTCTGAAAATGTTCACATTTACAAGGGTCTAGTAACCATCTAGCAATCGTAATAGCTGAGCCTGTAAAAGACAGGATCTTAAACTCCAGATGCTCAAAGTGTAGTTCTGCTCCATCTTTTATAGGAAGTTACACTGACGTTTTGTAAGTTGAATTTCACATGCATTTTGGCTTCAGATAGTTTTCAGTGAATGCAGCAGCTCTCCAAAGTATCTTATGTAATTTTGGTCATGTCATACACCAATATTTGTGTCTTTTACCAAAAAGAATTGCAACTTACAATCAGCCTGGCACCTGGGAGTTCTGTATGAAGAAACTGAATTGATTGACACAGCAGTCACAGTGGAGTCCCGTGTTTTGTGCAGCCATTACACACAGAAAGCAAGAATATACAGAGTATTCCTTTCGAATACTGACTTAAGAATCTGGATAGTATGGTTGTTTAATTTCATGTTAGCCCAGAAATCGTTACGAGGGGAAGTTCCAATTTTGGTTGTAAATGCACCACTATACAGCTTCCAGTCTGTATTTTATACACACATTTCTGCATTTCTCTGGACTATATTTTTGATGAAGACTGAGAAAAAGGGGGCCTTTTAAACATACTTTACAGGCTTTCATACCTATTCTGAATGTCTCAAAATCACATAGCAAGCAACACAAAATCTTTAACTGTTTATGTAGGAAATGAGTTATTAAAAATGTTAATGAATGGTCCCAGATGAACATTGTGTTATTTTCTCACATTGTGAATGTCGTTTTTTCATATTGAATAAACTGTAAAAGAAGGCTTGAATAACACATAGTAGGAAGTCTAAAAACATTTACTTTATATTAAAAAGTCTGACACAAAGTTCACTGAGCAGAATGAATTTTTCTATTGTTTTCAATGAGGTATAGATGAAGCTTTATGACAACATTATGTTTTGGTGGTGTGATTGTTTATGCATGATGATGAATCAGAGATATGTACTAACGAGTCACCCTCTTAAATTCTAGTGCTATATTTAAAGAGATGGTAATTATTGTCACCTTTAACAGCTGATCTGTCTCTCTCAGTAGAATTCAAATAAATAAGCTTGCTTTATTATACCAGCTATGGGAAACACAGAACAAAAACATGGTAGTCCTGGTTTTATTCCAGTTTCAGTATTTTGGCTTACTTATGTGCCCTTAAACATTTTTACTCAGCCTGTGATAAGCTCTTGTACCTCAGGCTGTATTTTCTCCACAGAAGATGAAGAAACCTGCGGATTCTGTCTGAAACAAAAATACTTCCTTATGATCAAAACCAGGAAAGGTGCCTTCCCACCAAGCAAACAGTGCAATCTCAAGGGCATCGTCTAGTAACACCTGTATTCTATTTCTGAAATCTGTTTTGATGACACCGACAGCACTGCATGGTGTCCACCCCTCACTACTCATAAATAAGCTGCAGAAGAAGAACACTTGAGTGCCTGGGAAGCCTGGGGCTGACACAGTACGTTCACCCTGCGCCCGCTCAGACTGCAGTCTGTTTCAGAGGTGCACAAATGTCAAGGTTATCCTGCTGACTGCCTTATAATGCAGGCACATAGGAGCAATGTGGTGAATCAGTTCTGTAACCACTGGTGACCGCAGGGGCAGCCAACCTGTCAAGAAACGGCCTGCTGCACACATAGCTCTCTTTTGCCTTTGCTAACAGTTGCCTTCATCAGAGAGCAGGGAGAGTGCATGCAGCAGTGCCTGCAATTAGGGACTCCTTTTCTGGGGAGGGGAAGAAGCAATATGAACATTTCTTATTTGGCGAGTATGAAATATGACCGTGCCAGCAGGGAAGGGAAGTGCAGTGGCTGCAGACCCTGCGCGGACCGGGCTGGGGGGCTGAGTTGAGTATAGATCGCTGGGTATTGCAGCACAGCTGGGCATGTCCTCTCTGTGTCCCCTGATATGTGCCAGCTGCAAGAAAGGCCATCTGGAGCACCAATTTGTGCCATGATTCACCAACATCAATGACAAAAATGGCTGGTGGCCTCTGAGCTGTGGGTATCACTTTGACAAAGAGATGAAGTGGTCTTCTTTTGGTCAAAGGTTGTTCCTCATGTATCCTTATGAAAGTCATAGTAAGAGTTACACTGCTGTCAGTTAAATGTCTATCATCTTTCTAATCTGAATTTGGGTAATTTCCCTTTTAAGCCAATGGGTCTTTGAAAGACTTGTGTACCTGCCCGCTGAAGTGAGGGCACAGCATCAGAGCCTAAACTGTATCCTGTACTAACAAACAAATCTGATCAGTAACTGCACAATTTAAGAAGGTCTTAAAGCTACACTTTCTAGAGATCTCACTTCATGAAAACACCATACAGCAGAATCCATTCAAAAGGCAAACAACTTTTATAAGCTTCTTACAGGGATGATTTAGCTACATCCAGAGAAAGTGTAAAAGTTATTGGAAGCAGAGATACTATCTTAGCTGCCTCTTTGGTGTCAGAAATTTAACAATGCCTCATGGGATCCTTTCCAGCTTGTCCCTAAGTGAAACTAGCAGCCCAATTTTATTTTTGTTGAAGTCAGTGAGAAAAGGAGGGCTCCTTAAATTTGTTAGTATGCAAGGGGCAGTTTTCAAGATAGTCCAGATAGTCTGTCCTTTCAGTTTGTTGTCTTTTGACATCTTCCCTCAGAGTATCCTGGCAACAGTGGCACTTCTGACAAACAAAAGCCATACAGACACTGCTGCATCCTGTTAGAATGACAATGACTTTCCATTTCAGTATGTGTTCAAACAGTTGTTTAAATATGTGCAGCACTGCAGTTGAGACAAAAAAAAAAAAAAAGTCACTGAGCAATATTGTATTAGAGCATTTTTGGCACATGTAGCAGAGCAACACTTACACATGTGGAATGGACTAAACAAGTATAATTTTTCAAGTGGCTTGCTGGTCACCTTAATTCAGGGTTTTCTCAAGTAGATAGCTTTGGCTGTGAAATAAGAACTGGAGAAAAGTGTCTTCCACAGAGCACAAAACCCAATTTGCAGAATGAAATTCTTACGAGGTCAAGAAGTTACTACTTTTCAAAAAATGACATTTAAAGAAAAACACGGCTCTCACCTAATGCATTAACATCTACAGTGACAAAGGCATTCAGCTATCTGAATTTTCTTCACAAAACTTTTATACACACTTTAAAGAATAGTCATATGTAGTCCAATATAAAGATGAAGCAAAACAGGGAAGAGCCCTATATCACTCAGCATGCTCTGGATCTATGAGAGGCACAAAGGAATGATCTAGGACTTACGTAATTAATTTTTCAACTTAATTTATTTTGAATCTAAACTACTGGCAGCAATAAAAAGAGGAAAGATACATTTCAGACAGATAGCCATATGTCTAGCACTGAGCATAATGGCATTTGAGGAGTATATTTACTACAGTACTTGGTAACACACTCTTGATTTATCTGACCATTACAGAGCATCGTGTGCCACACAAATATAGCAAAATAACCCCCACCAGAAAGGCCAAATATAAAATGTGTAATACCAGCTTTGGGCTGCCCAGAGTACCATCATTTTCCTACCTATTTCCAACCATTATTCCTTCAACTTTACCTTCCCTGCCAATGAAAAATAGGAAAATTCTAGGCTTGAAGACACTCCAGGTGCACCCTGGAGGATGCTGATATATGAGCTTGTTGAACAGACTCTCCTTGTAATACTGGCTGAGCTGCATCAGACCCAGGTTACCCACAAGGCAGTTTGCTCAGCTAAAATGCACTCTTCTGGACTGATGTTGCTGGGAAGCATTGGCAACCATTTGGGACTCTCCCAATAAAGGGCTCATTTGCTCCTTTAACGTACAGGATGGAGTGTAGTGGGCAAGCAAGAAGCAAGATGTGCTTATACCTATGGCTGCACTACAGGCCCCCTCAAAGGGTCCCAGCTTAAGGGGTGCTGTTGGAAGTCAGCTGTTCATCCCTCTGCCCAAGGGACAGCAATGACTAATATAATTTTGTAGGCGAGAAAGAGAATTAGATGGCAGCACTGAAAGGAATTTTTCTATCAGCAATGTGTGCAGCTTATTCACTAACACAGCAAATCCTTTGTGAATTCTGTGCGAGCTTCTTCAGTTTAAGTCTACTGTACATTCACTCCATTTAAAAAGATTGGTTTTGGTCTTACTTTAAAGTTGTGGTACTTATGCATGACTTGCATATAAATGAGATGAATGAATTCATTACTGAGAAGCTAGATTAAGTTCTGCAGCTGTTCAGCCTGGGGACCTGGTTCAAAGCATGGCCAGAGTGACTGAAAAATCCTTTACTGATTGAGGCAGTTTTAGACTGCAGTCTAACATAGCAAGTAGCATTAGAAATAATAGATTGGAAAAGAAATTAAAATGACTTGCTTACACACATTATCTGCAGAGCAAAGATTTTTAAGAAGGCTACTCTGCAGGTAAGTAATGATGGTATATGAGTCGTCCCCACAGCTGCCTGACCTTGAGGGTGTTAATTTGTGTCTTGAGTGCAGCTGTGACACTCACAGCAAGTATTCACAACCAAGATGTCAAAGGAGCTTTACAAATTGCAGATCAAACACAGGAAGTGTGTTGTGGCAGAGAACAAAATGACAAGGAGGAGAAGAATATCTCCTTTCTTCATGTTTGACTTTTTATCCAGTGTTCTCTCACAGATGAACTTTCAGGTATGCTCAGAAATTCTGGAACACCTTTTTTTCTTTATAGTAATTTAAGTGCAGACTGTGTAATACTGTGAATGCAAGCAAAGTGGCGGCTACTTTCCTCACATTGTTTAAGCACATTTCTGACTGCCTGTTAATGGCGATGTTTCATTACTGCTTAGGACATGACAGTGCAGCCATCTCATGTTTATCCCTTCCAGCCTTCAGAGTTCATTGTATGGTTATGTGATACATTCAAACTGTAATGGCAGAGGTTATCATGTTGTTAGAATACAGGTTATATAGTATGGTCTGCTTGGTAGTTTGGCAGTAGTGTTGATGGATTTGTGTTTTAAATACAGCTGACATACTAAACAATATAGACATGTCTGTTGCTAAAAGGGCTTATCACAGGAAAAAATTGACAGTGTGGCAGGGCAAGAAGCACAATTGTATGAACAGAGGCCCAGAGGACTAAAACTCCTTGTCATGGGTCTGAAAGCAATTGTCTATACACCGCAAATTCTGTGAGTGAATACACAACTGTATGAGTTGGAAGAAAGTTGAAATTCCAGTTAAAGAATATCTGAGAGTACAAGCTGTGGGGAGCGTAAGCAATGAGGAAGAAAAACAGAGAAAGGAAATCCAAACAGAGGAAAAAAGAAAAGAGATGAGGCAGACTTTCTGTGACAGAGACCACAGCAGAAAAGCACCATACAACCCCCGTGTTGCTGACATAGAAGCCCATACTTTGGGCAAGTGAGACCCAAATGAGGCGGTTTCCCTTACTGCAAAGGCTTAGGCTGTTCTAGGTACACTGGCTGGAAAATTTCTACTTGCTGAAACCAAGGAGATACATAAGGAACACTGTGACCAGCAAACTGCATCTAGGTTCCTCATTGCTGATTTTCTATAAGCAAGAGTTATACTATTGATGAAGGAATTTCATCAGCAACTGCCTTGTTTCTTTCTTGATAGAAAATAGTGACCAAGCAATAAAGCAACTACTTTACATGAAAGTCTTTTGTACCAAAGCTTGAAACCTTGAACCATTTCAGTGTTTGAATTCTGCCAAAAAACAATTGGTCTTTATTGACCAATGATCATTTGACAGGAGGTAAGGACCAAATATCAGAAAATCAGAAGAGAAACTATTGATAGCTGTATTTAAGACTCCTTTGATATAAATTTAGCACTAGCAATGAAGGATGCTTTTGATTTGCTGGTTGTTTTTCAAAAGTAAGATAGCATTCAAGAGTGGTTTCTTCCTCTCTACTGAAGAGACTGACTATTTTGCTTGAAGGTGTTTCTCACCTGCCCACCAGAACGTACTCTGGCAGCATGACCTACTTGCAACTGTAAAATGCTTTAAAATCTTCGTCTAATGTAGTAAGTACCTAATTATTCCTGTAGCTCTTGTTCATGTACAGTTCTGCACTTTTATATTAGGTATAGTTGCATGTGACGTCTATAGTTTCTTTAGGTTTTTGTGTGCTTTTAGTGTAATGCTCCTGAGAGTATTAGTCTAGATGCACACAATGTGTGTGTCTCATTAGGGTCTTCTCTGCCCAGCTCTCCAGCCTGTCCAGGT
>RSEF01000031.1:44887164-44918165 GCA_003993805.1 Himantopus leucocephalus | reverse complement strand
GCATCTGTCAGTCCCATCTGGGGTTCCCCCCGTCCCCAGTGGCCAATTTGGCCTAAACCACAACACCAACCTAAATGATTCTATGATTCTAGGACTTTTTTTGTATGTGCTTTCTTGTCCTATTTTGGTTTGCCAAGAGTTGTGAATCTCGACTGGTAGACTTAGGTTAGCACAATGCCTGTAGCAGCTCTAGCCAGGTCTCTCTGATGCGAATCTCTGATAAGGTTGCATCTTAGTACTACTTTTTCCACATTTTTAGGTAGTTTGGCACAGCCTGGGCAACCGTGTTTTGTAGGAGATCTTCTAGGCAATCAATAAAAAAAAACCAAACCGTGTAATTTCTACAAGTCCATTCAGTGGTGCTCTTTGGGACATATTAAACCAAACTGTAATTGTGTAAAACAGGGTAAATCCCATTGTAATGTAAAACTGGGAATTGTATTGCCAGTAGTTTTCCTTCTCTATGGAGTAATGCAATTACTGCTACAAAGGATTTTGACATTTTACAATGTAAAGTTTGATAATTGAAGCTGATCTCATCCAATCTTTTATATACAGCGTGTTTCATCTTTGTGGTGATATTCAGATTTTATTTTTTAAAGAAGCAATTAAAATTTTGGGGCCCTTGCCCTTGACAGAATCCAAGATCACTAAGGCCATTTATAGCTGATCCTCTTAAGTTTCATTATCTGAATACCGGGCTCAGACTCACTGATTCTGTGAGGATAAAGCAAAGCCGGTGTCATAAAGTAGCTGCCCTTGTTTTTGCTGAGCTCATACTCCTGGAAGATAGTTGGTGCCTTATAAATATGAACTGAATTGTTGTAATAAAACTGATATGTCATTTATAGCATGTCTTTATTTTTTGTCATGCATAATTTAGTATTTTTTAGCTTGAAAGTAATTGCTAGGCTTTTGTAAATATAATTTATATTGATCTTAAAGGATGAGAAGACACAGCTGTGTTCTAGTCTCTGGATTTCTGTAATGTCTCTGCTGCTACCTTATGGTAAAATTCAAATAAATAAACATGATCACAGTATGAAAGGTACAGCATATATTCTATGCTAATCCAGTTTCAGAATAGTTTGTGAAGATACTTGTTATTTAGACATTTTTTGGTCCTGTTAATCTCTATCACAGAAGGAAAAACAGATTTTAGAGAAACAGCAGCTCTCCACACCTACCTATCACTAAATCCCTAAACCAAAGAGAATTTTTTTTCAATAGTCAGATAGGAAGTATACTTCGTATACAGCCTAACCGAAATTATCTTTTGTATCTGCCAGACTTACCTACTTTATTTATAGCATACAAAACTACTATATTGCCATTTAGCAGGCTATACAGAATCTGCTTGTTCAAACTTGTGATAATCATGTTTTTCCTGGAGCATCTCAGGATAGTTGCCTTGACTGAGATGAGATCATTGAACCGTTTGCTTACTGCTCTGGACCTCTTTGTTATTAAAGACAACTTTATCCACAGCTTGAAATTTGTTGTAGAGTCTGGATATGGTCATCATTTTGAAAACAGGAAAATCAGAATGATAATTTGTTTTGCGTACAATAATTAGAATAATTAGACTTAATTTTGCCTATTAAAAATAATTTTGCATATTTACAACCTAAATTCTACAAAAAATCTATAGCAAAACAGAATTTTATAAATAATGTGACTTACCTAGTGTAAGCTGTCATGCCAGTAAGAGAAATACTTGTTATATGTGATTGTCCATTATTTTGAATTTGGAAATTCACTGCATTCAGGTGATAAATAACTGTCTGATTAGGATTTAGCTTCAAAAGAAATTACCTTTTTTCCCTCCAGGATTTATTATAGTGAATTGCACATTCTATATGAAAGTATAAATCTTAACAAATTGTTTTTTAAACAAAGAAATATGAAAATGGCCTATTTCAAAGTCTTTTATCATATATTATAAAAGCAAAAATGCATAAAAATTTTCAAATAAATCTGGTTTGATCATGCATTATATGATCTAAATACAGGGAATTAAATACTTCATTCTTTTAGTCCATAAAATTCTCAAAACCTTGCCTTCCAGGCAAAACTGATCATATCTGCACTATATGCTTCTGTTATGTTTGCAATATATTGTAACTATCTTTATTTAGGAACTGAACATCTTCACCTTCTTTATTGTTAATTTTGCTTGAGGAAGGACTTCAAGATTAAGCTGCTCATTTCTCACTGATTTAAAACTTTCCAGCTAATCCAAGGTAAGCAGAACACAAACCTGTTCTATACTCAATACAGGCTAGACTTATAGAAAATTTTCCTCAGGCTCATGTTGTTTTAAAAAACTATATTCTTTGAGTGACTTAGAAAAATGAAGTCACTGTATTATTGCTGAAGTGTTAAATACAAATAGTTGATGCCGGAACATTCCAAAATGGGTAATTTGAATTCAAACTATAATTAAAGGATTAAATCAATTCTCTTCATTCAGAGGCACTAAGTTGCAGAAATCTTGTTTTGGATTTGCTCAGCCTTACTTACTTTTTCTTTTTCTATGCCTGATATGAACGTGAGTACAATACAAACATATTGAGACAAATTGCCTATGATTAAGCACTCAATCAATTCTATTGCACTTGCATTATCTTGTTTGCAATTGTTACCTGTAACATTGTGTGACAAATAACAATTACTGATCTAATGAATGAGAAGAATTAATATCTATGGAACAGCATTTGATCAACAAAAAAAAAAATTCATAATCAAGTCTGAAGTGTCTTTCCTTTCTTAGAAAATAATTCTCCTTTTCCTTTCTTCAGGAACTCAACATACAGATCAGTTCAGTTCTCTGATCAGAAACTACAGCAGGTTTAGTGTGAGGGGAGCACTCTGGAAAAGGGTCAAAGCTAATTCAGCTCTCTCTGTTACTTTATGAATCAAACCTCCCTTCAGTTTTGAATAAATGTTTTTGCACACAACATGGAGAAGTTACCTAATCTTCTGATTCCCTGTTTGAGTACTGTGGACACAGACTATCTTTAGATCTTTGCCACAGAGAACCCATCTGTGATAGAACATCAACCTGAGGATGGCTAGCTCATAATAGTGTTACTCCTCTGGAGACCACTTAGAACAATGTCAGTTACCCACCTGCTGCTTTCGTGCTAGTAAAGGTGTCTTGAAGGGGAAGGTCCTTGCTAGCCATAGGTATTTGACAGCAATATGGGATGTATATTGTAAGACTTAAACTGCAGCTGTCTTCTGCTTGAAGTGGTTGACTGAATTCCATAAATAAATGCATTTCATATTGTCACGTGTGCTCTTAGAGCACCAACTAGGGGAGCACTTTTTATTTTTGGGGAGGTTTATTCTTTATACAAAATACGCATTGTGAATGACATTGTGTCTGTGAATACATGAGAGAGTGATTGTTGACCGCTTTTACGCATATAATCTAGTTGCATTGAATCTTCTTTTTGGAGGATGCTGCATTTCCCCATTAATGACACAGAGCACTTACTTTCCTAACTTTGGTTCTCTGAAGTGGATAAGAGTATGTAGTATGCTAAATCTCTACAGTGTCATTCAACTCAGTAAATGTAGATGATCTCCAAAAATCCTAGAGTATTTTTCAAACAATATCTATAATGTTGAGAAACATTTAACTACCACCACATAGTAAGCATCAGTGGGAGAAATCATAGCAGGTGTGAAATACTGTATCTCACCACCATGCAAAAGAGTTGAAGTTACCGAGAGAATTCAACAAGTGACAAGTAACTTTCCTAAAAGTTACAATCCATAATGACACCAAACTCTCAAAAGTAGCAATTTTGGTCAAGTACACTGCATCAGTGAAAAGGATTTCTAATCAGGATACCTATTCATTCTCTCCATGTCACAATTTCACTACACAGCTGTTGATGATCATGATTCTGCTGATCTGTTTCCCTCACCTTTGGTACACTGAGTTCTTTGGATGGTAACTTGATTTATTTCCTTTCCCGCAACTGTATGACTGACTGCTGTTGGTCAGGAAGTGCAAAGGTATTTATACATTTGCAAGCAAGCATCCCTTCTTCATAAAACTTGTGTTTTCTTAATACCTTTAATGTTTCTTTCCATACACAGCAGACACATGCATGTAAAATTTCTATGATGTTACTTTTGGATTATCAGGAACTGTAAAACATGAAAGAACTAAGCAAGGTCTTAATCATAATTTTTACCTATATTGCATATCTGCCGGTTTTATCTGCATATGCATGTGCATGTTTGCTGAACTCTCCAGGAAACCACAAAAGATGGCAAAGAAAACTAGATGCAAGCCTGTCAAGAAGATAAGCCAGTGTAGATTCTTAGCAGGAAATAGTGTCTGAAATTTGTGGAAGCTTCTTTTCCTGTACTTTTTCTAAATGCTTAGGAATTTAATCGACAACTTTAAGACCAGCCTATGAATCTTCAACTCGCATGTAAGTTGTCTTTGAGTGTATGGACGTGGAAGCCTCAAATACATCAAATGTACATATGCATCTAAGTATCTTTGAGTAACTCAGAAAATAGAAATATCCCAGAAAAATACTGCTTTTCATGTGGAATGCATTTATAACAATATGAAAAATTGTCAGAGTTCAACTGTTTCTGAATTTCTAATTATCCACATGATAGAACTAGCTACAGTTTGGATTTTAAAGGAATTAGAAACATGCATCATGGAACATATAGCTGGAGAAACATGTAAAAGAGGCTTACGAAATGAACCTGAATTGAAGAAGGTTTGCAGGTGAGAAAAGTGATGAGATAAAAGTTAAGCATAGGACGAACAAAACAAAGAGGGTTTTCTCAAAGCTTTATTTGTGTCTTGGTTGTCAGTGTTTGAGAAAAGATTCATACCTTGATATTTTTGTGTTTTATTGAGATCTTGGTAGGGAGGAAGCTAGAAGGCTTCTGCGGGGAAGAAACTGCTGTTCTTATAAGGAATAACATATGGTACCAGAGTAAATTTACTGAGCTGCCTTGTAGCAAAAAAATGGTACTAAATGTAAGAGCTGTGTGTCTTTGGGTTAGAAATTCTGAATAAAAAATTTTTTTGGTGAAAGCAATGAAAGTCCAAAGTTTCTGGTGCTGGGGTTGTTTCCATGGCTGGAAGAGAGTCTTGGAGCTATGGAATCTGGAGTCACTGGCATCTTCAACTCATAGCTGGTTGCCTTAAAGGTGTAGATTTTGAAAAAGTAGCTTCCCCAGGAAGCTTGGAGGAAGGTGTTTTGCACCAATTTTACACAGGTTTTTTGTGATCCCAGTAAGAAAAGCACTCAGACTTTGTGAATTATTATTTAGAATGCCATTTACTGGAGCTAACAATATAAGGAATGAGAGGATAGTATAAATAGCCTTACACCCCTTCAGATGCTAGGAACCCTACGTCACAAGGCATTGAACAAACCTCCTTTTAGGACACAGCACACTGCTGATCCCATCTATGGAAGTTTACCCCATATTGGTCTTTTAAGCTCTTATATGATTGTCCTAATATGGGCTGGGTTTTTGCATAGAAATATGCATTTATAGGGAGATTTTCACAGCAGAAAAAGCAGTAGTGGTTTGGGGTTTTTTTTGTTTTTGTTTTTGTTTTTTTTTTATGGATATGCCTGTGAAAATACAATGCTTATATTTAACTAGCTTGTATCTGAGATTGTAGCCATAATTACATTGTTTTAGTCCCTGTGTGGAGGGGAGAAAAACCCATGTACAGCAATAAAGGTGATTGCTAATATGTCAGACAATATAATACCATATCCAGACAAGCTGAAATAAAACAGAAATAATGGCATAATGAAGATGAGTCACAAGAGATCAGGAACATCTCTTTTTATTTTTTCTTTAGGAAAAAACCTTAGAGATACATTAACTAGTCTTCCTGTTTGTCTGCAAGATTTTATTTCCTGATAAAGAAATGCTGAAGGTCCTGAAATTTCATTGCATTAATCTAGAGCTATTACTGCCTTTCCTGCATAGTCCTGGGGATAGCTTTTGTTCTCATCTAAAAACCAAACCCTATGTGTGCAGTTTATTCCGCCTGAACTGCACATGAAAATGGTTCAAGGGGCTAGAAAAAGCAAGGGGCACACATCCAAGTGCGAAAGCATCTTTGGAACTGATTCTTTACTAAATGCAGCAAAAAAAGTGTGTGTGCATGCCAGGAATGAGCTATCTTTTTTATTTTTTTCCCACTTTACTTTCTTTGTTTAAAGGAAGTTTTGTCAAAATCTTAAAAGTCCTGTTTTTTATTATTCAGAATAAAAAGTCAGAATGTACTTTGTCAACTTCTTCCATTTTCCATTTAGCAAACATTGCCTTTTCTTATACAGTCATCCCCCACTACACGCTCATCTTTCTCTTTCTCGCATGGCTTGCAATTAATGTGATTGTTTACTTTACAACAAGAAGATAGCACAGACAACGTCCAGTCAATTCTGGGAATAGCCTTCATTTAATCTGCTATTATTGCAAAAACAGTCAGTGTACCTTCATACTTGTGATTTTTGCTCATATCACAGCAAAATCAATATAGGACTGTATTGGCATAGCTGAATTTAGACAAATGCAGTTACAGTTCTATCTTTGCATCTTTGTAGTCTGTAGGTCTGCATCACATTTCTCGTACAGAAAGCTCAACCTGTTGTACAATGCACTGACCACATCAGTATAGCACTGTGGCCAGTGTCCATGCGCACAAATTGCTTTTGATTCTCACCTTTCTAAGGACTCATGGTATTCTGAGACACATGCCTCACGCATACCCTTAGACTGCCCCAACACCTCTTTTATTAGATGCAAGCTAGTATAAAACTGCAGCAGCTTTTTGGTTTTCACTCTAAACTTTGGTTCTTTTTTTTTTCCTTTTTGCCCTTCAACAACTTATTAACAACTTACCTGCAAAAGATAATCTTTAGTCTAGGCAGCCTCAGTGACTTCCAAGGCTTTATCCATGGCAGCTTTTAGGTCTAGGTTCCTGCCTACCATGTATATTGCAGTGGACACAGACAATGCTCTTTATTGTTAAGGATCAGCAGGGTTTTTTGGGTTTTGGGGGAGTTTATTGTTTTGGGTTAGGGTTTTTTTAAACCTTTGAAGCTTCTTGTGGGTTTTTTTGGTTTTTCTTACATGTTCTTTCTGTGCTGCAGCTTTGTCTCAAGTTACAGACTTTGAGAAACAGCATTTAAGCTGTTATTTTTAAGTTGAGAGCATGAAATGAAAGACTGCAGAGGTAATGCAACAATTCTTGAAGGTACAGATCTCAGAGTTCAGTATTGTCAGGAGGTTTTTAGTTCTGACACTGTGAAGTGTGACATTTTGAGTAGATGCATTATTTAAGGTATCTGAAAGGTCTGAAGGGTTTAAATTTGAGACCAAAAAAATTGCCAGCCTGACTAAGAAACAGCAGCTAAATTGTTTCATTTTGAAGGGCTGATATCATCACCAAAATCTGCAGATTTTTTTCATGTTTCACTGACTCTAAGCAAGACAACTTAAAAAACCTCAGCCACAATTACACTCAAGTCATTTTTTTGTGTTGCCTCCATCAGAGCAGGCAGGTAGCAATGTATGGGTACATCCTACCAACATAGCAAAAATCCTGAGAACCTTAATTTCACTTACTAATGGCTTCACAAGCATAATAAAGAAGAGGGAGGAGAAATTGGAATTCTGCAGTTTCCTGCAAGTGGACAGATGAGCAGGTGAGCATTTGCCCATATGGTTGACAGACCTGCTGTACCATTTGAAACTACATAGTTAAGTAAATATTGCGATAGTTCTACAACTTAAGCTTATTAGGACATAGCTGAATGTACTACTTTCTCTGAACAGTTTGTTTGGGTTTGGGATTTTTTTAATCTCTATATTAAAATACTGATTGTCACAACCAGCAGGCGACATGCTTCATGTACAGTAGATGGGGTTTTTTTAAATTTTCATTTTCATGTATCTTTAGATATTAAAATAGCAAAATGTACTATTTTAAAAAGAGGGAGTGATTTGACAGCTCTATTTACTTTTGCTCCCCACCAGCTCCCTATATGTAGATCTACAGTATCAGTATTGGCAATGCAGCACTTGCAGGCAAAGTCTTTGGAATTTAAATTTCTGTTTTCAGTGAATCTCTTTGCTTTAGTAATAGACACAGAATTTGCATATCCAGAAATAGTTGAGGATTTTTTAATATCCTTCACTGAACAGTCTGTTCCCTGGGGCATGCCTTTACTACTAGGGGGCTATGCATGCAATGTAACATGCCAAGAACTCGGGAATAAAGATTGATATATATGAAGGAACTATACGATGACTTGTGCTCTCTAGAGGGAGGTCTCAAGCCAAGTGCATTTGCAGCCTGTCAATGCTTGTTGGCAGATAGAGATACCCAGGCACACTGAGGTCTCAGAAACACAGATTTTTGAGTGATCACTGTTGCTACTTTTGTAACTATCCAGAAGATCATTTTCCAGCTGCCTTTTCAAATCCAGTTCTTCCATTTCTGAACAAAAGCAAACAAATTAACCCTCTGGGACCTGAGAACAAGGCAAACCAGATGTTATTTCTTATAACAAGATTATGTGTTTAATTCCCACATGGGTATGTTTTATCACATCATGACTGTAATAACCTAAAAAGGCAAGAAGGGATACTAGGGCTCGTTATTTCCCTTGTTTTTTGTGCTGCTTGTTACTTATATTGAGCAAGCCCACTATGTCTGTACTTGGTGGCTGCCTAATATAAAATACCACCACTGCTCCTAATGAAAAACTTTGGTATTCTTCTGAGGTTTCACTTTCTACTGCTGAACTGCATCTGCCATGAGAATAAAAATTATGAATACCAGGAAACTGGGGGCACTTATTTTATTAGGACTTCCATTTTTGTTCATATCTCTCACTCGGCTGTATTATGTCATTTTATAGATGAATGAGGCCGAAGAATGACATCAAAGGGGGGCTAGGTTGTTCAATCCTTAAGTGCTAGAAAAAAGATAGGAATCGCAGTATGTACCAATGTTCTTTGCCAGGCTCAGCCACTGAAGGCATGCTTTGAGGGTGTGCACACTGTTGCTAGGGAAAAATGGTTGTGTGAGTCTCTCACATAATGTCACTAATATTTCATTTTGAAACATTTCATTCTTGTCACCTTGCAGGTTATGCTTCTAACAGCTAAAGCCCTTACATACGGCACCTGGTGTGAAACAAAGGAAACAAAAGGTCTGTTTAGAAGGAATAATGAAAAAGCTACAACAGAAGACAGCATATTGCAGTGTGATTTAGATAAGCTGGTCTGCCTTGGCTTGTTGTTTTCCGAAAAGACAAAAGGAGACTAAATTATTGAGTTGAAGCAGTTTTTATTGGCAAACCAGAATATGTATCCATATGGCATAGGACACGTGGGAGGAGGGGATCAGTAAAAGGAAGTGGAGGGGAAGTTTCTGTCGTACACAGATGACAGATGAAACTGATTGTATCTTGTGCCTTTCTGAACACATAATTGTTTAGGCATTTTAGATGTGTTCAAAGCTATGCATGGTAAAAATATGTAGCCAAACATATGCATATAATCTTCTCAAGAATTTATTTTCCTAGAAGTTGAACGTAGAATGCTTTATTATTCTAAGCTCTCACATGGCACCTGAGTTCCTCATTTATGCTACATTTTCTACATTGGCATCAGGAGTCCTGGGATAGTCATTATGAAAAAATAAATTTAATTAATTGTAACAAATGAGGCTAAAGTACCTTTTAGAAAAGACCTAAATTAATAGAGAAAACAACTGGTGGATTGTCAGCTCCATTGTGGGTATAATTTTCTCTTAAATCCTGCCAAGACATAATGAAGTTTTAAGATATTATGCTGTTGATTGTAGAAAATTTGTCAAGATATATTTATAGCCAGTCAGATCGATTTCACACAAACTTTACAATTTATGATTCCTTTACAATCAAAACATAGGTAAGACTGTCAAGCTATAAAAAGCAGTGTTACATGTTCACAAAAACAAAACAAAAAAAAACCCAACCAAAACCACCCCCCCAGAAAGGCCACACTTGAGAATAAGTTTAGTAGTGCAACTGATGACATTTGAACACTGAGACTGCACCTGATTCAGGACTAGTGAAATGTTTTTGTTATTCTAGTCATGAAAATAGCTACAGCCCTCTCTCCTTTGGCTCACTCATGTAGGTGTCGCCCCTCAAATTCTGCCATGTGTGCTAACAGCCTGTGTTGTCTCTACATGGGTACTTGCCATAATTTGACTGATTGTTCTATAAAGTGGGTACAGGACAGTCCTTACCTATCCTCAGGCTCTTTGTCCAGGTCTACCATTGCCTTTCTAAGAGAAGACTGTTAGAAGATCTGAATCTGAATAACAGATCCAGCCTCAGTCATAACGCTACATAAATGCAGTTTGCTATTTCAGCAAAAACGTTAAAGTATATGCATTGAAAATAGGATAATTTTGGATGATAAAGTAACAATTGTTTGTTTTCCCTGTGAGGATGGTGCTTAATAACCTGATTTCTAGACAAAGTGACAGTAATGAAACTCACTTGCAAGAGAATAGACAAAGATACAGTACCATGACTTCAGAATCGATTTTAGAGAACACTGCTGGAAGCTTTAATATTTGTCTTCATGTGAAGCTATAAAGGATCTCACCCACCTGCAGACTTGGAAAACATAGCTGACTGAAAATAATGCAATTGTATTATATTACTGATATCTACATAAGACTTGAGTTAAAATGATTAACTTCAAATTCATATGTATATCAGAGTACATGGCAGGTAGGATACATGCACATAGGTCAGAAGATAAATTTTCATGGATAAACTATTCTTTAAACAGTTAAGTTTAACTGTAAACACAACTTTTAAAAGGAAACAGATTAACTTTGTCCCAAAATTATGCAAAAGTTTATCTGCGTACAAAATGGACAATATCAATTGCTGAAAAACCTTTTTACAACCTACCATATGTTCATGTCTGAACATGTCTGAACTACTCCATTAGCTCATGATGGAGCTGTAAAACTGTGTTAGTTCATGCACATGTATCCCATCCACTTTTCTTTGGGAAGCTAAGGTTGATCCCTAGAATATTCTGGCCAGAACTGAAGCACAACAAATGGATGTTTTACCCATCATCTGAAGTTTTGTAGAGGAAGTAAATCCAAAAGAGAAGCAGCTGGTAACTTGCCACTTTAGTTACTGTTCAGACAGAGCAGTGGTGGTGGGCTTACGTTTCTGTTCCCTGCTTTGAAGTTTTACAGCATTATGAGAGGCAGCTGGTGCCCCCTCAAGCCTTGTCCTTATCCACGTACCTTATCCACTCCCAGAGCTACAGTATCTTGAGCAGGGAGACTCAGAGGTTTCTCAAACTACTCTGCAAAGTGGATAGGTCATTAGGTGCTGTGTTATTGTACCATCTGGTGCCCAAAGTTCTGTAACTTTTATCTGCTTATGCTGCTGTATTGGGTGTAGATAGACCACATTTTTTTTTCCAGTATAGTTGGATCCATTTAATATTTTTCACTTTCTTATCATTTGTGAAGATTTGGAGAAGCCACTTCACCAGTTATGACCAGGGCAGTGTGAATTCCACCAAAGATGGGGCTGTATTCCTAGCAAAAAAAAAAAAAAAAANAAGAGATACTGTGAAGTGATGCAACATCAGGTTTTTGGTGCATTTGGGCATATGTTTAATAGAGTCTTTTGAAACTGTACACTATCCATAGATTCCTTGCCCTGTTCATTGAATGAAATCATCTTTAAACTAACTGAAAGATTTTTTTGTCATTTAACTGTCGTTATGCAATGTGCAGTTTCCTGTCTTACTCACTGAAATCTATCTATACTTTTCTGTGAGTGCAATAGTCACTAGTTTTCTTATAGGCTTTTCTTTGGCATTCAATATGATTATGTATGTGGAGACTGGTTTATTTTCATTATACTTAGATAGAAAATACTCTTAATGGCATTACCATGTAGGGAACAGAGGCAAAAAAATTTAAGATCTATTACTTTGAAATTCCCAGGGGCTGATATCCAGATAGTGATCTGGTGAACTGGTAAGTTCTCTGGATTGTTCTCACTGACTTTTGTTGTGCTCATAAGCATCAGTATGCAAGACTGTAAGACCAAGCACCAAACAGTAGTCAACTGTCAGCAACTGTTTACAGACTTTTTGAATCAAGTGATTTGCCAAACATTATCTAAGCATGCTGTGTGGTAGAAGGAGGGTTAAAATCCAGCTTCGTGTGGCAATATTTTACAACCTTACCTTTGATTGACAGATTTTAAGGCCAGAAGAGACCATTAGATCATCTAGTCACATAAGTCCTGTATATTACCAGACATTACATTTTTTCCAGTGACTCCAGACTAAGTATGTTTTCTGGAAAGGTGCCTAGCTTTGATTTGAGAGCACCAAGTAATGGACAATCTACCATTCCCGTTGGGAGTTTGTTCCAGCTGTTAATCACCTATGCTGTTAAATTTTTTACCTTATTCCTGTTTTGAATTTGCCTGCCTTCCATTTCTATCCATTCATGTCTGTCTTTCCCTGCTACATTAAAGACTGCTTTAGTTCCTTGTGAGGCTGCTTATACACTGCAATCAAGCTACCTACCAGTCATTTTTTGATAAGACAAACATACTGGTATTTTTAAATCCTCACTCACCTGAATTTTCTGCAGCCTGGAATAATTTTGCAGCTTTTTTTCTATATCATCTCCAATTTTTTCAGTGACATTTTAAAAATGAACTGCGTGTAGTATGCAGAACAGGAGGCAGTTTGCCAGTATCAATCTCACCAGTGCTATCTAGAGGCATAAAATCACCACTGCTTTTCATTACTCCTCCTTGCTTGTTCCTTCAAGGTTTGCATTAAACCACGTTTTCTCTATGTTTTACTGGGAATAAATTTTTATTTGTTTGTCTGCAATGACCCTGAATTTCTTTTTCAAATTTGCTGCTGTCAGGAAATTAAGAATAGGAATTTTCATTGTGTAGATAGGTACTGCATTTTGGGGGTAGGGAGTGGAGCAGGAAGGGAATTTTTGTTTCTCAGCAAAGAAACCATTGTGTTTCAATTCCAGAGGTGGTCTCCTTGGCCTTACCCTTGTCTACTAGTTTTGTGTAACCTTCATTGGCTTCTTCAGCACGGAAATAATACATCTGATCATACTTATAAATATGGTGGTTTATACTGCTCACCTCTAGAAACAGCCCCTGTTTATTATTGATCCTTTATTGCCAGTTGTTTTTGCAACTAATCAATTATCTAATTATTAGTATTTTTAATATATGCTTTGTTGTAGTGTTTACCATTAATTTGTTAATTAAAGAATAATAGGTGTTGACTCAAAAGCCTCATAAATGTTACATTTGTGCAGTAAATTCACCGACCAAAATTCTAATCTCACAAAAGATTGAATCTGATTTTGATTTACAAGAGCTTTTTTTTTCTCTTAGATGGTATCAGTTGACCTTGATTATATCAGTTGCATTGAATTTTTGATTGATATAACTTCATACTAGCTTTTATATACTCTTTCCTTGTATGACACAGTTACCCACAATTTCCCATTGAAGCATTCTTAATATTTTCTGAATCCTCTAGAGTGCCTTCGATATGCTACTTAATGTAATACTAGCTAAGAAAAGTCCAGAAAATTCTTCAGCTAACTTACTTATAATGTGTGGCTAAAAGTTCCACAGGCCTGTTGATGTAAAACTACATAATTCTAAGAGATTCTCTTCAACATTTCCCTTAGTTATTAATAGATTGAATTGGAACCCTGTAAAGTGTTGTTAGTAAGGAATCTAGATGTCTGTCCAGGACACACTCTTCCATCAGATCCTGGAAAGCGTAGTTCAGTGAACATGAGCCCTTATTGCCCATCCCAGCTGAGCCTGTTTTCCTACTCCACTTACTTCTTCTCTACAGGGCTTTTTGTGTCCTTTCCAGCCTCTCACCCTGTCTCTTTGTTTTGAGACTTTTCATACTATTTTTTTTCTCTCCCAGTCAAGCCTTTTAACTCACAGCTTTTGGTGTTTTCTCCCATTTCTACTGTTGCTTCCTTCTTAGACTTTTTCCTTCACTAGCTCCCAAAACGCTGCTGTTCCCAAATGCTATTAGTCTTCATTCCTATCTCCTCACTCTGTGATCAGTCTCTGGCTTCCCCAGTCAGTCTCTGCAGAAGCTTCTCATTTTCTCTGATTTAAAATACAGTTGTTTCTTTTTGCATGCTGGTGGGGGGCATAGAGAGCTTATACAGTCCCTCAGGACCACAGTAGGCTATGGCAGAGGAAAGCAAGAGATTTTCTGCTCAGATGGGGTTCTTGAACATCTGTTTGTTCACAGAGTCTTTGAAAAATTCTTCACTAGTCTCCATGGTCTATTTGTCACCTTAGATTTCTTAAACATTACCAACATTGATTTTTTTTCCTCTGTTAGAGAAAGGAAAAGGGGGAAGCAAAAAGAACAATATTAGAGCAAAAGAATAGCCCTGCTGTATTTCAGATATTCTCTTCCAACATTCTTGGTGAAAGAAATGTAAGACTCTTTAAAATATTGGTGGAGAAGACAAGGTATTTCCATAAACTCTTCCTTTGAAATTAATGACCTAAACCAGCCAAAGCTTATCCCCCTGTCTACATAAAATAGATTTGCCACGAGAGTATCAATCTTGCTTAAAGTTTGTAACCAACAACTGCAAATAACATGTAGTTACTTTAGCCATTGATATTATTGCCGTATAGTTTAGTTAAAATATTCTGATTTTATTCAGAATAGGTGAATACTGTAAAAATTGACCTTAGAGGACAAATGCCTATTATCTTGTTTATACCAATGCTCTGCTAGTAGGTTTTAAATCACTTACTACATAGCAATCTGACACCATGTTGATGGCTGGTTTTGTAATAAATAAAGAAAAGGCAACCTAATCTGTAAGGTTGTTGTTTTTTAAAAACCTAAAAATAATAGATTTTCAAATATCTCTTTTGGACAAGGAATGAATAGCACAAGATCGTGAATTCTGTATTCGTGATCTCTGGACAGGCACTATAGTTGTGCTTGCCCTTTGAAAGATTCCTCTTTAAAAGCTAAATTTAGCATTACAAGGCTAGATTTCAAAAGCATTTAGCATCATCATAACAAAACTGACAGAAATGCATAAGCATGTCAGCTGCCTGCTTCACAGCTTATGCTGCAATTGTACCTTATGTATTGAGATACTTTTGAAAACTGTGATACATCTTTAGACATTCAAATAACTGAATACATGGATCACAGACACTTAAAAGCAACAAGCTGAAACGTCAGACTTTATATGAATATGGCTTTCATGGCTTTAGAAATCTTTATTTCAGTTTCTTAAAAATGAAAAAATTAATAAGAGAACAAATAACTCACAAGCCATTAAAATAGATCATCAAGGAAAATTAGGAACTCTATGAACTACAACAAAATATTTAACACATTAATGTCTTTTTTAATTAACAGTAGTTCTTGGCTGAGACTTTAGACACCAATTTATGAAAAGCATTGGCTTTATTTTATGAAATTACAGAAGTGTTTGCAATGCAAATTGGCATTGGGTTATATAGTAATAACAATGGAGATATATTCACCAAAGTGGGGATTGAATGTACATGCATGTGCATACATGCACATGGATTTTTGTGAACGCATGCATGCACATATATCATGTTCACTCCCACCGTTGGTGAAAATATGTCTATTTTGCATGTGAATGTCTATGAAGAACAACAGAAATAATTATTCCTATGGGAGTCTCTAGTGTCATAGCAGACAATAAATAGCTTGAGGAGAAATTGTGGTGAATTGTGTGTGTCATGCAAGATAAACTTTAGTATTCTGTTAAGAAGGCTGGGTGAGAGAGGAACTGAATGAAAGGTCTGACAGGCTGCAGGAGAAAAGACTCTTTTTTTCCCCTTTCTCTGTCCTTCTAATCTTTCCATCTCAAATCCCGTTGTCACCTTTTTCCAAATCCTTCCTTAGTTCCCTCCCATCATGAAAATTCCCTGTTTCTTCTACTAGTGCTTTTTTGCTGTCTTTTCTACAGTGCTTTGATAATATGAAGACCAGTTACATTGGAAAGGATAAAAACTGTGAAAGGAGAAAAAGCATGTGACATTTTAATCAAGCTGAAGAGTAGTCAGCATCTATTGCAGCCCTGCTGATAGGCGAAAAAAGTGGTGCCCTTGGAGATGGCACAGGGGCTCCCACCACCCCTCCAGTGAAGGGGGTTACAGGGCTCTTTTCAGGAGTGCGGCTGCGCCCCTCTGTTCTGAGAGGTCTCTGCACTTAGAGCAGCCACAGCAGTTCCATTTATCTGCATTTAAAATCTTTCCCACTTATGTTTTCACTTTTCAGATATTTTAAATATCATTGAATCTCTTGTAACTCTTTACTGTTCTTCTCTGTGACACCAATATCTGATTTCATGTTTTGCAGTACTTGCAGTTTCCACAGACCCAGATGTGACCCAGAAATCACTAGGTGCAGAAAATGTCCACAGTTCAGAAAAATGAAGACAGCTTGTGTGTTTGTCACAATGACAGATTATAAGAAACATTAGAACGATAATGGATAATGCGTTTCAGGAATTGTCTGACCCTTTAAAAAATTGGTCCAGTTTTTCATCTGGAATTGTAACATTTTCTATTGTTTATGCTTTTCTTTGTCAATTTCTCTTTTTTTTATTTTTTCAATTTAAACAAAAAAACCCAAAACCTTGTCACATAACAAATCGAAACCAAAGAAAGATTTACAGAAATGTGAATTGCTACTTTGCCAGGTTTGTAAGCGGAAAGAGGCAGAAATCTATTTTTATGGTTCACTTAAAAATGTTTGTTTAAGCTGTTGCAGGTACATCTTTGATGTTTTGGAAAGATTATTTCACTTAAACTTTCCTTAGGTTTTTTTTTGTATAATGAACTTGTCAAACATTGTAAGGCAGAATACTGCTTTAGTCCACTGTACTATTCTGTAGGTACTATTTTTGTCCATAAATATGCCCAATTTTCATAAAAATTGCCATTAAAAAGTATAACTCTATTCAAATAAATATTGGAAATACATAACTGCATTCTTGTTTCTACTGAGTGCCTTTCTCACTCAGCAAAATATGAAACAAAATTGTGCAACAGAGAAAAAAAATGCATGTGGTTGCAAGTAATCATGACTGTGTTGGTATGTCAGGGAATAAAAAGGGCATATGGGAGTCAAAAGAAAAAAAAAGTCAAACAAACAGAAAAGAAAGTCTACCTATGAGTATTTTTGTGACTGTGGACCTGAAGTGAATAAAATAGATAAAATAAAAGGGAAAACTAATTTTAGATAGTCTTCTGAATTGAATGCCTGAGTGAGACAGTATCTACCTCAATTTTATTTTCTTTCACTCCACATAGCAATATTAACTTCAGATCAGAGACTAGTCTTGGCTTAAAGATGCAGGATATCATTCTGATTTCAAAAAGACAGTCATACTGACAGGTGGGCAGAGCAGTCAATGACATTGCCTCTTTTAAGCCACTAACCCAGTTACTGAGGAAAGTGACGCTTCTGACAATATCTCAGGTCAGAAAATCTACCTCAGGAGTCTCAGGCAGCCAATTCTCATGATGTTTTTTTCTGTGTGTTTGACTGACCTATCTCTCAGGAAGCCGTTATTGCCTCAGTATTGATAATCCTACATATACGTATGCAACAAAACAGACCTCCCCAGAGTTTTGTGCTTAGACATTCCAAATATATACGATCAACACTGCAACCAAAATGAGGTAGAAAAAATAGGGTTATCTTTTGTTTATGGGTCTCTTTCTTTCCCGTGAATCTAAATTGTAGCCAGACATTATCACTCATTGTCTTTTCAACCTCCTGAAGCATGAGAGGGTGAAGTACTCCCGTGAGGAAAATGCAGGAGGGAAACTTATTCACAGTTCATCATTAGGGCAAGAACCTCAAGGCAATTCCTATGTTGCTGCTGGGCCCTGGCATTCAATTAGTCCATTCATTGTTGATAGTTTTTGTTCTGCTACCAGCCTGCTCCCATCTTGTGAGGTTCCCTCTGCAAAGTTCAGGGAAGCAGATACACTTTCTTCTCTTAAAGATTCATGCTCAGGGTGTCTTCGACTTAAATAGCACCAAATGCATTATGTGAGCTCCCTATGTTATCTTATGAATTCTCAACATACACTCCAGCTATGCTATCCCCGTGGAAGATATTTGCAGAATTTACTTTTACAGCTGTGTGCTTCTTTGATGGAATAAGCAAGTTCACCTATCATTTTAATTGGAACTTCATCCTGCAAGTTATTATTAATTCTGAATGGGGAACCACACGTTGGAGAGAAGGGTAGTGCTTTCGGATTTGATAGGACTGAAGCACGAGCTGAGGGCAATCTGTTGTAAGCAGTGGAAGTGGAAGCTGGGAGGCAAAGGAACCATTTTCCTGTAATCACTAATTAGACTGGTTTGCTTTGTACATCAGTTTGTGAAATACTAAGCGGAAGCTAACTGGTTATTTCTATGTCTTTGTAAGCCTCACTTGTGGCGAGCAATATTCAAATTTTTAACCTTTTAGCCAACTCTAGTAATGGCAACGTGTCTTTTGGTGCTTTTAAAAAGCTTGAGAAGAGCTGGTTGTATGTTTGCTCGGTTGACTGAATTTTGCCACATCACATGTCAATCTTTTGAAAGTGCTTCTAGGTCTGTTAAATCATAATGCACACTACAATGACTAAACTGTAGTACATGCCAGAAAGACAGCTGCAAGCCTACAGCTATATTTTAAAGGGCATTCCACATTCCCTGTGTTATCACAGTTAATTACCGGAAAACTCACCATTTTGAATTCTGTCTTTAATGTGAACCCATTTGAAATTCTGATTTGGAAGAGGACCCTTTGAGGAAGACAATCTATAAACTCAGTGCCAAGACTTTCACTGCATATAAAGTGAGTCCCTTTATTGGCCCTGAAGTTCTGGGTTAGAAAGAAATGGCAAATATGGAACAAAACATAAGACATCAGGACAATTGAACAATATCTTGTTATAGCATTTCTTAGTGTAAATTTTGCAGTCTTTTCCTAAGGAAAATCCCTACTTTCTTCAATAAAATATTAGATAAATTGGACCTCTTTTTGTTATTCTTACTAATGGATCAATAATATGTTCCAGACATATTTAAACATATGCCTAACTAAAAAGCAATGAAAATTTAAACATTTGTATTTCTGCATTTTTAAAAAAAAAAAACAGATGGAAGTTTAGGGACTTGATTACTCTGGTTTTTGGGTTTGCATTTGTTTGTGGTTTTCTTTTGCCCTAACACAGATAAAATGTACTCACCTTGCCTCCTTGCCTAGCTTTGTCATGGGAGAGAAAGACTATCGGTGAGATAGAGCCAGGGATGATAACACAATCAAAGACTCTGACTAGACACAAAAAATATGTTTGACCATCATTCACACAGATCTTGTTCTAGATCTTCGTGTCTTTCTCAAGAAAATGTTAACAGTACAACCTGCCTTTAGAAGAATTACTGCTTTGTCATGAAGAGAGAACTTAGAAAACTATACACTGCATATTGTAGTACACACCAATTGTAGTAGATGCTGTACAGAAGACAGAAAAGTTCCTCTCTCTCTCCAAATGAGCTGACAAATCAAATGCCAAATAATAAGCGTGGGTGATGAAGAACAGGGAAATGAAGTAAAGATGATCTTAATACACAGACAAAATTAAGGTACACAGAGGCCAGGTCAGATTTTGAAGCTGACTTTGAAAGAGGAAAAAAGAAGGGAGCGAGGAAGTGGAAAAAACACTTTTTTTGGAATTTGAGTGGAGAAAGCAAATAGCTTGATTAGTATCCCCAAATGTTCTGGCTTAAAGTGGTGTTAGAAATTTTACCAGACCAAGAGCTTGCCAATGCATTTGGATTAGGTGTTTTACTAGACAGTCAAACATCTGGGGCATGAACATTAATTAATGACTGAAATTTGAAATTCAGCTGGTGTCAAGTGCTTACAATGGGACATGAGGTTGAATCCGCCTCTGTTGTAGACAACAGAGGTGTATTTGTGCAACAGTAGTTGAATCAAGACCTGTCTTAAAATCAGTCAGATTTATCTGCATTACTCCTAATAGGAAGTTCTTTCACAGCCACACCACAGACTTTTTCTTATAGTTTCATTTGAAGAAACAAGAAATTCATCTGAGGAAGAGCTTATAGTGAAAAATGTACATCAGTTTGGGCAACTTTTCAGTTTCAAAAGAAACTTTAGCGGGCAAACTTGTATTTGTCTGAGAAAGAAAGAATGTGATACCAGTTCATGAAAAAAATTTTAAGAGAAACCATGAGATAACAAAGAAACAAATAGACAAATTAAAGATGTGTAACTTCAGAAGAGAAACTGAAAGCACTAGAAAACTTTCACCAGGGTAAATAAAACCAGTTGATTCACATACAAGTTTACAAAAAGCCAGGTGTCACAAATGCCCAAATGTTGGCCACATCAACTTTACATATAACATGAATAGCCAAAAAATATCTATCTAAACAAAACATCCCACCAGGAAAAGAGAGACAGAAGACTAATGAGGAAAACAAGAAAGGTATTCAGTTTAGAGAGAGTAATGAATACTAATGAGATTGAAGAAAAATTGGCATGAAAATTAATTCAGAACATGTCCATAAATCTCCAAGATCAAACTAACATCCAGAAATTACTATCAAGTGGAAACAGACAACCAGCTTGTGTAGTGGAACTGATCCAGCATGTCAGTACTTCAGCAACTGAGAAAAAAACTGGGAGAAGGCTTAAGGAACTGCAGGAGCCCACCAAAGACTGGACCAGAAATAGTCACAGGTCAAAAAGTGACAATAAATGCAACAAGTAATTAGTATCATGTGTAACTAAAAAAAAAAAATAAATTAATGCAAAGTGAAGTTTGGAGGACAAGCTTGAGCTGCTCTAAATGAATGCCTCTCTGGGTGATACTGTAGATGGTTTGTGGCAAGAATAATGGGAGAATGTGGGCATTTTTTAGCAATTAACTTGCCGTTTGAAAAGTAATTGTTGGGTTCAGCATCAGTCAGTGGGCAAAAATGCTACACTAACTTTCAAAATCTCTGTGTTTTATATCATCTGCTTATGATCCTCCTTTAAATTTGTGGCCTGATTCACAGCCTGTTCTCAGTGTGATTTCAAAGACTGTGTTGTATAATATCTTATTTTTAAAAAAATCCAAATATTTTGTAGCTGTTGTGTGGATTTTCATAGGAGTTTTTCAGGAACTGTTTTACAGCAGGGTAATACATGACAATATTTACATACCTGACTGAAAGGAATCTGCTTAGGGAAGAAGTAGATGGGCAGGATGAGCAGCTGATTTAATAGCCTCTTCCCTGACACCATACTGCAGTGGGGCAGGGTGACATAACAGCTGCTCTGCTCTTCATAGGCTACCTCCAGGCCTAACAGCTTTTTAGGGAAAAACTAGACCTTTGTGCCCTTTACTGCTGTCAGTTGGCGTGGGGAGCAAGGAGACTCCTGACACATTTAGTCTCACTGTGTTTTGCCATCTCCATGAAACCACAACAAAACTGAGATCCAAGCAGTGTGCAGTACGGCACCTGTTAGGAATTTCCTTACCCCAGTACCAAACTGTAAGCTGTCAGCTACTGTGTTCTCTAAAAACTGTGTTCAACCTCGTGATGGTTGCTCAGGCACTTAATGCTTGATCATCTGGGTCCCTTGCATTCATGTTTGTTCAGAACCACAGTACTGTAGGTGCAGCTGTAAGGGTTGGGGTCCGTTACTTGCTGTATTGGCTGAAGCCCTCCTTGCTCAGTAGGTTGATACCCAGTTCATATCCATTTAACTTTGTCCGTGCATCCCGCTCTGGAGGGCAGACACTCATGAATCGACACTTGTGAAAAATCTCGTGTGCTGTGATCTGAAATGTCAATAAAAGTTATCAGTCCTGAGCCATAAAAAACTGTAAGAACTGTGTAGGTATACCTAATAATAATAAATAAATACATAAGTAATTAGGTGTACTTAATACATAACTAAATTATTAGGTATACCTAATAATAATAAACCTCTGTGATTTTTCATTAATTAGTAGTTCCTTAACCAAGATATATTTTCTGTTATCCATGAATGCATATATTGTCCTATCTGATGCGTGACTTTAGGTATAAAACCTTAGGTAGAGACAATAGCAGCATTACTGCAAACAGTGTTTCTCTCTAAAGACACTTTGCTCTCTTTACAAAAGAAAACAATGTAAGCTGTTTGGCACCTTCAGTGATCTTAAAGCAGTCCATGGAACCTTACTCAAAGCCAGAGATCTGGTATGCCTTTTGGTCTGAACACCATTAGTAAGAAGGAGACATGCACTCCCTAACTGTACCTGAAACTCCAGTTGCCTGAATCGTAGCCCACTCCGGAAGGTACCAGAATCACCTGAAAAGAATTGTGGCCAAAATGGGAAAATACAGACCAAAATCAATCACCTTGCAATCCTATAAATAGTGAGACCCTTTGAGCTCTCCAGGATGGCAGCAGGCTGTGACCCAGTATTTCCCCCTGAGTGGGGACACCTCTCAGGGCAGATTTTCTGAGGACAATAAAGTGTAGATTTCACGAGGATATTAAAGTGCAGATTTCACAAGGATTTCAAAGAGTAGATTTTGAAAAGATTTTGAAGAGTAGATTTCACGAGGATTTCAGAGATTTTCTGCTGACAAATGCTGATGAAGGAAAAGAGTGTGTAATTCACTATTATTTGGTTTCCTGAGGTTTCAAAGATCCTTTGGTACCAATAATTTACTACCTTTTTCAAAAACAGATACATCTTAATTGTATAGGTTAACCTCTATATCTGTTTGTGTGTGTTTGTGTGTGTGCGATTTCAGCTAGGAAACTTTGTTGTAAGTCTCGTGTTTGTGTGCGTGCAATTTGATTTAAGAAACTTCGTCTTAAGTCTCATGTGAACTTTGCCATTTTTGAATCTTTAACTAAGTCGCTGTGTTGATTATAGCAAATTTTGTTAAACCACTCTGACAATTAGCTGGTGTTTAAGTATTGTTAAAAGTCATATAACCTAATCCTGTGTTAATAAATGTTAAATTGCTGCTACCTCAAAGTTGTGCAGGATCTTAAAATTAACATTTTGTGATACATGCAGATGTACTGGAAACCGAGTAACCGCAAGCTCCAGCATGCAAGGCATAGCTACGTTTATTTCACGGTGCAGCTTTAATGAATTCCAGCAGCTTCTAACTGCACAAGAAAGCAGAGCAGGCAGCACCAGAAGTTTTATAAACCATTCAAAGAGATATTAGCCAGATGCAGTAGAGCTCCCACCTGTCTTACAATACGGAGTAACTGAATGCCAGGTATTCAGTGACTCCATAGTGACCAGACATGCAAAGAATAATTTAAAGATTAATCTGAAACACAGGTAAGTACGTACAAGTCAGCATAAGAAAAAGAGAAATTATATGTACTGCGTATTAATGCAAACCTCTCAGAGGCTTCATGACTTCAAACAACCAAAAAAGAATGGTTATGTGGCTGGTATTGGCTGTTTTATCCTGATCTGGGACAATTAATGAATAAAAAATACTGCAACATTTAACAGGAAAAAAAAATTTCATTTTTGTCTAGTTATTTAAATGTAATAATAGTCACCGGGCTGTTTTAATGCTCAAATAAATACATTATACCTGAGTTCTGTGTCATTCTTAATTTGACTGTGCTTAGAGGAGCGTGGGGACCGGAGAGAAGACTGAAAATGAAGTTTGCATAAATGATCTCATTTGTGCACCAGGAGATTCCTTGAAATTGTATCATGTCCATAATGAGTAGATTATATTGAGTTTTGGAAATTCTTTCTTTGGTGAAGGTTTTTTGACACATCCAAGATTCATCATCAGCATAGGCAGGAGTTATCTATCTGGCAGTACCATAGAAGCAATGCTTTTAAGTTTAAGGCTTAACTTTGTGATATATGTGTTACCATATGAATTAATTTCTGCTGATTGACCCTGGTGAACATAGAAAAAGTTATGAGATCAATAATATTTAGATACTTTATCTGCCTACCACAATCTGTTGCTCTGTTTGAGAAGACAGTATTTTCCAAGATACATTTTTTAACTGGCACAAAAACTGTCAAAGAAGATAAACTATCTTTAAATCAGAAAATAGCTTCTTTCCTGCTGTCTTATCAAACACCACCATATAGTTTAGAAATGTGTGCTTGCTGAATTACTAATGGAAAAAAAATTATGTATCAGACTAGAAGTTATGACACTTGATTTGGGTAAACATGTTTAAAAAAATCTTTGCCTCCTAGAAATAAAGTAAAGCATTTGGAAATGAAATATTTAGTATTACTTTGTGCCAGATGAATGGGAAAATATAGGGGGGAAAAAAACCTGAAATTCAGGTATTACCCCCAAAAAATTAAGTGTTGAAGTGTGAAGTATAAACAGAAAATAGAACTTGGAAGGCATGCCTTGGATAGCTGAAGTATCATCGGTGTCATCAGAAGCTTAAACATGGAATTTGAAGCCCAGCTGTGAATATCAGTGAGTCATCTTACAGGTTAATCAAACATTTGCAGAAAGTTTAGTCAATATGTTACTAATGTTGAACTTCAGATTATATTAGTATTGGTAGTTAGCTGGGACATGGTAACACGGACTGCATAGTTGATTGGCTTAACGTGTGACACTGTCACTTGAGCAGAGTGCTGGAGGTTCCTGGTTCTAGTCTCCGGACAGCAGGAGCTCATCACTGAATGGGTGCATTAGATGCAAGGGCTGCTAGAGACGAAAGAGCTAAAATCACTGTCTGACAGCAAAATCAGACTGCAAACACTGCTCACCACCACCTGCCCTCCCCCCCAAGAAAACCCAAAGCTCTTCCAAGCTTTATGTCTGTGTTGGAATAATCCCTGGCACATTCTAGTCCCTGAACTCTGTCCAGGAACTGTCTGATGACATGATAGCTGTTACACATCCAAACTCTGCTGTGGAGAGACATAAAGGGTTAACAGTGTGAATAAACATGGCTGAACATTTGGGACCCTGGCCCTGTTTTATTTACTTTTATGGTTGTGACAAACCCTGCGGAGCACCTTCTGTGTTTCTGCCGTAATCCCTGGATTTTAATCTCATCAGAATTAAAAGGCATCAACGTTTTATGAAAACCTGTATAAAGGCAGAATTTCTATTCTGAATCCCGCTTAGTGGAAGAGAAATGGTTTCCCTGAGATTCTGCCTATAATGCTGGTTAATGGTGTCTCGCAATTCACCCTTTAATTTTTGTTGTTGTTGTTGTTGAAATAGGTGTTGTAGCTCTTTGAAGCGGGTGTGCTCAGCAGTCTCCATCCCTTCGCGTGATCATAGGACACATTCTTGCTGCCTATCAGGACAACAGCTGGGTGAGTGTTGCTCCCCATTTCTCAGCCACCGTGCTCTCTGAGGGGTCCCCATGGAGCGCACTTGCTCTGTAGACGTGAGCTAGCCCGGATACACACACAGCGACTGGGACTGTGAAGTGCATCATCCTTAAAACAGAGGCAGGGTCTCTAGTCTCAGGTATAGAGAGTCCACTATGAGGACCTCCTAGGTGTTGTGTTCAAAGAAATAATAAAATTATGATTCAGTGAGCTACCACTGCTAGGCGCTATGATGCTAAAAGAAAAAAAAAAGGAAAAAATATTTTAGGTACCTTATTGACATTTTTGTTTATTTGGAAATAAAGAATAAACAAATTATTACTGGAGGAAACTCTCTAGATGTTGTATTTTATCAGAGTTACAAACTAGGCCTGAGATATGACACCAAATTCACAGGAATGTGCAAGAAGTGAAAATGGCTGAAATGAGGGATGTTTTAGCAATCAGAAGCCATGTGATCAAATTGTAAAGAAGGTAAGTTCTCCCATGAGTGTTTTTTCACGGAATCACGGAATCACGGAATTTTCAGAGTTGGAAGGGACCTCTAGAGATCATCTAGTCCAACTCCCCTGCCAAAGCAGGGGAGTTTTAACTTAACTATGGCTCAAAAAAACCATATACTTTTTCCTTGTGTTTGTTAACATGTTGATATAAATTACATAATGCATAGGTTTTCAAACAGTTGCCTGAATTTGTGATCTACAATATATGTATGATAGCTAATTTGGAAACTTAATGAATTGTTTTTATTGACTAAAATTAAAATGAAAAAAAATTCTCTAGCACAAGGACATATTTTTCTTCCAGTTACAATTTTGTGTTCAAAGATTGTTCCCTCGCTTAACATAAGAAAATTCATACCCTGCAAACCTACATTATTTAGTACTCTCCATCTTTCAATGTATTATTTAACTTTCAAAAACATACCTGAGGACATAATCCAACAGAACTGTAGCAAAACAAACCCCTCCTCTCCTGCCTAAAATTATAAATAGACTATACTTGTTATTTGTGGTACTTATTTTCAGAAGAATGAACTGTGAAGAATAGCTTCAGGTAATGAACTGATTTTATTGCTATAAGCTTAGAACCAAGCAAAACAAAAGATAGAAAAATAATACTTCAGCTTCATCCAGGAATATATTCTACGTGTACATTCCTCCTGTAGATGGTGAGTAAATTCAAATGCAAGTATAAGAACATGCCTAAGTATAGACCTGTTTCAAGCCAATGCAATTTGAAAATCAGTATCAAATCTTTAAAATCCCATCTTCTACTGAATAGAATACCACCAATCACTACTTTTGATAATGGAAAACAGCTGAAGTAAAAAAATGAATGCAACTCTAAAATGTATGTTAAATAGAAGAATCATAGATAATAAGTATGCTTAAAAAGCTGTATTTAGGTCAATAAAAACAATGTATTTTCCACACACAAATTGTGTTTACAGCATAAAATAATTCATACAGTTGTCCAAAACACGTATACATACAAGTTTATTTTTCAAAATTGTGGTTCCTTTCAGTAAGTTGTTAAGTAAATTGTTAACTAACTTAAAAAGACAGGAAGTTCATTTACATGATAATTTGAATTTAAATCAGTAAATAATTCTTGCACGTGAAGTTACATCATTGACTTTCAACCATATAAAGTACATTAAGCAATAAGTATCTATTTCCCTGTAGGAAAAATAACCCAATTATCTTACAAACTACCGTTATCAGTTTAGTAACTAAAATAAGCATTTGCTGAAAGTAACTTTGCTCATTTTTTTTCAGAAGGCTATTTGAAAGGCGTATATAACTCAGAGACAGAGCAATATGGTTATCATTCAAATTAATATTTTTACATACATTAATACACTTTTCTTCTTTTTCAAAATGTATGTTTAGAGTAGACTAAGAAGGGACTCTGGGAACTTTTGGAACTTTTCTTCCTGTTCTTGTGCTTATTCAAATGTTTTTCTCTCACCTACTGATCACAAACTTTAATTTATTCAGGGAAGAAATCCCTAAATTTTCACTGAATGTAAGTTAGTCGTAAGTAGTATTGCACCTGCAAATGCCTCAGAATTTAAAGGTAGATAATTTATTTCTGTGTTTCTGCTGAGATTGCAGCCACTGGTGCAATGAAAGACTCAAAAATTGCTACTGATGAATGAAAATTCAAAGGCACATTAGACTTTTGTGCACATGCAGAAATTATTCATGTGTAGCAAACTAAACACAATTATTACTCCTTTCTGGTACTGATATATTATTATATTTTCTAAATGTAAGCCATGGGATTAAACAACTGAAGACAGAAGTGTTGATTTTAATGTCAGCTTTACCCTCTGCAGAATAAAAAATAAAGAGAATTCCCTCCACATGACCAATCATTACATTGTGCACTAAAGGTTTTTCATAATTGCTGGAAGTTTGTAATAACAGAAATGTATCAGTGAGCAGTGGAAAACCTCAGCTTTAAAATCTCCCATACTTCACTGGATTCAATTGTTTGGTCCCATTAACCATTAAGACTTCTGTTTTCCCATTCATGTCCACAGGATGCATAGGATTTCAGAGGTTAAATCACATATACTTTGTATACATGTACATGAATATGTACACATCTATATGTGCTATCTTTAAGACTCCAGACAGCGTATAGATGGGGACCCGTTCTTGCTACCTTTCGTTGCCTTCCTTTGTCTTATTTACTGTGTAGTGATGGACCTGACATTTTGCACTGAAAAAATAGATGAAAATCCACAACAACGTTATGTTATGAATACCATAAAGGTTTATAAGGCAGGCAACACTTATAGGGAAAAATCCTCTATTAGAAAAAGCAATATATCCAAAGAAATGTACAGGCTTTCAAGTGCACAAGCCCTTTTCAAGTCTGAAACAGAAAAATTCAAATAATCACTGCCACAGTGGTTACTATTACTGTTACACAAAAGATTACTACTGCTTCTTGGAAGACCATGAACTGCACTATGTCTAATGTTTTAATGTATAACCTCTGAGATCATGGTTGTTTTACAAAGCAGAACTTGTATTTTCTTTGGATTTGTTAATAAGCAAAGTCAGTTTTCACTGAATAATCAGCGCTGTTTCATTCAGCAGGCCATTAATTATTGTTATGCATTAGCAAATTTTTTACTAGCAAGGTGAAGAGAGAACACTGGTCATTTTAGGCATAGGCAGCATAGTAAACAAGCTAAGATAAACTATTTTTCATGTTATTTTGATGGGATGTTTATATTATGATAGCAATTACGTGCTCAAGTCACGATTGTTGTCATGCTGAGCCAGGTACCAGTCAAATAAAATGCCCTACTCTGCTGAGCATAGAAAAGCAGTAGTAACTAGATATTCTGAAATAACATTGGGTCATACTGAGTTCAGGTTTCAGTAATGATATTGGAATGGCTTCCTTCCTGTATCAGCATCTTCTTTGCTTCTAGGAGCCTGGGAGGAAACTCAGACCACACTGAAGTTAAAATATTGGTTAGCTGATTACTTGTTTTTATTCTGTTTTATTTATTACACTGTATAGGTTGCAGATGATTAATGCTGGATACAGTTTTCCTGTAAAAGCACTTTGCCACATGAGTGAAACACCCGTTAGTACCAGAAGAACTGATCATTACAACAACACTGCCTGGGTTCTGCCATTGGACCTAACAGTTCATTATGAGTCTTTGAAATGTCCAGAACAGCATCACTTCTCATTAGTTTTATGTGATTAACTATTCTGATAATAATTTTAGAAGCTCCATTCCATTACACCATTTCAAAGTAGTTAAAGGTAATAAAATAATTATCATGTAAGAGGGCTGTGCACTGCTGTTGTTTTGTTTGTCACACATAACTGCCTGGGAAAAGCTGAATGAAATTACTAAGTGCTCCTTTTGTTTGAAATGGTGATTCTCTGCAGTCACGGGGCGTTCCCACTCTTACTCCTTTCAGAGTACTTAAAATATAAGTATGAAGTTAGTGGAAAATTATGACAGAATTATGCTGATCTATTTAGCAAGGATTAGCAAATAAGAGGCATTTGTTTGCTGTTAGCATGAGCATTACTGACACCGTGTTGCAGGTGTGACATTATTCTTTTCTCTACTTACTGAGAGATCCTGCTCTTGCAATATTGCCAAATAGTTGCACAGACCTCACCAGTATGCTGGGTATTTACTGCAAATGAGTGCCTAGGCTGTAGGGACATATCCATTCATTATGCTAGCTCCATCAAAGTCCAACAACTCGGTCCACTGAGATCTACTCTTCCAGCTAACAGCTCAGTCAATATCTTCTCTGCCATGTCTCTTCAGATCTTCAAGGTAATATTTTGCTGTAGGCAATATGGATTGGAAAAAAAGAATTTTGGAAAGCTAATTAGAACAAAATGGGCAGTTTACTTTTGTAAAGTTCACAATGCCAAGAAAAGTTGTATTTTAATTAAAAAATAAATAAAAAAAACCCAAAACAGATTAGGATTTTTTGAACCGCAGCAGTTTTTTGTGCTCTTGGACACTTCATGGATTTGCAGATCTGTTCCAAGCATTCACTCTGCGAAACAAACCACAAAGGTCTTAAAAGTACAGTGAGCAAGTACAAGATCTAAAAGGACAGAAGATCTTTCAAAGAGAGCCGTATCAGCCTGTCCACTTTCTCAGGAGGGAAACTGGCTAAACCTGTGGTCTGTGTTTCTTGGAGTTTTATTTCATTTTCAAGGAGGATTCAGAAGAGAAAAATTAGACACCCACCAATCTGAACAACCAAAAGCATCATGCAGTTGTGCTTTTTTTTGTACCATAATAGCACCTAGATGGGGAAACCAGATTGGGATCCCTTGTAGCTGCTGTGCATATGTATTACTAAAGCAAACCTTAAAGTTGTGAAGGACTTAATGTCTTAGCAAAAGTCATGAAAGTACTATGACTAAAATACTAGCCAAGGTGGACAAATAGTACAGCAATTAGTTATGGGCACAGTTCACAGCTGAAGCTTTCACTTCACTTCTGTTTTTATCAGTAACAATAAGTAAACCAGGAAGAAATGGTCAGTGACTTGCTGCAGCACATAGACATACACAAGTCTATGTGACTGGATGGAATTGATGCAAGAGTTCCGAGAGAGATGGCGGAGGTGCTCACCAAGCCACTTTCCACCATTTTCCATCAGTCCTGGCTGACTGGGGAGGTCCCAGCAGATTGGAAATTAGTCAATGTGACACCCATGTACAAGAAGGGCCAGAAGGAGGATCCAGGAAACTACAGGCCTGTCGGTTTGACTTTGGTGCCAGGGAAGCTGATGGAGCAGATCATCCTAAGTACCACCACGCAGTATGCACAGGACAACTGGATGATCCAGCCCAGTCAACATAGGTTTATGAAAGGCAGGTGCTGCTTGACTAACGTGATCTCTTTCTACAACATGGTCACCCGCTTAGTGGATGAGGGAAAAGCTG
>RSEF01000031.1:44821020-44887064 GCA_003993805.1 Himantopus leucocephalus | reverse complement strand
GGTCTTTTCCAATCTAGGAGATTCTGTGATTCTGTGATCCTGTGATTCTGTAACAATTTGAAAAATTACAGGTGAAAAGAAGAGCAACTGGCCCCAGTCAAACCCAGGGTCCAGCTAGCATGATATCCTGTTTTGGATAGTAGCCAGTCACTTATGAATGGGGAAGAGTATAAGGGAGAGATGCAGAAATGCTTTCCCAGAATACTCTTATAGTCTTCAGCAATTCAACTCAGAGACTTCATGAAGTTGTGTCATGGTGTTAATAGACTTTTGCAGATTTTTCTTCCATCAAGCAGTCAGGTTGCTTTCTGGACACACATTAGCTTGTAGCATCCAAACTATTCAGAAGCGTGAAGTTCCATACAGGCATTATCTATCCTGCATAGTGAAAGGAACTGATGTTACAAAGATGCTTGAAAGAGGGTAAGGTCGTGTTTTGGAGAGGAATGTGAATCAGGCAAGTGAGTGCTGAAGACTGGTCACAGTCTTTAATGGCAGTAGCAGTTTCCAGGATCACTCAGACAGTGAGGCGGTGGTAACAAAGAAAACGCTTGCACTGGCTGACTGCAGAGCTTTGTAGATCTCTACAATCTGCCAGTGGGGTTAAACTCAAGACTTTTGTGTTGCTTCTTTATATATGTTGCAACGCTACAAAATGAGGAGGAAGTGTAGGAAGAGCACTGCATTTCCAGTGACTGCCCCTCATATTATCTTGGCTATAATGCCCCCCTGTCTGGAGTTCATAATTTCAGATTTAGCTGTGGCTGACTCAGCCACTTTGTTACCCTGCAACTCTTAGGCTGAAAGAATCTGTGAAGAAACTTGGCAGCGAGCTCTTTTCCCTTGGCGAATTCTACCTTCTCCTTCCTTCACTGACGCTGGTTTTGTTGTTAAAAAAATTTCTTCTAGCCATCAAGGGCAAAAGGGCAAGTAGAAATACCTCCTAGGGTCAGACTCCTTTCTGTTTACACTCTTCATCAAGCTGGAGTGAATATGTGTTTGTTTTTCCCACAGGCCTGTTTAAAGCATGCAGAATGTTTAAAATGGCTGCACAATGATTTAGTGCTACTAAAAGTGGCAGTCAGACAGGGTAAAAAGATAGTAAGATGGGGATCTTTCCTGACAGCTCTAGAAACCATCAGCGCTCTCCTTTTGTTCAGCTTTACAGCACCATCCATTATTGTCAGCATCATTGTCATAGCTGGAATGTGACAACCTTCTTTTTCCTAAAGGACTTAATTTGTGATATAAAACATTCTTAATAAGCTTAATGCACATTCTGAGGGGATGGGAGGCAGCAGGCTTAATACTGTAAGGTGCTTTCCACGCACTGTAGGAATGGCAAGCTCTCAGCACAGTTTAACTTCAAGGTCAGTGAATGCAAGCAAACTCATTAAAGCATTTATGGGGGGCCTGGATAGATTAGATGCCCTTACTGACCTCTGCACCATTGCTTTCATTCTCCTGCAGATAAATAAATAAAAAGGCTGTATTGGAACCATTTATTTTCGGTGTGAGTGTTATTATCAGTATAATTATTGCATACATTCATACCTTTGTTCTTCTATTTTGTATGTTTTGTGTCTTGTTTAGAAAACACACATTTATTGCTTTTGAAAATGTATCTGAAGAATGTATATGCAGTCTTGTACTTCCTATATCCAATGACACCTATGCTTTCAATAACTTACTGTTCATTTTAAATATATAAAGCAGGCATTACTTTTATCCATTTTTCTTGACTAAACCCATGTGTTGGCATGGGAAAAGACTTTTGGTTGAGGATTGTTGGTTTTTTTTAATTTTGTCTTCTTTCAGTTAATTTTAACTTCATTATTAAGATGAATTGTAATGATGTTTAAAACCCTAGAGGCGAACTGGTTTCATTTGATTTCTTCTGGTAGATGAGAAAAAAAATGTTAGCAGTTGCAATCTTCTGTGAAATGTATCCCATACTCTTGAGCTTACATTTTTAATGTGCCTTTCAAACAAAAATGGATTTCTCTCTTTCTTTTAAAATAAAAAACAATGCATATTTTATGAGAAAATGAATACCTTTGATATTTTTTTTGAATTGGTTGATAAGCATTCACAGCTAGGATGATGAGAGGAACAGTTACCTTCTTAACTATTCATAAAAATCTACATTCTTTCACACTTATTTTTATTTCTTTAAAAAAGTTTTATCAAGCTAGAATGCACAAACATTTGTGTAAAATCTTTCAGAGATAATTATTATTTAATATCGTGTATTTCTGAGTTGCTGTCTGCTTTATGTAATGCAAACCACTACTTCTAGGTTAATCCAGCTACAAGCATTGGTAGTATGTGTTGAGGTAAATGCAAAAAACTCTGGAGAACCAGAGATCTTCTACCTTATATGAGTAAGCGTTAAAAATATTTTATAGCTATCTCAAATAGAATTGCTGTCTATAGTCTCCTATCTGAACCTCTATATGAATCTATAAACCCTTGGACTTGTGGCTTTGTATGGTAATTTGATATAGTGACTGGCATAATTGTATGCTTTTTGCTGTATGAGCTGTTCCTTTTTCATCTCTAGTAAACTGGGAGTTGTGAAGTTTGAGCACCTCCTCCTCCTCCCTCTCCTGGTTAAAATCCCAGGTCTTCTCTTGGTCTAATTATTAGCAAATTGCTCTTGCTAGATCAATGGGCATGCTTTCAACTCTAATAAGAATGGGGAAAAAAATCTTCAAAGCTGAGGTATTTTTAGTCCTACAGTCTGATTGATTTTTTTTTTTTTGGTGTGGTACAAAACTCTGGTATGAAACTTCCTTTAGATTCCAATTCAGATTTCAGATTTAAACCCAGATTTTTTTTAAAACCTAGCCCTGTTTTCTGTAAATCCTAAGGAACAGAATGTCTCTTGGGAACAGCTTTTTGATTTGTCTATTCCTGTTCCCTGTGCCCAATATAATAGTGGAAACTTTCCCCAGCTTTTTGGTGTTAGGCACGATTTCCAAAATATTTTTGCTCTGTGAATAGCTACTCAGTCTGGTAGTGAAATATCGTTGCCCTACTGCAGAACACAACAGAGTGTTCTTTCAGGCTTTCCACAAAGTAGTTTTTCATATTAAAGTGTTATTAAGAGTAAAAGGAATATCATTCCTACAAAGACATTTCCTGATTAGAAGTGCGTCAAATGGTAATAATATTTGCAGGTAAAAATGAGCATTGAATTTCTTCTGGTGGGGAGTAAGAAGAAAAAGGGGCTAGGACAGTTGCCACGTGAAAACTTCCTGGTCAAAACTATATTTTAATCACTAAAGAATGCTGGAGAAGCCAAACTAAATGCTTGTCTAGGGTAACGAGTTCACCAGGGAGAGCAATGGCTCTGTTAGGAAGAGGCACTCTGGCACTTTTGACATACCACAGATCCTTCCTCAGCAGCAGAAGTGACGAAAACAATTGTCAGAGCTGGGAGGGGGCAAAGAAACTGAGAAGACTTCCCCAGCAGAGGCAAAACCTTAAGTTTAATGCTGTTTTAAGCAGGCAAGTGCTTTGCAAATGCCTTGAGCTCAATCAAGATGGTAGAATTCTGAATTATTTTTCTAGAGGTTTCAAGAAACTATATCCAGAAATGTTTTTGTCTTGGCATTGTTTCATTGATATATTTACTGTGAAAAAGATACTGCTATGACTATTCAGCAATGACACCTTGAGTTTATTTTAGCTGTAATGTATGTCTCTAAACATGTTTAGATGCCTTAATTCACAGTGACCAGAAAAAGCACACACATAACAACAGTGTGCAGCAAAAGTCACAGATGTGTTCATAGACATCAGATTGCATCACGGCTCTCTAGTCTATGGAAACACAGAATTTGAATTGGAAACGTCAGCCCATTTGAACAGCTATTTTGAGCAACTCCACGTACTGCAATAATGTGTCAGTGTCTTGAGCTTAAAGACATTTTTGAGTGCTTTTTCTGGGTCTACTGAAAGGCTGGCATTATAACAGCGCTGCATAAGAGCTTGCAAAGAAAACTTGAATAAACAAATAGTTATAAATATGTGCCTACGTAAGAGCCTTGTTACCATGTTATTCTTACTTATGTCACCTGTAAACCTGGCTTCATTTTTTCCTCCTCTATAAAACTTTTTTCCAATATGCCTTCCAGGTAGACATTCAGCAAGAAGAATTACATACTAATTTTTTTGGTGTTTGCTTAAGGTTATGTATAAATGATAAAGGAAATCATATGATAAAGGAAATCCAGATTTGTAGCTTGCTAATATGGGTTCATCTCCTTCTCCTGTTGAGATATCTCTTTGGCTAATGAAGTGCGGTGGGTTGACCCTGATTGGACACCAGGTGCCCACCAAAGCCTCTCTATCATTCCCCTCCTCAACTGGACAGAAGAGAGAAAATATAACAAAAGGCTCATGGGTCGAGATAAGGACAGGGAGACATCATTCAGCAATTACCATTACCGGCAAAACAGAGTCAGGGAAAATTAATTTAATTTATTACCAATCAAATCAGAGGATGATAATGAGAAATAAAACCAAATCTTAAAAATCCTTGCCCTCACCACTCCCTTCTTCCTGGGCTTAAGTTTACCGCATAATTTCTCTACCTCTTCCACCTGAATGGCGAGGGGTACGGGGAGTGGGGGTTGCAGTCAGTTGATCACGTGTTTTCTCTGCCACTCCTTCCTCCTCAGGGGGAGGTCTCCTCACAGTCTTCCCCTGCTCCAGCATGGGGTCCCTGCCATGGGAGACAGTTCTCCATGAACTTCTCCAATGTGAGTCCTTCCCATGGGCTGCAGTTCTTCATGAACTGCTCCAGTGCAGGTCCCTTCCACGGGGTATAGTCCTTCAGGAATGGACTGCTCCAGCGTGGGTCCCCCACAGGGTTCCAAGTCCTACCAGCAAACCTGTTCCAGCGTGGGTTTCTCTCCACAGGTCCACAGGTCCTGCCAGGAGCCTTCTCCCTTGTGGAGTTTCCACAGGGTCACAGCCTCCTTCAGGCATCCACCTGGTCTGGTGTGGGGTCCTCCATGGGCTGCAGGTGGATATCTGCTCCACCATTAACGTCCACAGGCTGCAGGGGGACAGCCTGCCTCACCATGGTCTTCACCTCGGGCTGCAGGGGAATCTCTGCTTTTGTGCCTGTAGCACCTCCTTCCCCTCCTTCTCCCGTTGTTTCTCTCACATTTTGATGAGTTTGTAACTTAGATAAAACTGTAATCAAAACAATGCCATTGTTACTAGACCATTGTAATGAACTGGTATCTTGTTGACTGAATAGGAAAAAGAGACCTATTGAACTCTGCATTTGGAATAATACTCATTCACTGTTAACCCATTCCTACAGATAAAATTCTTCACCTATCAGTAAAAGCTCCTGTGAATGTAACAGCTGTTAGCTAATAAATACCATCAGTTATTGCTGTAGTCTCTGAATTGCTTAGTATACACAGGAATAAGTATTCACTGTTCAGCTTGCGTTATGAGTCATCTAAATCACACTGTTGAGGCAGTGTGCTCTCCCCCTTCCCTTCTTTGGCTCCTGCTCCAGCCATAACTGACAGTAGGAGTTGTGATAGTTGCACCTGGACTTTGGGGGATGGACAGCAACACAGCCAAATGCTGTCTGGAATAGTGACCTAGATGTCTCGCTGCTATGCAAATATGACTATAGGTCAATCATCTTACTCTATAAATAGTGGGCCCAGGGCCCATTGAGTTCTCCTGCACAGCAGCAGGCTTCACGCCAGGATCTCCCCTTGAGTAGGGACGTCTCTCAAGGTTACTCCTTGAGGTTAAGAGATTCCTTGCTGCCACAGATCCTCAGTAAGTGGTTAATAGCATGCTGAACTTCAAAATCTCAGCTAAGTGATATAAAGGATTGACTGCACATATATAATCCTTCAGACACAAACCACTGACCAAGTCTGGGTCTAGGATTGGAACCAGGCGTACATAGACTCCTCTCTGAGAAGGGGTTTAGAAAGCAAGGGTGTCCTTTCTGAACCTCCTGACTCAAAGGGAAGGTCTCCCCGACAGTTCTGTCCGACCCTGTCCTCTATGCAGTAAATAATCATGTGTACCTTGCCATCGAATCTTGTTAAAACAGTCGCATTTACTATCAAACTTTGTTAAATCTCTCTTTTATATCAGTATTTCGCTACTTCTCTCTTACGAGTGAAATGAATCACTCCATCCTTGACAACTGTATGGTTTTCTTTAGTAGATGAAACTTTAACAAACAAGACCACAACAGACAGATGGTTTAGATATTCAGACGAATACTTATTGTACCAGGATTCAGGTGCTTCCACGGTTGTCTACACTTCCACAAACAAAGAGTAACACGACCCAACAAATCAAAACATTTTACTCTAAGATCTACTATTGTTCGGAGAAATCTTGACAGATTTATTTTTAATCCATGTGACTGAAGGTATAGAAAGTAAGGAGATGTCTATTAATTTGTTTGAGAACAGAGAAAAGTATGGCCACTAATGCTACGTTTCAAACAGGGAGACATAAGGTCACCTCAGCTCCTAAACTCATGTGTGCATGCAGGCTGTGCTTTGATCCTGTGTTACAATTCCTCTTTCTATGCCTCGGTTCTGTGCAATGGAAATTAGGATGTGGAAGCTAAAAAGGAGCTGCAGTGTGCCTTGGCAAGCTCATGGCTCTGGGGTGCATGCTCAGGACTGTTGAGTACCATGCCTTGCAGTTTGGACAGGGGATGTTTATCTGCTTAAATTATCTATCTAGAGTACACATGTGAAGATCTAGTGTAGAAAGTCTATTTGCCTCTCATATGACTTCTGTTTGGCTATCAGCATGGCTAGCAAAGGGAAATGAATTTACTTTTTTTCCTCCAGCATAATTCTCTAAGTTAACACAACTGAATGTAAAATCCTAGCTGCCTCGAAAAGGTAAAGAGGACTTTTAGACTTCAACCAAGAATATAACCCTCACTGTGAGGATTCTGTTCAAGGGTCTTTCCCGTGCCTGCTTTACCTGTGTCAAACAACATTGCGATAAAGGATTCTCCAACAAGAAATGATCCATGGGACGCTCTGTGCTGAAGCTATAAAGAAGAGTAACAAAGCTAAGAAGACTTACGTGAGGGTCACTGTGTTCAGGCACCTTCTAAACAGAATTTAGATCATTTCGATCAATTAATACAGCCAAAAAAAAAAAAAAAGCGTAGAACTTCTTAGTGAATTGGAGAGAAGCCTAGTCCTGGGACACTTGAGATTTTGCTGTCCACAGAAACCAACCTAAGAGGAGTGTTGAAGGCATAGGAAGAAAACATTTCTATGCTGCTTGTTTGCACTAGCACGTTGGGAGCTGAGTTGATCAAGAAAAGCCAAAGTTATTGTGGAGGTTTGTTTCATTTGTCATTTACTATTTAATTCTTACTATGTTTTCCAAGCAGGAGTTGCTTGCGCTTTTTGCCACTGAAATTTTCTCTAGGTCTCTAACTTGGTGTAGGTAAGTGCAAAGGATTCTAAAAAATCAAACTGTGGTTGGGAACTCAGTCTTAAGTTATTTGCTGGACTGTGAACCAATGCATATTTTGTAAACATCTGTAGTAGTTTAAGCTACTACTGCCCTCCAGCTGCTTGTTACTACCCCTCTGCTATTGGGTCTTGCTCACACAGCTGTGCTAATAGACTGTTTCTTAGTCTACTCCCTGCAATATCAGCAGAGCTAACAGGTTTGACCTGACTTGATTGATATGACCTGAATCAGATAAAAACTCACACAAACTGCTCTGTTGACAGAGCTTTTTGGGCAGTAACGTTCAGAAGAAAGGAACCATAAGAAGTATCAGTGTTGTAATTTCATGTCATCGCAGCTGGATCTGGAAGAAAACCTCTGGCTATGGACTTTGTGTTTAAAGAAAATTGAAACTCTTTGATATGGTTGACACTGTGTGACATAAAGACACTGATATGAATACTATTTGACCATCCCCAGAAAGCAGACCAAGAAGTAGGCAAACACCACCAGCACTTGCTGACTCTATATATGGTCTTTCCCAGTAACTGCTCAGGTGTTTTGCCAGGGCAGTGTTAAAAAGCTGCACGCAGTAGGCTCTGTCACAAGTAACTGCCAGTCACCAGGGTTATAAATCTAGCATTTTTCAAAAGCAGAAGTTCAGTATTTAGACAGTCAGTGTCTATGAACCGGATACTGAAAATCACCCACAACAGATTCAGTAGTTTCCCCGTGGGAATCTCCTGTTGCACGATGTATGAAAAGAAGCTGTTTTCTTAGAAGTCAGTATTCTAGTTTTATCACACATTCTAACTGCTGTAGCAGATTTTTTATTAGAAATCTGCTAGTGAAGAAAAGGAAAGTTCTTTTACTTTCAGACATAATTGTATCTTTCAAGCCGCCATACCCTTTCCAAATGATGCTTGCAAGGGTCTCAGCCAGAATAAAGGAAATGAAGTGCAAAATTTAGTAATTTCTTTGCTCAGGGTATCACATCTCAAACTCAGAGAACTCCACTGAGGGTGGCCTAAAGAAGCCTTTAAGTCCTATAGAATTACCTATTTAATACCTGCAGCTGTGTTAGGAGGTTGCCAAACTGTTCATTACTAACCTTTTCTAGGAGACGTTATCCTAGAAACTTTTACTCAACAAGCTTCAATAAACTAGCTCAAAACAGAAAATTTCAGTAGAGGAGTGGCATGAGAGACACTACGCTTTATTATATGATAGCCATTGTTGGTAAGTCCATATAAGATTTTATACATATATTTTTTTCTTTTGCTGTTCTCTGATAGGAGCTAGGAATTTAGATTGCAGAGTGGTCAGCTGAGAGCAATGCAATTAAAAGAAACACACAGGGAGAGAAAGAGAGAACTGTCCCATATTAGCAACAGCTTTTTAGTGAACACTCATTCAGTGATATACCTACAGTGGACCTACTGCAAAGAAGAATTTCTTTTGTGTAAGAGAATGAGAGTCAGACATTCGTAAATACTAACCAAACTGCTTACTGGCCAGATTACCCAACCCTTCCATTGGTGAGGCAGGAATAATACAATTTAGACGTGTCAGGGAGTTTTTGGAAGGCTGCTTACTGAAGTTTGTAAAAACACTTCCGAGACACAGTATACTACACATGCTAAATGTTTTTATTTTATAGTCTTTCAATCCTCAGCAAAATATTGTATTGTATTAGTATTTCAGCGCATCTTCTCACTACTTTATCAGACCCCAGCAGAAAAAAAGTGCTAAGCATCAAATATTTTCAAAATAGAATAAATAAGGAAAACAAGAAGGAAAAGGTTGTTATGCCTTTACAACTACCATTAGAAAGCCAAGCTAAATTCCTTGTCCTGCTGCTGACTGGAAGCTAGCCAGTGTTATTCCAATTTACAAGAAGGGCAAGAGGGAAGACCAAGGAACCTACAGACCTGTTAGTCTAGCCTCAGTTCCTGGAAGAATTACTGAGAAGATTATATGGGGTAATATTGAAAGGCATTTAAAGAACAATGCAATCATCAGGCACAGTCAACATGGGTTCACAAAGTGCTGTTTAACTATTTTGATATCCTTCTATGATAAAGTCACCCACCTAGTATATGAAGGGAAGGTGGTGGATGTAGTTCTTTTGGATTTTAGTAAGGCTTTTGATTCTGTCCCTCAAAGCATCCTTCTGGACAAGTTGTCCATCTGTGGGATGATCAGGTTCATGGTGCACTGGTGAAGAACTGGCTGAAGGGCAGAGCTCAATGGGTTGTAGTGAATGGGGCTGCATCTGGCTGGGGACCAGTCACCAGCAGTTTTCCTCAGGGCAGTTCTGTTCAATATTTTTCTCAATGATCTGGGTGCAGGAGTTGAACGAACCATTAGCAAGTTTGCTGATGATACCAAATTGGAATGTGCTGTTGACTCTTCCGAGGGACAAGAGGCCTTGCAGAGGGATCTAGATAGACTGGAACATTGGGCAAGCATCAGTGGCATGAAATTTAACAAGTCCAAATGTCAGACTCTGCACCTGGGACCAAATAATGCCAGGCACAATTATAAATTGGAAGAAGAGTGGCTGGAGGGCAGCCCTGCAGAAAGGGATCTGGGGGTGCTGGTCGGCAGCAGGCTCAACATGAGTCAGCAGTGTGCCCTGGCAGCCAAGAGGACAAACCCCACCCTGGGGTGCATCAAACGCAACACAGCCAACAGGTCAAAAGAGGTGATTATCCCACTATATTTAGCATTGGTGCGGCCTCACCTTGAATACTGTGTGCAGTTCTGGGTCCCACAGTTTAGGAAGGATGTGAAGGTCCTTGAATGCATCTGGAGGAGGGCATCAAAGCTGATGGAAGGGGTGGAAGGCAGGTCCTCTAAGAAGTGGCTGAGGACTTTGAGCTTGTCTAGTTTGGAGAAAAGGAATCTGAGGGGCGACCTCATTGCTCTCTAGAGCTTCCTGAGGAGGTGAAGAGGAGAGGAAGGTGCTGATCTCTTCTCCGTGGGATCCAGTCATAGGATGCATGGGAATGGCTTAAAGCTGCAGCAAGGGAGGTTTAGACTGGACATTAGGAAGCATTTCTTTACTGAGAGGGTGGTCAAACTCTGGACCTGGCTTCCTAGAGTGGCTGTCAATGCCCCAGGCCTGTTTAAGAGGAATTTGGACAATGCCCTTAATAAAGTGCTTTAACTTTTGTTGAGCTCTGAAGTGGTCCGGCGGTTGGACTAGATGATAATTGTAGGTCCCTTCCAACTGAAATTCAATTCAATTCTACTATTCTAGTCTAGTCTAGTCTAATCTAGTCTAGTCTAGTCTTCCTATTCCATTCTACTGTACTTTATTCTGTTCTATTCTATTCTGTTCTGTTCCATTTTGTTCTGTTCTATGCCATTCCATTGTCAAAAAAGAGGGGCTTTTTTCCAAAGAGGATATGATCTTTGCCCATTTACAGACATCCAGCTTAATAAAGCATTGTGGGCATTTTTTTTTTTTTTATAGTTCACCAACAACGTTCTTTAGCCATTCTGTGCATCTTACCAGCATATTTATCATGCCTACACTTTGCCTGTAAAGACTCTAGAGTGTCTTCACTTTATAAACCTCTTGCTTTATTCTTTCTTTTAGCTAGGAGTCTCTGTGGATAACATTTGTGCTTTGGATGGCAATCCACTGTGTCTGTGGATCCTGTGTGTTGTTTTTGTCATAACCCTGCCATCAACGCCTTGGACTTACACAGCTGTTTTATTAAATCCTCTCATGGTGATTCTTACATTAGCAGTATACAAATATAAATTCACTAATGAAAAGTAGCGAACATCAGATAAGACTCGTTTAACACATATGTTCAAGAATACCTTTGGTTAATTTAGACTGTACAGATACTTAAGTGCTCAAGAGTTAATGTTAAGTGAAAAATTGTCCTCCTCTATTTCATATTCCAGACAAAACATTCTTTAAATGTTCTTCACCAGAATCAAATCCAAGTTGAATCAGAGGCTGAATTCACAGATGGTGAAATAGATAGAAATGAAACAGTTCAGAAGGATACATGCTGGCAGCAGCTCCTAGATCTGCTTATGGGGAGTTACGTCCTTGTCTCACTAGACACAGAAGCAATTGGCACCAATGAGCTGATCAGAGGTTCCTTTCTCAAGTATTTGTCTATATTCTCAGCTTCTGAGGTTGCTCTGCTATGCCTTGGAGCATCTGGAGGAATAATGGCAGTGCCCCAACCTGTGTTTCTAGTTCAGCTCTGCAGAAAGAGAGCCACGGCAGATAATGTGGGAGTCATGACAGAAAATATGCTTTAGGTGGCAATGCTCTGATGTGTAAAGGTAAAGGAAGGTATGGCATCAGGGCTTCTAATGGGAAGTAAGAGGGTACTGGAGGCTGGAACATAGATTGGGGTCTTTTTTTGTGGCAGTGGGATGTGCAGTAGGTAAGTGGAGATAGATAAGGACTTGTTTTCAAAGACCAGGTTTGGGAGGTGGGGAAGCAAGTAGAAGGTAGGAGGAAGGGTGGGAGGATGGAGGAAGTTAGTCCATAGGCCCATTTCTTTCTCCCTCTGTGTGTGAATCTCCATTAAGCCAAGAGCTATTACTGCTCCATATCAAAGGGTATTAACTGTCCAAGATTTTTGCTTGTTCTGTCTTTTCCCTTCCTTCCCCATATATTGACCCTGGAGAAAGTTCAGATTCCATACTTTTATGGAAACTTCAGAATGACTTCTAATCACAATTGTTGCAATGGCTTTTATGTAGGGTAAGATTTATCATGATGCAGTGTACTCTAAACACACAGTCTTCTGATCTTAGTCTGCCTTCAGTGTAGAGAGAATCCTTTCATCCCATGTAAATTACCCCCAAACTCCATTTACAATGCTTCAAGCACAGCAGCATTCAATCTATAGCTTTTTCTTGGGTTTGTCTTGTCTTTCAAGTGGTGCAAAGTTTGGTACGTCTTCCTAAGGACTATCGTCTAAAATTACTTTGGTTAGAGCTAGGACTTCTGCTAAGTAAGAAAAGCATTTCACTGTAATTTTCATTTTGTATTGCTCTCATTTTTTACTTCCAAAATAAATCTTAACTGTACAGAGACAGACACCCTATAAACCCTAAAGATGCTTATTGAGGATGTGGAACTCTGGATATTTATATACAATTGTCCCAGATAAATCAAAAGGTCACAAAACTAAAAGCATTAAATCTTTACATCTTTCATAACAAGTCTGCAATTGTTGAATTTTTGTGGGGGGAATCAAGCTGAATTCAGGATCTTCCTGGACACCGTTCTTCTTTGATAAAGACGTCAAGTTCTGTCATTTCAGAAATACATTTCTATTACAAATATTCCCCAGGAACAACTTTAAGCATCTAATAAACATCAAACCACTTCATCACTGACTTTATTTGTGGCTATATATTCTCTATGGCACCTTTAGGACTAACTAAAATTTGCCATCTTTTGAAAAGCAACTTGGGTGAAACATATCATCTTCTCTTTGATATACAGTAGGTGAAATGTGCATAAACCAGCAACCAGAGAGCTTGTTTAGCCTACTACTTCTCTGAATTTTTTCTTATTCTTATTGCTGAGCTTGTAGCCATAGTGGGCTCTTAAGACTTTAAGTTGCAACAAACTAATGTGTCAGGTTTCCAGTTAAAATAAACGAGTTGGGTTTCTCCCAGAGACAGCAGCTTTTCAAATCTAGCTTGATCATCCATTCTGCTGGTATTTTTATCTGACCGGGGATGACATACCTGTACAGGCTTTTCTTTTTATCCCTTCTTATATTTCAAAGCTTTTTTTCTGCCTCAGACCTGACACTGACAATCCTTTTGTGTTTTCCTTGGTGCCTCAGAGGCTTAATGGTCCAGCACAGTAGCTGAACCTTTAGAAATTTCTTCTGTACCTCTGCAGAGTCTGCTTCAGCAAGGGCCACAGAGCTGTCACTGTGAAAAGTGAGAGGCCCCTGTGGTTAAACATTCCTCAGTGTTTTCATTTCTGAAAGCGACAGCAGAATAGGTAAATGGATTTCTTTCAACCACACAGTTGCCTTACAGCTGTACATAGTCTTCTTGGGGTCATGTAAGGGGGTGAAGCTGTGCTAGGAAGCTGCCTAATTCCCCTTATTTTACTACAGATGATTCATTTGATGAAGGGCTGGATAGTTAACAATTTGAAAAAAACAATTATTTGCAATCCTATTAATGTTAAATACTTGAACATCTCATACAAGCATGTAATTTAAATGCAATTAAACAGTTTAAATGTCAACTATCAATTAATGATTGACTGAGCATTCACTAATTGAGTAGAAATCTTGGGGCTACTGTGATGACCACAGTGAACTAGAAATTCACTACACATAAATTTTTTGGGGATTTTGAGGTATTTTAAAAACAATTTTCCATACAGTTTGCTGTGAGCTAAATACTCTTATTTTAAAATTAATTTAGGGCTTGCTACTCCAAATATTGCCGTGAACACCCTGCTGACTGTAATGGAACTATTCAAAATATATTGGCTACCTGAAAGAGTAAAAGCTTTGCAAGTTATGGACATTCATCTTCTTGAAAGGCAATGATGTTTCTATTTTACATAGCTACATCTTTCCTTCAGTCTGTGTTCTGTGGCCCTATCAAATTTCTCAGCTCTGAGAAAAATCATTTGAATTTTTTCTTTCTAACATGATATTAAGTTGAGATGTTTCTTTGGTTGTTTCGGAGAACTTATTTTGTGTATGCCTAGCTGTTGACGATTTCACATTATTGTTCATATATAATAATTTCATAAATGTTTTATTAGGGGGACTGTTGTATACCTCACAATCTTAAAAACATCCTCATTACAAATATGTATTTTACATAATAGATTCAAGGGGCTTTTTTGTCATAGTGTAAAAAAAGCCTCCTCCTCGATACTGTGTTTTTACTGTTTCTTGTCACCCTGCTGACACAGAGGAACTAACACATATGACTGTTTACTGAGAAACTTAACAGTGGACTTACACATCGCAGGTTGTGTTAGACTAGGACAGTCTGCAACCTAGAAATAAGTGGTATTTTAATGGTTGTTTGGGTGTAGATCCAATGAATCCTAAATTATCTAGGCTTGTCTTAATTTTTCTCCAAGTGGAAGAAACGAAGGTACTGTAAGGAAGTAGTGGGCATAGAGGTGAAAAAATAATTTTTTTTTTTAAATTCTGAGTTGGGACATGAGAATTTTTCCATCTCAGTACCAACTGGAGATTTCTACCATGTAGCCACCCTACTAGAACAGTGAAATGAAGCTATATCATTGCCCTGTTGCTTTTTACCTGATGAGTTCTGCAAGTTGCCCACACAAATTTGCAACATCTTCTGTGTATGGAAGGTTTGCAATAGCAGAGCCACAGTGCTAATAAGGACTACTTTGGCATCTTTGGTTTTGGAACACAATTTTGAATGAGAAGAACTTCATCTACCTGTTACGTATTGTGCCTGGTAGTCCCTTGTGTTGCTTTAAACAGTCAGTAGATAGTTAAGGAGTGAATGGCACAATACTGAACAATTAAAACTCTTGCAGTAACTGTTATCAAAAGGAGAAGCTGAATGACTTTTATTTCTGCTGGTGTGCAGATCAAATGGAAACCTCAACTCCTGGGCAAAATCTGATGTAATGGATCTCTGCTTAGAAACTGTTTCCTGTCCTTTCTTTCCCTGTATCTCAGCAAATTAAAGAACTAAAGAGCTAAAATCTTTAGCTCCACCTTTGTTCTCTACACTGTCCAACTGAAGCTGGGAGGATTTGGAGAGTAAGGCTGTGCGTGGCAGGAATGAGAACATCTGAATTCTTCTCTCAGCTGCAGCATTGGGACTACGGAAGTACTAACAGAAAACAATTAGAAATGAATGATTTAAGAATTTTTTTTATCACATGTGCAACTTGGGGACATAACTGATAAGAGTGAAGCGTTATTATTTTCAGCAGACTCACAGGCTATGGCTGAGTCATGTAGTTTAATATTGTGAGTATTGAAAACATGCACAGTAACAGGAGTTGGGAGAGACAAACCATGCTTCCTGAACTTATTTGAATACCAAGGAGTGATCAACATTCAGCAGGTAAGGACTGCAAATAACTATCATCCTCACAGAAGCCAGTGAACACTGTGGAATTTGACAGGCAGGCAGTTATATACATTCACAGCTACATAGAGCTGCCAAAAGGGGAAACACCAGATTTTGGTAGATTTGGTGAGTGTCCTGTCCTGGTCGCAGCTGATGTGTCTGGCCTCTAAGATGCCTTTTATGTTTTCTTTGAGCAGCTCGACAAACCTACAATATTGGAGAGGTTTACTTGTTCCTTTATTGTCATTTGAAAATTGCTGTCATACCTTTCGGATCCAACCCATGTGTTGTAAAGCAGCTGAAGTGTGAAGTTATACAAGGAGAGCTGGTGAAGCAGACCATCTATGTTCTACCCGCTACAAAAGACTGTTAGGGGTTTTTGAAAGTGCATGCAGCTAGCCATACAGTTGAGAGAAGGCTGAATGGTTAAAGTGTCTGATGTAAACATATTAGCTATAGGCTACTTATTAAACAGATGTGCCCTTCTGCAGTTACCCATCTTTTCGTGTTGATTAACTGGCATGTCACCATGGAAGAAGCCATATGATGAGTAAATTGTCAAGGTTTTACTCAAATCATTGTTTAGGACATTTCAGACTGGGAAAGAATGAAATACCTTACCCTTGCTTATGTTTCTGATCTGACAAATAATAGTCAAGTACGTTGTTGGCCAAAATTTCAATAAGTAGCTTCCTGGAGTTTAGAAACCTTGCATTCACTTTTCTTGAGCAGTGTTACTAGCAGGTCAATGCAGTTTGACTTTGCCCACACAAAACCTATCACATGCAAATGATACAGCCAAGAAAGTGCATGTGCATGTGCAATCATCTGCGTTGACGGAGTGGGACTGTCTTGAAAACCTTTCAAAACGTAATCCAGAATGACACTTTGATCAAGATAAGTTCATGTGACTTGTTTTTGTGGTTCTATGTGTTTCCAGTGGCAAAAATCTTTTGTTAGCATTACAGCTTTGAAAATACTTGGACTCAAGGGGTTTTTATCAGGAAGCTGTACTTGGGCAGTGAAGCAGAAACAAAAATGTTTGACTCCCCCCTGAAAAAAAGAAATAAAAAATATTTTGGGGGACAAATGGGAAGAAAAAGCACAAAAACTAATAATAAATCCTTTTTTTGAACACATTGGGAAGAGGAAACAAGCCAGGCACTCTGTATGGCCAAAGGCAGATAAAATATAAGAGGAAAAGACCAAGACAGAGCATAAAAGTGAAATGAATGTTGTACACCCCTGTTTCATCTTGAAAGAGTTTGGTTTCTGCACCAGAACCCTTTTTTCAAAGATGTACTAGGGGATCAAATGGTTTCAAATTGAATTGATATAAAAGACAGCATAGAATAAATCCCCCCAAAAAGTAGCAAAGAACCATGAAGGTTTGTTAGGAGTTTAAGGGCTCTCAACACTCAAATAGCTAAGTTAATAAGCTGTAATATATAGTGTCATGATTAAAGCTGCCTTAGTGTCACAGAATTAGATGGTGGTTAACGCAATGCCAGTTTTTGAGGGAGGTTCCAGGAGACATAATGGTAGTGACAGACTACTTGTATGAGAGATATTGCTGGGCACTCTTCTGAAAAAGAAGACTTTATATTGTTCATATTGTTCATATGAATAAATAGCAGACACTAAAGAAGAGTTAGGCAGATTTTGCCTTGAAAAACTGTTGTAGTTCTTTGAAGAAGATTGTAAGCACATACACAGGGGACATGAAATTGATATGCTCTGCTTGGATTTCTAAAAGGTATTTGACAGGGTCCCTTCTCAAAGGGTCTTAGAGGAATTCATCTGTCTTGGCATAAAGGGGAAGGTTATCACATTTTTAAATAACTGACTTAGAAGATGGAAAGCAGAGAATTGGAATAAATGGTCAGTATTCGCAAAAGGGGAAGGTTGGCAGCAGACTCCCACAGTATATGTGTTGGGGCTACATTGTCCATAAACGATCAGGGAAAAGGGATGAACAGGAAGGGGACAAAGTTTACTGATGACAGTAAATGATTCAGTGGAGTAAATACAAAGGCTGACTGTGAAGATCTGTGGAGGGAGTGAGTAATAAAATGGCAGATTACATTTCCAAGTGATAAACAGTGGAGGGCAAACAGTGTGTAGGGAATTATTAGGAAAAAAATAGGCAGATCATTGTCACATCAGTTTATAAAGCTGTAGTGCATCCGTGCCTTGAAAACTCTCCTCAGTATTTGTTCCCTCTTCTGAGAAGTGGCAAAATAAATTAGAAGAGATACAGAGACAGGCTACAGGATACCCAAAGGTATGGAACTGCTGCTGTGTGAGAAGCGATAAAAATTGAGTAAGGATCTTCCTTTGCCTTATGGAAGAGGGTAACTAAGGATGTTTTAAAAGAACACATAAAATCATAGGTGAAACAGAGGTAAACAGAGATGCACTATGATTTGGGGGATATCTTTTGTTTATTTTTTGTACCCCCTAGTATAAGAGCATGCCAAAATCAAGTGAGTTTATCATGCATCTGATTCAACATAGGCAGAAAGAGGTGGTTCTCCAGAGGGTGCGTAGTTAATTTATGGGAAGCATTTTCACAGGATGTTCTAGATACTGAAAGTATATGTGGGCTCAAGGGAAAACTGGACAAGTTTGTCAAAGAAAAATTAATTGTTCATTATTAATAGAAAGACACACTTCAATTCACAAAGGACCTAACTGCGATTTTCTAGGGTGTTAGGAGAGCAGATTCATAATTTTTCTCTCCTCTAGATGTGTTGTCTACTGTTGGAGGCAATAGCCTGAACTAGATTCGTATAAGTTGTTCCCTAATTTGTTAGATTCTTTGGTTCTGGAGGGTAACTGACCAATACAGCCTCAAACACAATAGGAAGGAGAGTTGAATTACCCTATTTTGGAAATATTTTTTGGCAGGACATCGAACATATATAAGAAAGTCATACTGATGGATTTTTTCCCTTTTTGCTTGTCCTAACCTTTAAAAATAGAGAAGCCAGTAGATGAAGTTCTACTGTGATAAGGTTATGTTTTTTTGTTAAAATAATCTCTCAGTAAAACATTAAATCTTAAGATGAAATTCCCTTTGAAGCTTGGGAAGAGAAGTAGCACAAGACCTAGGTGAAGCCTTTAAAAGGCCGTAATAGAGTATGTCATGTCAAGAGAAAAAAGACAACATTCATGGGAGCTTCTACCAGAGGACAAGAAGCTTCCCAGCTGCCAGAAAGCCAGGAAAGGACAGCAGCAGCAGTGCAACTTGCTTCCATGCTGTCCCTTCAATTTTCTAAAGGCATGGTTGTATGTACTCTGCAGTTTATCTACCTAAAAAAAAGTAAATGGAGCACATTAGACATCCACTGGGACTGCTGAGAAAGGAGTCTGGCCCAGTCATCGTAGTCATCCGTGCAAACAATAGCTGTCATACATGATCAGATTACCTGCCAGAAGGATCTGATGAATTAACATCTGACTATGCCTCCATTATTCATATCTTACCCAGGGCACTGTTTACCTATGCATAAATACTAGCATACTGCGCCTTGTGTGTGAAATAGATATGAATAGAATCATTATCATATAATTACATGTTGAAAATGTTTTAAATATAGTTTTGTATTTAAAATCTCACTTGCTGTTTGGTCATATGCCAAAGTCACTTTTTAATGGGCATTGAGATTATATTTTATATGTGAGTTTATAGTCAGAGCTCACTGGAAAATAGTGTGTAATTCCTATGCACTTTTTATAAACAAAAACTTTCTGATATTTACTATTTGTTGGCGTGAGTATTTGGGGATTTTCCTCAAAATATGAAGAAAGACTTTTGGGGATAATTTTAATTAAAATGCTAGGGATTGTAAAATTAAACCGGGTTGAGTGGCACTTTTTAGCTGTAAAAAGTTTCAGTGCTGTTTTTTTGAACATCTCTGCTTACTGCTTATTTCCTGTGAACAAGCATTGATTCAGTCAGTGCCAACTCTTCTGTAACAACGAAATAAGAATTCACAGTGCAGAAAAATGTGAACCAGATGGGAAGAACATGTCCCAGTTTTCCTAAAATTAGCATACCTATCATATATATATATATTTATGTGTGGTCTGTTTATGCATATGATTTCAAGAAAATTAAAGGGCAACCTAATGTTTCCCAAATTCTGAACAACATTAAGAGCAAGATTTATAGCTTATGGGTATTACCGGACCCTTTTACTGGGATATAGTGGATCCCACAGCATGATTTATCTCCCCATATTTGTTTTATAGAAATAGTATTTGTATGAACAAATTGAGGAATTATGTGTTATCTGATCTCTTTGTACATCCAGGTTCCTAATCTGAATATACAGGCGTTTGGCTGTAGGCACAAATATCTCCTCTGCCAGATTTGTGGATTTCATACATTTGCATGCAGCTTTGCTGTGCAGGAGAAAGACATTTGCCTTATGATTACATCTACTCTGATGTGCCTATTGAATGATTAAGGGGGTCACACTACTGACTCTGTGGTGTGTCTGCCTAGGGACAATACTAGCAGAGAAAGACTGTTTGGAGAGATATGTTCATACCTTTCTAAAGGTATGGGAACTGTTGTGACTTAGAATACTTCTGCTGCAACTCAGACAAGGATGTCACGTCATGGTGCCTGTCATGGTTTAGCGTCTTGTTCCCTGAATGCCAGATTTCTGGAAGAGCTCTTCCCAATATCGCTGTGGAGGATGGCATTTCAAAGCTTGGGATTTCCCTCTTCAGGGAAATTCTAATGCCATAAGAATGCTTTAATATTGACTCAGGAAAAAAAAAAAAAAACAAACAGACAATTCAAAATGGAACTATTCTGGCTTGATTTTTTTAGAAAACAAGACTGAGCAACACATAAAAAAATGTCCAGGGAATCCCCTGCACTGAAAAGCAGTCTCAGGAGCTGGCAGACCCTTGGCTGAATGTTGCTCCCAGGGACTCTACAGCTATAAAATTGCCATCAGAGTGCGTGGTGGTGTGGTGGCAAGCCCTGAGAGATCAGCTCAAATGGGAACTCTCAGGACTGCAAACTGCTTTCTCCCTTCTGCAAAACCAGTCATCTGAACTAAACACTTCAGATAGAGATGGAGGCTCCTGGGGCTCTTGAGTTGAGGAGCCTGGATTCCCTGGACATCCCAGCTGGGAGCTCATCTGCATGGTCAGGCTTCTTTGCAGCCCTAAGGACCCAGACATCCCCGCAGCCCAACAGCTGAGCCGGCAGAAAGCACGCAGATGTCTTGTGGAAGTTTATTGAAAAAGAAATGCTTCTGTGAAACATTCTGGGTTCAGTGTTTTACATTTTTCAGTGAAAAACTGTTCACTTGGAAAATTCTTGACCAGCTTTTTCTGGAGGCTGTAATTTGAGTGAATTAGGCATGTACTGTGAGAAATGATGACAGATCATGGGGGTGAAAGGAGGAAAGGAAAACTGCTGTTGGGAGAACAGTTGTAACAAGGAATTCAGATAATGTTTTCCATGTTTTGGTTTTTTAATGTTATAGTTTATGTTCTCTTCTGTATTTTCAGGCATGCAGCTCTAAATCACAGATCAGTGCTGCAAAGCAGACAAATAACATGAGTTATATTAGAGAACATGGCTCACTTTTTTTTTTTTTTAGTCAGGCAAGATTTTGTGTTGGATACTATATGTTTACAGAATGCTATTGACAGTTTATATTTCAAAAAAACTACATTAAAGAAAATTTTACTTCCAAAATAATACCAAATTGCAATCAGGAGTTTATATGTGAATGTGGAAGCATGAGTATGAAAAACATAATGGAAAACATTTTTAGGAGGCTATTCAGAGAACCAGCCACGTAACTCCTGTGGGGGCTTGTGGCACAGTTTCCTTTGAAAACATGGTCCTGCATGTTTTGGTACCAGCTGGCCTGCATGCTTTCTGTAACACTGTGGTGGGAGTCACAGATGTTCAGAAAAAAAAGAGGAATCCGGGTGCCTACATAGACACCTCTGTTTGAAAATTAGCGATGATAGGTAAGCTGTGTTCTTAAAAACTCAAGCTTTGAATGCGTACATGCTAATTACAATGATTTTGATGGAGAAATAACTTTAAGCTGTCTTGCTTGGAAAAGATTTGGAGTAGTTGATAGAGTAATTACCTTTAAATGGTTAATCTATTGCAGGTGTGCATATACTTGAGCATATTTAGTTTACTCTGCAGAGTTCATCCAGCTTTTAAGCACTGCTGGCGCACAGCTTGCAGGCTCCAGCTCCAACATGGGTTAACAGCATGGGTTTTATTATGAGCTTCCTTGGCAGCAAACAGGTAAAAGCAAAGCTTCAAAACCATTTTCCTTTGTTGGGAGAACCCCCTAAAGGAATTCAGAGGAAATGGTGCTGTCTGTCTGACACAGTTACAGTCAGCCAGCAGTCTAGTGTCTCAGCAAGTAGCACTGCAGTCACTCAGTAATTTGTGTGCTTCATGCCTCGAAGGCTATAAAATAGTCTGTATGATATACAGCAATAGCTGAGTTGTTAAACGAAAGGATTGAATGCATGTTAACGCATGCAGGGATTCACCCAGATTGTGTTACATATGCAGTATATATATGTCACCTATGCAACAGGAAATATAGATCAGCTGCTTCTGTAAGGAGAGGTTTAGATTTCTTTTTCCCTGAAATCTTCCACATTAGCTGTGTTTATAAAATATACCGCAATACAGCGTCTGTACTCTTTTAAAACAGGGTTAAGTTTCAACCAATCGTATGTATGAAATGTGTTATCTGAGTTTGAAAAAAAAAGACGGCATGACTACATCTCTAGGTGTCATTTGACCTACATATTTTAAGAGATTTCAGGGCTGAAAGGAAATAAGCTGACTGCTAAAGGCATTATGGCTGGCAGTATGACCAGCCCTGGTTCTACCGCTAGCCCAAGAAATAGTGCCACGGCCACTGTGACACCAACTCCTAGCAATGCTGAATCTGCTGTGTGGCCAGGCACACCTGGGTATCAGCAGAGCAGCCTGAGGAGGAGAGGTGAGGAGTTTGCCTCTTTTCTCAGCAGTACATGCCTCTGAACTCTTCCACAATCTCTGTATGCAGGTAAGGGCAGGCTTACCCCAGCCTCCAGATGAATGGCAGCTGGTAGGTCCTGAGCCATCGTGCAGACTTGGTCTCTGGTTCCCATGAGCTAGACAACTCTAATGTAGGTGAGACTGGGAAGGCAAAAACCCACTTGGCCCGTATGAACCCTGAGCTCAGTTCTTATGCACAGCCTAATTCGTATGCATAATATGCATTGAATTCAACCTACAACCGAAAAAGTGGATGGAAATACGGTGGCTGCAAAGTCTAGTGTGCTAAAACCATCATTTACCTTGGTAATGCAATACAGCCCAGGTTGACCAGTGCTGCCTTCAGCAGCCTCTGGTGGCAGGGCTCCTGCAAGAGCTCAATTTACCTTGTAGCTACTCTTTTCCCAGCAGATCCTTCAAGAAAGGAAGACAGCAGCAGTGCCGATTCTTCAGTAGACAATTCTTTAGAGGGATGACCTTAAACAACAAGCAAAACAAAAAACCAAAACACACTGCTTTTTATGTGTCAGAATTTTCCCCAGATACTGGAAGTGTTTACTGTACCGCATTGTACTGCATTCTGCACCATTATTAAGGGCTTATTTGTAGTTGGCAGTGTCTTTTGTGCAGTGACGGGTTTCTCCGAAAATTCATAACTACATAACTGTTTCTCTAGACTGATTTTTACAGAAACGTAGTTTTAAAAGATGTAGGGTCAAATGTATACCAAAGAAAAAAATATGAAAGTATTATTAGCTGCCTAATAATGCCACAGAAGTACTACATATAAGACAAAGTCATCCTCATTCTCACTGTATTGTAACAAAGGTAACAGCAATGAATAATGAAAATAATGAAGCCTATGCTTCTCTTTCCATATAGAGTAATGTGCCATCTGCACACGTGTAAGAGTTGGTGTCTGACCAATTGTAATTTTGTCAGCAGCTAATGTGTGTCAGACATCACCTCTGTGAAAGCCTTCTATCTGGTTCTAAATATTTAAATACGAGGAAGTGGTTAGTGCTAGAGGTAAATGACACTTACTGTTTTTTAAAACTAAGCCTTTTTTTCAAACATATTTGTCTGATCTTAACTTGCAGCCACTAGATTTTGCTATAGCTTTGAGAATCACACTGCCTGTTTCCGCAGATGTGGCCCCGATGTTTCAGTCACCTCAAGAAGAGGCAGTGTGGTGTAATTGGCTCTACCCGTCTCTGTGCTATCCAAGAATAACTCAAGCACTCTTTTCTGCAGAGCTGCCAGTCTGGTGCCTTGCACAGGAACTGGCATTTGTCTTAAATCCTTATTCAGAAATAAATCATGGTGCTGGGGCTGCACAAGTGAAATTGCCTCAGAAACATCACCTGTCCTTCACAGTAGTGACGGAGGAAATTGTGCTGCCTCCTACCAAGTGGACTGTTTAAAACTTTTTAAGAATATTAATACCAAAAGCAAAACTATCACACAAGCCCACCTGGTGCTGCAGTTTGTATACCATTTCTTGTGTTTTGAATACATAATCACACTATTTCTCTTTGAAACATAGAACTTCAGTACTTCCCAGAACGTGTGTGTGCATGCATGTACGTGCATGCATTTCCTATTTCTCCTTGACATTTTCCCTTTATATAATGCTTGCTTTTCATTCTTAGTTTCTACTGAGTTTCTGAAAAGCCATTGTAGTTACACACTGTTTTCTCTTGTTGATGCAAGACTAGCCTGGAGACATAAGAATTCATGTCTAATTGACAGTTCATTGTCACTTGCTTCACCCCATGTCTTAAGTTCTGCGTAGAGGCCAGAGACTGGAGGTCTTTGCTTATTGTAGAAGTTTACACAGAAGTATACCCATACAGTTATATTTGGTTCCTTATAGAAACACCCAGCTTTGCTCCAAACAAAACGATATCAGAAGATGAATCGTCCCATTAGTGGAATGTTCTCCTGCATCTAATTAGCTTCACTGAAGCCACAGTGAACTAGTGTGACCTTAACGCCTCTGGTACGCAGAACAGCTTGTTCTGAGCTAACCTGGTTATCTCCACACTGTGCCATGTACTTAGCCAGACTCACTATAATCTAGTAGTGATTGATGTACAGCTTGGATACAGCTTCCCAGCATTTTTAAGCTGATGACCTGCTTGTAAAATGAGAGACATCTTTTAATTCTCCTTCCCTGACTGTAATTGAACTGTTTGATTACTCTTCTCTGGGTCATACTTAAGAGTGAATATTTTAGAAGTGGACTTTGTAATGTTAAAAATCAAAAATACAGAATTTTTATAAGAGGGATATAAAATGTCGTATTTCTCAATTCATCTTCCTTGTGACGGTAGGATACTCAGGAATTTTGAAAACCTCGTCACTTAGTTACCTAAATATAAAATAAACAGCCAAAGTTTTTCACTCTTACTAAAAAAGAGCTTGATCCACCTATATTCACTAGCTGATGTGATAGATAAACTTGTCTTGAAAGGTCTTTCATACTTATTTGAAGAGGCAAAGTTTACATTTTAACTGAGAAGTTGCTTTGATCACTTAATTTGCTATTAATAAGATCGCAGAAAAGAAATGTTTCAGAGCCACTGGGACAAAAACCGGTAGAAACCTCCTAAGATTTCTGCCACTAAACCAGATACTGTTCTTTCAAAAATTATCTAAATCTGCTGAGATGAAAAAATCAGGAAAAAAAAAGTCAGCTGTATTTGTGAGAGATTAATAATGTCTGTGTCAGATTCAGCAATGGCAGAAGAAACGGATACAGGGTACCTGAAAAGTTCTTTCAGTTTGAAAATTCGCAGTAAAAACTTTTAGATGTTTCCAAAAGAAAAACATTTTTGAATGCCTTTTTTCCAGAACTTTTCTTTTCTTCAGACATAGCACATGTTCATTTTTTTGAATAATTTCCCATGACAACCTGAACTACTTCCATGAAAGGTCAGTTACAGAACAGTTTCATAAGTGTTATCTATCAAATGCTTTTCTGGGCTCAGAAACACTCAGATTTTAAAGCAAAGTATATGAAAGTGTCACTAGAGATCATGTTTTTACAGGGGAAGTAAATTTCCAATGAGCGTGTGATGACATGAGTGATAACAAAGAGAAGCAATAAAAAGAAAGTCAACCGGTGGTGAGTTAGAAGATGGGAAGAAGAAAGAAACTGTCGCAGGCTGGTATTGTCTCTGTTGGACATAGAGGAAACTTCTAGCAACTTCTCTCAGAAGCCACCTCTGTAGCTCCCCCCGCTATCAAAACCTTGCCATGTAAACCCAATATAATGTTATAATTCAAAATGCACAAATATTTCCTAGGGTTTGATAGAAGCAATGATAATGCTTAGCATCTTCATATTCCGATCCTTATTTTTTCTACTACAAAACAGTTCCACAAATTTTATGGCTTTGTGATAGTGTCATCTTTAGGAGGCTCAAAAATCACTGCTGGCCTTAAGTCATTTCTGTTACAAGGATCAAGTGTAGTAACAGGGAAGCTAGTACCTGACTTTGAAGGATTTTTTACTAGTTTGTGTTTTGTTTTTTATTTAATGTCTTCAAGGCCAAGAGTTTGCAAGAAGCTGCCTGAATAAGCCAGGATATACAGGTTTTATACAGCCTTGTGTGACTTCAAAAATTTTCTGATTAAAAAAATTGTGCCTCCCTTTGTAAGCAAGGAAGAACTTGCCCGTATGGATGATTTAAGAGCATGTGATGAGTATACCTACTCATGCTACGCAATCTAGAGAAAATACATCTGGATTTGGAGGAAAAAGTGGGGAGAGAAAACAGTGAATAGTGGTCAATTGTGTCACTGGCTATTCTCCTTATACGTGACAGAATCTGTTGCAATGAAGGTAACTTTTAAAAGCTGGGAGTGCCACCACAATGGCCACTGGCAGTTTCATCAGTGTTTCCTGACCTACTGAAGAACATTTCTTTCTTCCAGGGCTGGAAGGAAGATATCAGATCCGTGACTGAGCTGACCGTATTATAGCGATTTTTGACTGTAAGCACTTTTTTTTTTTTTTTTTTTTTTTNTTTTTAATCCACAGGGGCAGATATCCAGTCTCAATGAATATGGCATTTGGGGGACTCATGGTGAAATTCAGCCTCAAATCAGAGCTTGGGCATAATGCCATATCACAACCTCGCTGCTGTCTCCTCCTAAACGTCTTGGGTGGGATCCTGAGGCACGAGATCAGAGGAATCAGGAAACACGTCCTTGTTCGCTGAGGACTATGGAAGCAGTTGGACCATCTTTCTGTACTGAGACCAAATGTAAACAGGTGGATTAGAAAAATTGCTAAAACAGTGTGTTAGTTGTCAGTCTGCAGTCAGCAAACCCAGAAGTAAAGGTAGAGCAAGTAAAAGAGTACTGAGCAGGAGATGCAGGACCTCAGGCTGAATAAGACTTTGGAGGAACCCAAGATTAGCATTAAATTCTGAAAATGTAAGCCAATATTTGTCTGCACATTGTATTGTGTTCCAAGTGTAAAGCAAGAATAACGGATCTTGCCTCCTTTGAAAAGTACTTTGACAATTTTACTACACAGGTGTTATGTATTATCAACAGTACAAATAACGCTTTTTCATGAACAATCCTTTATTCATGAATAAGGAGCAAGCACTCTGTACTTTAATTTATAATGAAATAGATTCTTCTATAATGAAACAGTGCTGGTTTATAACCAATGCCAAAGTTTATTAGTCTTGTCTTCAAGCATTCCCAGGTACATTGCTGTCGTTGGGGGAAAAACAAATTCTTAAGTACTTTCTAATGTCTACCTTTGTGACTGTAATTGACATTGTGTCATTCCCTCTTCTGCACACCCTGCAACATTCTTTACTTCAGGCTACTTGAAGTGTATAAGCATAAGAAGTTCCTTTTGACCTTGGAGATATTTTTGCTTTATGTTAAATGCAAATTGCTGCATTCAATCTCAGAGGGAAATATGCTTTTATGAGTACCTTTTGTAGGCCTTGATACTCTGTTTGGCATATCATCTAGAAAATGCTGTACAAAATGTTTTGAGCTAAATGAGGAGCATCTGCAGCTCTGAAACAAGGGATAGATGTGCAGGTTGTAAAATAAAAACTAGTTACCAGTGATATGTAAATTGCAAATGGTTCATAGCTTCCTGTGAATTTGGTGAAACACTTAAATACTTATCTGAAGCCTCTTCAAACATATTCAAATACGTTCAGGGCAGGACCACGATGTTTTTATATGGACTGTGGATAGTGTCTTACTCCACAGGTAATCGAATTGATGTAATAAATCAAGGTAATCACAGTATGATTCTTAAAACAGCAGAGGCTCCTCAGGAGATTTCCGGAGTATTTTTTGAGAGCATACTGTGTTTTTCCACATGTAGGTGGGTCAGTATCCCACAGAATAACTGTGGGAACCTCTGAAAAATACGTCTCCATTCTGTGCTTGACCATCTAAGTATTAGCATGATGCATGGTAAGAATATGAGTACAACATCATATTGAAGGTGATTATCCTTGCTTGTACAGCTTCTTAAAATGGACCTGAGATGATGTTGACACTTAGGAGCCAATTGCCTCACCATTGTTACACCTTACCATGTCATCCTAGAAGAGTCTAGTATTACTATGGAAAGTCAAAACCGAAGTCTCCTACCCTGTAGCTTATCTGTTGCAGTGCTTGTATATCATTTGCTTTCTATTTTAACTCATAGGTATTTTCCTTTTTTCTTGCTAGTAAGGTATTTTGATTATAAATTGTTTTGAGAAAGCTATGTCCCTCTACTGAGTGCTGTGCTTTGAAATGTTTCAATAGCTATTCACTTACCCAGCAATGCACAGTCCTTCAAATTCTTACTACTTAAGTAATGAGTAGAAAGATTAAAATGAATGAACAAAGAGCAGAAATAGAAAGATCATGAAACAGAGAACCAGATATAAAAGAAACCAAGTTTAGAGGAGCCTCCCTTGTAGACAGGATGTGTGGATGTTTTTACAAATAAGTGTGTAGTGCTATCTCTATATTTTTCCCCTTTAAAACAGCTTGTTAGTGTGGAAGTTACCCTTTCATTCAGTTTTCCCTGCTGCACTCAAGGCAGGGGAAGACATTCGTAGAATATTCAACAAAATGCACAGCCACTCGAGCTGCGTTACCCAGTGCGTACTTGTTTCGAGTTCATCATTATTGAAGGGAAAAACATTTTCTTTTCCTATTGTAATTTTAGATTAAAGCTAATTGGTTTTGCCCTATAAGGAAAAGAACACTTCAGATGATTTCTTTCCCTGTGGAAAAAATAGAGTTAATTATAAATCTGATATTGTCACTCAGCAGAAGATAAAACTAAATCTGTCATCTTGTATGACTGCCTTCCTATCACTGCATGAAAGCGAGCAAGAGAGAAAGAGCTGTCTGTTTGCTCAGCGATAGTCCATTTGAGAAGAGAAAAGGAGAACTCAGCTTCAGTAAAGGTATGTCAAACAGCGATGCCAGGAGGCATTTGCAGGCATCCCAAATGAAAGAAAAGGGGAGACCCCAGACTGAGGTAGGTAACATTGCCATAAGCACAATTAGTACAGTCAAGTCAATACTAGAGAAATGTACCTTAAGGCCTCAGTTGCTCAAAAGGTCTGAACTCTGAGAAAGGCTGTCCAGTGGGAAAAAGAACATGGCTTATCAAAATAGCAGTGTGACAATACAAGTGTTACAGTCAGGGCTGTCCATTCATTGTATTTTCAATTTTGCTACTCTCACTTGAAGATTTCTTTTAGTATTAACCCTAAGTGAGCAATCTGACTGCAGATCTCTTTCTATATAGCAATGTCTCCACCTGCATGATACTTCACATTTTTGGCTCACATCTGCAATGAATAAGAATGTCTGTATTTTGTAGTTGATGCATGATCTACTCACCGTGACAATGCTTGCAGTAAAAATTATTGTGAGTAATAATACTAATAAAAAGTACTAAGAAGTACTAAAAGTAATATTTGCAGTAAAAATTAATAATAAGCATATTAAATATGTCCATTATTCCAGGCTTTTAATGGCAGAAACCTCTGGAGTTTAAACAGATAAAGGTGCAAAATTTTGTCACTGCTTCCATAAAAAGGTAAGGATTTGGGGAATTAATGTATTTTATATAAGCAAAAACTGGTTTTGTTTTTAAAAGCATAAACAGAATAGGTAATACCACTCGACAGACTAATCTGAGTTCATCCAGGATATGTTAGTGCCTTGCTTTTGTGATTTATGTTGCTTGAAGAGATAGTACAGAGCAATATTCGTTGCTTAGAGCTTGAAAGAGAATGGAAACCTCATGATGGGATCTAGGGGAAAACTCTCTTGTGGAAAGATTTTGAAGACCTGTTTCAATCTGAGCAATTCTGAAGGCAAAGGCAAAAAATGACCCTGCAAAATGTTTTTGAATCTGGGAATAAAGTTGCCTTTGATGAGGTTACTTAGAACCCTGGCAGATGTAGAAGAATCAGGGAAACTCTGAAGGTTTCCAGTTGAAAATAACTTGAGGAAAATGTGGACTGTATTCAGGGAAGTATTTAATACATGTTTATGTTGTAAAATGACTTCTATGTGTGGAAAACAATTGCGTTCCTTAGATAAGCAAATATATTTTTATACAAGATAATGTAAGTTAGAGGTGGAAAAGACTTCATTAGATCATTTTATCTGCCCCTTCCAATAAAATACTTTTAGAAAGCTGTATATTGTTTGAGCTTTCTGAATGGCTGTCAGCAATTTCATACCCACATCAATAGTGTTTTTCCTTAAAAATTCAATTTTGTATTAGCAATAGCACTCTAAGCAGTAGTGCCTTTCCATGAAATATTAAGTTTTTTTAATCTTCCTAGGTGATTACGATCACAAGCCTTTCAACTTTGCACCTTATATCATCACACAAGTTTTAATATTAAATTTCCCCTAAAAGGCACTGCCAGAATTGCTTTGTTTTATTATTTTATTATCACATATTTCTAAAGCAACCATCACTAATATCTTCATACACAAATGTATCCAATATAGGATTTCTCTCAAAATCATAGTAGACCTCTATAACCTCTTCTGTACAACAGACTCTCTTAATAAACATGTCAGATATTAAGTGGAGTCCTGAGACTTCAACCCTTGCCAAGAAAATATTTTACTGGGAGATATGTTATACCTTGCCTTGAAAATGGTAAAATACATAAATGTGAGATAGGAACAATTAAACCTTTTAGCTTCAGGAGGAAGCCACAGCTATAGAACTTTCTGTTACATATATCTATACTTGCTCCTTACGTTTATGTCCTTACAGAGTGAGCCATCTGAGCACACTTGCTTTCCTGGAAACAGCTGGGAAATTGCGAGTTATCGCTGAGGTGTCTAGTCCTCCAACCATTCAGGATTTGGTAAACATGATTTTAGAAATTCATATAACTACATAGGCATATAAATGGAGTTTAGGCATCGGGTTGGGTGCAGAACTGAGCAGGCAATTTTCTATTGTGAGCACTGACCAGATATACTTTCTGCTGCAGGGAGCAGCATGATCTGTTGGAATCCAGCAGGCTTGATTTTTCAGATTATTTCAATCACAGTACTGTACAGAAATCTACCTTGACTATGGCACAAGTGATGCTTGTGCCCCGGGATGACTCTAGGGTAAACTTTAATTCAGCAGAAAATGGTATAACTAACTGCCATTGGTCTTTTCAGCCTCTCTGACTCTCTGAGAGCCCAATGGACTTCACAGCTCGTAACTATCTGAAAGCGAGCAGATGAAAAGCTTCATTCCAGTCAGGCAGCCAGTCTGGAACAATGCAAACAGTTTGGAAATACTTCTGTTCATTGCCTCTTTTGTATTGCAGTTCCTTGATATACTTTCCAAGTGGCAAGAATCTGTCTGCTCTAGTGCTACATCATGAGGAAATCAGAATATTATGAAGCATTGAAGATTATTGCATGTGGAAATACGATAGTTACCGAACCGGGGAGGCTGCGACAGAGTGTGGAGGATAGTCTAGAGTTTGCTGCCTGGTGAGTTGCAGGGACTTGAAGATTTTCTTTTGCCTCCACAATAAAAAAGATTTGGCTTCCCTCCTGAGGTCCTGTCAGCCTGTGTCAACTAATCATGTCCCTACCTTTGCAGAGGTCTGGGGGTTAAATGGCATCTTGGTTTCTCCTGTTCGCCTCTTGGAATACACTTTGCATTTATTTTTACTGGGGAATAAAATATAGATAAGGTTTTTGGGCATGCTGCAGGTACGTATGTAATATATGGGAGGCCAGTCTAGAAGTACCAGTGTCCTTTCTGGTCTTGACTTCTGTGAATCTTTTTTTATGCTTGTTATGGTTTGAGGAACCCACAATAACTTGTCAATTATTCTATCACCCAATGACCCCTCCCCATCTGGGAAGAGGAACTGGAGAAAAAAAAGGAAACTCAAGGGTTGAAATATGAAGAGATTTAGTAGAATTATACTAAATAATTAACATTAATAACACTAAAGAACCAATATTGAACATACAAGGATTATACTCAGCCAATTCTATCAGTAGGAAGCCGTGCACTCACAGCAGTGGAGAGCAAATGTCAGACACTGTGAGCGCAATGGCTGCAGGAGGAAGGGAAGGGGTCAAGGGTCCGGCACTGGGGCAAGAAGTTCTCAGGATGGCAGCCAGCAAGGAAGAGAGAGAACTCCTCAACAAACTTTCTAATTTATATTAAATGTGATGTTCATGGTATGAAATAATCCTGTTGGCCAGCTAGGGTCGAGTACTCAGGTCTCGTTACCTGTCCCTGCACCTGACAAGCTCGAAATCACTGAGACCTTGAAACCCACATACCATAGCTGGCTATAAAGTAAATATTTTCACAAATTAAGACACTAGAGTCTTCTAAAAATGTAGTTTTCTGAAGCGTTAGAAGAGGCCTTACTGAAAAGAAGAATTACTGAAAGAGAAATTAATCCTGTGTCGCTCAAACCAGGACACTGCTGAAATAAACCCAAACATATATCTAGAAGCAGAAAGACCCTGTGGTATCTGTGCAGGATTCTCAGAAAATTGCCTGGTCAAACTGACTGTATGATTATAAATGGTATAAGAACACTTTGTTCCTGCCATTGTTCTCACTGTTGCCAGTGTCAGTTAGATGTGACTCCACATAAAGTCATTGGAGCCCACCCAGAATGAGTCAAACCAAATTAGATCAGAACTGACACTGCAAGCAGTGGTTAGTTAAGGTATGGATAATAACTCTTGGCTATTTTTTTGTGGCTTCTTCTCTGTCTGTTCTTTCAAAATCAGGCTTGTGATCTTCTACAGTAAGCAAGAAACTGAATAGCTCATCCTGATCTCTGAAAACCCTTTGGTAGAGCCACAAACATCCATATATGCAATAAACTAGCAAAGTAAATCTTGCCAGGTGTCTGCAGTTCTGTGTGTTTGTGACTGAGAGTACAGCATTTTCAGGAAATTGCTTTCCCAGTGTTTTGCTTTTCCCTCCCCTGTAAGGATGCTTCTATAATGGTTCTCATCACTTGCACTCATTCTGCAGACAGCCAAGCTCAGCAAGTAGCTTGATCACTGTACAATAAAAAAAAAATTAAAAAAACCCAAAACACCTCTGATAATCTTCACAAATTAATAAAAGAAGAGGCATGAAGTGATATTTCCCTTGTTACATGGGCCTTATAAAAAAACCCAACACAAAACAAAGCACTCTACTACTCAATTTGTGAAGCAAATTTAAAGTTGTGTAATATTATCTCATTTGCATCTGAAGGACTTTCTGTTGCTATTTCCACTTGTGTTACCCTCAGCACAGTGTGATACTGTTATCTCTTCCTTGGGAACTTGAGTACAACAGAGTTAAGGAGATTCAGCAAAAGCAGAGTAGGTGCCATAATTTGGGTTGACCTTGTGATACAATTCCTAATCTAAGTGTTTAACATGGTGCATAGATTTTTAGAACAGAAAATCTATCCCTGTCTCCATTTTATACTTCTTTTACTATAGGGTTAAGGATTTATTCTAAAAGGGATTATTTTCTTGCTTTTGCTGATAAGTTTGTGTTAGGTTATTTCTCCCCCCCAAACCATAGTTTAATGTGTTATTTGTGAGGCATGTAACTATTCAACTTTTACAGCACCATTAAAACAGGTGTGCATGTGGGCTGTGAGCAGTAGGAAGCAACAAAAGAAGGAAAGGACTTTTGTGTGCTATCAAAACATCCTTGTGAGTTTAACACCCTACCCCCAATTTTAGTTTTGATGATGAAAATTATTGCTAGGAGAAGAAATAGAAAATCTTTGGTAGAATTTTGCTGCCTGCACCCCTAACAAAATTGAACTTCAGAGTTCACAGGAGACACCTGTGCTGCTTGTGAATGAGGTAGTTTGTCTACAAACATGATCTAGCTCAGTCCTAAGATACTAGCTCGGATGCCAGAAGCATTATGGCCCTATTACCACGGTGCTGTTCCCAAGGTACCATGTCCTTTTGGTATGCCTTATGTGCCTCTTCTATCACAGAATCACAGAATGGTCAGCGTTGGAAGGGACCTCTGGAGATCATCTAGTCCAACCTCCCTGCCAGAGCAGGTTCACCTGCAGCAGGTAATTCACCTACAGCAGGTAATTCACCTACAGCAGGTGACTGTACACATCCAAATTCAATTAACACATCCAAAATTAGGTAAGAGATCCCCAACAGCTTCAGCACATCATTTAGGCATTCTTGTGGTGTATCTTAGCGCATAGATTTCAGGTTTGTTAAAGAGAAAACAGTTTCTGTGACATATTCTGTGACAAAGCAGTGGTCTAATTCTGACGTCCTCAGACCTTGTGTCACCGTCCACATCTGAGGGAAGTGCATATTGCCATTGAAACATAATGATGTACAGTTGCACCAGCTGTGAGACTAGCTGTGTGAGACACACAGCAGGGGGGAGCTGGTCCCAAGGCCCTGTCCTGCCACACATCAACTTGCGCGGTCTCTTTTGACGTCAGCAATGTTATTCTAACTTTATACTATTAAAAAGCATGAATAGTCCCTCAGTCTTCATGGAAAGACAAAGGTCCTTATCCAAATGGATTTCAAGGGAGTGCATAATTACTATAAACTAAGGCCCAAGTAATCTCACAGTTTAATGTTTCTGTTTATGCCATGTGATACAGCACAATGATACAAACCACATCAGAACTAAATACTTGGTTTGATACAGCAAATGTTGATATTACATTGCAGCCAGACATTTTCCTTCTAGCTTTACAAGGACGGAGTTAGACAAAGGTTGACTGCTTTACCTCAATCCGAAATGAAACTAGTTTATCTCATAAACAGAATCTAATTCACAACTTATTTCTTTGCTTCATGTTTGAACATTGTATGTCGGCTTTATGGTCTGAGTAATTTTATTTTGTATTATTAAACTGATGCTGTTATAGTTAGCTAGTAGTCACTCGGCAATAGAGACATTTCTCCATGCCATTATGTTTGGATTTAGCTTTTCTGACCTTTATAGGCTATCTAACAGAGAGAGAAAGCTTGAGAGACATATCTTATTGTGCCAGACAATGTATACAGTACAGACAAGCTGCAAAGAGCCATGGTTTCATAGCATAAATCTTTTTTGCCTCAGCCAGGTTGGAAGTGCTCAGTAATTCACAGGAACAACCTTTAATTTACTGTTTTCCCTGGATACCACTGAGGGCTGGTAGGAGGGAAAAAACTCATTACAAAGAGCATCTTTTCTCTATTGAAGAACAAAGATGGGAGGCAAAGGATGCCAAGGATTGGTTATTGCTTCTCAGTTGCTTATCATCTTGAAAACAAAGCTTAAATCTTCCTGCAAATAATAGTTTAAGGGTATGCTAGAAATTTCTTTAATTTTGTAGTAGGCAGAAAACAAAACCAGAGACACTGGTTAAATTATTTTAAACAGCTAGTGCTTTTTTTAATATGCCAGTAAGCTCTGAGGATATACTTATTCCCTGCCATAATAAAATGTCTTGTCCTGCTCAAGTTCTGAGGTCCCTCTATAAGCTACAAATGAAATTTTTCAGGATAAAAGATCTTTTGCAAGGCTTTGTCACAAGTCTTGAGAAGCTTGTTTGTTGTCTTTGCTTGTGTATCACAACAGTTGCTTACATTTCTTGGGTGGAGAGAAGAAGAAAGGGAAAGAGGAAAAATGTCAGATACAGAGAATGTTAGAGGAATAGAAACTGAAGAGTCTCTTCTAGTTCAAAGAAGAATATTATTTATTTTCTATTTGCTTGCTTTCCTGCTATGTTAAGTTTCTTGCTTTTAGTAGCTTCAGGTGCATTTTCATTATTCTGTAAAAGGAGGCATGGTTGCCAGTACCAAAACTGTGTGCTTTTCAATGCCATTAGGCAATGAAAGTGAGTAGCATTTATGGTTACTTTAGTTACTGTAGGCTTTATAGGGTCTATTGAAAGAGACACAGAACCATGACAGAGAAATTTGCACAGTATGAAGAAAGACAGCAGCAGTTAAAAGCATACTGCTTCAGACCATGACTTCTGATTTCTCAGAGACTCATTCACAGCACTATGCACTTCCTTGAATAGAAAGTCATGTCTCAGTTCTTAAGAAGAAAGTTTCCTCCTAAACAAATGCTTAGCGTGGTGTTTCAGGGGCATTTCAGGAGTTTCCAGAGTGTTGCAGATAACAGGCACTTGAATAAAGGCATCAAATAGTGTATTTGTAATCCCTAAATCATCTGAAAATGACATTAGAATTGGACTGGACTGTATAGAACAGAGAGAGGTGAAATAGCAAGTAATGTCCAGGACAGTCTTGCCTTGGTTCTCCTCTTTCATGTAAGAAATTTAACCTCAATGTCATCATATTTTTCTGTTATGAAAGGAGTTTCCTTTTTTTAAAACTATAGAGACAATTCATTGAATGCTTTAGAAAAGAAAGTCTTTAGAAAATTACTTGAATCTGAAGATCTGAAATGTGAACTTTTAAAATTTCTTTCCTTTAAGTTGGTAGTGTGTTAGGATTTCACTAGTACTATACAAACTTTGTTCACAGTTAGAAGAGTTAACAAAGCTTTTGGTTTATACGTTGTTCGTGGTATTTTTATTCCAATATTTGACAATTCCATTTCATGTTTTTAATATATGTAATCAGTTTTATTTGAATAACATTTAATTTCAGTCTATTTGAATAATATTTAATTTAATTCTAATACCCAGTCTTTCAATTACTGCTTATTTTGGAAGGCGTTGATCAACACCAGCCTGCTTCTCAGTTCCCTGGCCTTTGTGAAAATTTTATTAATATGGGCTTGTTACAACATTTAACACTGGTGCATGCAGCAGATCTTATACCACTGGAATATTTGTGTGTATTATAGCTTTAATAGTAATGTGCTTCAGAGTATGGTATCTCCCTCTCCACGATATGCCTGGTAACACCTTTTTCCTTTTTCCATCAGGAGGGTATGCTTTATCAGCTTTCACCAGGAGGCAATGCCCCCCATCCTCTTTAAGGTGATTTCCTCATTATTTATGTTGCAGGTGATTTAATACCATCCTGTGCTGCATGTATAACAGAAAGTACTTTTATCACTAAAATGTACAGCAGTCAGTGGACAGTATTAGACGGACATCTCAATAACTATAGTCATTATAACTATCACTAGCTGTACTGACAGGGGATTTAAGTCCAATTTCAGTATATCTTTGTCTTTGAGACTCTAAAAACTCATACAGTAACTTGACTTGTTTATAATTAACTAAAAGTGAAAAACTCCACACGGTGTGAACAGTAGCTTGAGGCTGTCACCCATGTTTCAACTGACAAATGAGTGCTGAGGCAGCGTTTTCTAAATTAGGGTGTTTATAATTTTTCTTCTTTATAAACAAAAATACAAGGTATTTAATTACCAAACCTTAGTTATTATTGTTGTTGTTGTTGTTATTATTATTACTACTACTATGACACAATGATTGAAATTACCTGTGGGCTGACATGTGCTACCACTCTTCACCTGGCTTTGAATCTTTACTCTGAGAGGAGTTCCAATGATCTGAATAATGTGTTTCAGACCTCATGTCAGTATTATCTGACTTTCTCAGTACTTTTTTCCGACTGATTAAAAATTCAGTCTCAGATGCTGCATCATACAAACTAATCTTCCTTCCTCTTCAAAGGACCTGGAAGTGATAACAGGTTATGTTAAGTCACGCTGGGAAGGGCTGCTGCATACAGTCATTATAGTATCATAGAATCATTTAGGTTGGAAAAGACCTTTAAGATCATCGAGTCCAACTGTTAACCTCACACTGCCAAGTCCACCACTAAACTGTGCCCCTAAGCACCACATCTACACGTCTTTTAGATGCCTCCAGGGATGGTGACTCAACCACTTCCCTGGGCAGCCTCTTCCAATGCTTGATAACTCTTTTGATGAAGAAATGTTTCCTAATATCCAATCTAAACCTCCCCTGTCATGTGCGCAGGTCAAATGCACACCCTTTCTTGTGTTGTCATTGGCATTGGGAGTCAAAGGGGTTACTCCTCTTGTGTTGCTGTCCTGAGGAAGCGTGGAGAGACCTCCTAAATTTCACGTGCTACTTCTTTGAGCTGCCTGTGTAATATATATCACACAGAGCTACAACATGGTAAGGTCTCTCTCTTGCACTTGAAGTGCGTTACTTTTTTTTTTCCAGGCAATTTTCTGACATGCTTTTCTGTTGATTGGCAATGTTATTTGAGCAGGTATCTGAGCAGCACCCGGACATCTGAGCATCTGAGCATCATTTTCCTGGGTCATATAGGTTGCTAGGCATGTATGAAGTAGTGGTGGAGACAGGAGAGGGGATGATGTTGAAGCAAAGTGGTTGAGAGAAGAATTGTATCTCTGGTAAATGTCAGCTTTAAGCGGGTGTGAATCAGCATGACCGTGCTGGGCTGTGTTAGCACAATGCCACAGTGTCACCCTGTCTTGTACCACATGACATGTTATTATGTTAATGTATTTATATAAGTGGATAAAATTAGAGTTGCCATTAGTAGCAACTTTGGATTGCCTAGATTTGCATTTTAAAAATCTTTCTTATATGTCATGCATTTTGTTATTCCTCCTACATATGACAATAAAGGTAATGAATAATATTTTATTGTCAGTAATGTGATGCTATGCTGCTTTGTTATAATTGCTATGCTGTTGCAATACTAAGTGAGAAGGGTTATTTTAAAAGGTAAAATTCTATTACTACATTTTAAAATAACAGTAAGTGTATCTATACAAAGAAATGGCATTTTTTGTTGAGAAAGCATCGTATGAGCTAATCTCAGTTCTTGTTTACTTGTATTATAGTAGAGTCCATTACTTTTTTTTTATAATAGGGACCAAGCTCTGTACAGATTCCAGAGGTTATTACCTTTCACCAAAAGCTGTAAATATAAGTAGAGGACACTGATAAATAAGAATTGCAAAGAAGACTTATAAGCACCATTTCTTAACCTGAGAGACCTGCCTAGCAGGCAAAATCTGTAAATTGGGCAGTATCTTAAAGTTAGTCCCATGTGCTGGATTCTGTAATAAGAACGAATGTCTGGTGTGTTTAGTGGTATGGCAGACACGCGTGTGTGAGCTGTGTCATTGAAAACGTGGCCTCATATTCACTGCACATGTGATGGCAGATGTGGGTCCATCAGAGCTTCTCTGAGCACCAGCCCAGTGGAAAATGTACACAGCTGGATGCAGCATAGTACCACAGCTTCCCTCCTGTCCTGGGTCCTGGTGTACCAGATTCAGCTGGCTGGCAGATCTGTGGTCTTTGACTCACTTTCTCTAGACTGTTGGATCCTAGTAGAGACAGAGGCTATCCCACCGTGCAAAGAATACAGGGAGCATACATACTGCTGCAAGGAAATGTAAGAGGGAAACAACTAAGTGAGATTCATGCATATTAAGGGAGTTTTGACATACCTGAATCTATGGCAAGGAAAGGAATTGAAGTCATTTCAATGTAATCCCCATCCAGTTCCTCAGTCAGAAGTTCTTTGTTGTTGTTGTTTATTGCTTGTGGGTTTGATGCATGCAAATATTTTAAAAGTGTGCAAGCGTGTCTGAGTATGGTACATGAGTCTGCAACTAATGGCTGCTCAGATTGTGATAGGAATTTTCCATGGAACATCTAGTCAAATGAATACTATTACATTCATTGTATGTTTCATTTGCTAATGAAAGATGTCTATTTTTGTCTGATGATAGTTGCCTTATGTTGATTTTGGTTTTAGAGTTTTCAACAAAGAATAAATGAAAAAAATTTAAGTGAAGACCCCTATAGACAGCTCATTTTTACCCTAGGAGATCTGACATAAGAACTTTTGGTGTAAAGTGTGGTCCTCAAGACAAAAGATTTAGTTATGTATTGCTCCTGATCTTTTCTTAAAATTTAATTTGACTCCACTGGCAGAGTGTATTATATTAGAGATAACGCTTGGCAAAGTTTCAGAACTCTTATAGTTACTGCATGGTGACTGCAGAGATAAGAGCTGTAAGCCTTCAGTTTATGGTACTGTATGTTCTTTTCCGTAATACATAATTGCATTCACATATTTCTGATCCACCTTTTTTTGGGCAATATTTTCAATGTGGAAAACACATGTCATTATATTAAAGGCTTTGTTTTGTTGATTGGTTTTCCAGTCTGCTCCTGATCACGCTCAAACACCCTGATAAATGGACTTTGTGTCTGACCCTTTTAGAAGCCGTTGAATCGCTCCCAACTTCTGCACAGGGTAGATATGTAAAACATGCTACAACACTAGTTTCACTTGCAAAAAACACTTTTTGCAGGTTTTTTCTTTTGATTTAATGAGCAGGTGACTCAGAATCACTGTCATCACCTGATGTCCAATAGTTGTATGAAATAAGTTGGTGGTCTCATGATGTGCTAGTCCTGAGTAATGACATACACTGCTAGGATCCCCAAACTAACCTAAGCCAGCTTGATTTAGGACTGATTATCCTGGTTTTCCCAATGAATTACTCAGGTTTCTCTAGGTTAGGCTCCATTGCAGTCTAAGAATATGGCTTTAGCACTTGCAGTCAGTGTGAACGTGCTGTTACTACTCTGACTAACTTCAGGAAGAAACTTTCAGAAAATGAATGTGTGAGGCAAGCTCATTTGTTGAAGTCTGAAGTAAAATACGAAAAATTTTGCAATGCTTGCAGCCGTGTTATTAGGAACACCCAAAATATTAAGTAGGGACAGAGGATTGCATCAGAAGATGCAGCTGAGATTAACTCAGTTTTGGTTACATAAAACTGACTTGTATATTACAGCCTGGATTCTCTGTTTTCCATTTTGATTAATTTAATAGGCATTCGATTTTTAAACAAAGCAAGCAAATGTCAATCTTTCATAGGTTTTTCATTTCTGTAGAAAGAGAATGAAAGCATTGATGAGAAATGAGCCTGGGTTTTAAATAACAGGTTTTGATGCTATACGGGTAGTTTAAATACAATATAACTGGTTCCCTTTTGTTATAGGGACATTACATAAATATGCAACCAAATATTTTAAAATAACTAAGAACATTTAGGCCATACTAAGTATATGCGGATGGTCATTGAGATTTTGGATATGGAAGTTTCAAATAACTTATTTTTATATAAACAAGATATTCCTGTTCTAACCAAAAATATGGTTAGATTACAACTTACATTATTAATGCAATTGAAAGAGTTAAAAGAAATAGCCATTCAAGCTTGACATTATGTATAAAAATCACTGCATCATTTGGAAGGCTAATGTTATCCTCTCTAGGTTTTGTTTATGTATGAATGCTAATGTTAACTTATATTCAACAAGATAGCACAGAGTGTCTCATAAATATGCCAGCTCATTTAATTGTTGTTTTAAACTATTGCTGTCCAAAGTCTGTAGTGGATTTTTAAATTTTATTGGTGTGATCAAAGCCATAAAAAAGACAAGCACAGAAAAAACCTGTTACAAGCACCTTACCACCACTGTTACCTCCAGTGTAAACGTCTACCATGTTGAAAAGAAGATATTATGAGCTTTTCAGTAGTCTGAACTCATCAGAGATCAACTGTGGTTTTTGTCGGAGTCCTTGGCTGTTCATAATTGTTAAGAAAATGGATGTAGAGTAAGATATTTTTCCTTGTTATAAAATTTGTACGGCACCTGAGCAGACAGACCAAGATCAGGCAAAAATCTGAAAAATATTTTGCTACACCTGAACACTTATTTCTTATCTTTTGCTACCCACAATGTTATGTACTGTGTTTGAAAATATATATTGTTAGAAATTCAGATATTGTTACAATCTCCCCAAAATCCTCTAGTGGATTAAAAATAAGAAAGCATTTTGAGATATGGGGATGCTGGTTGTAATTGAAACATCTAGACTGATTTGCTATGATAGGTTGTAAGCAGAGATATATGGGAGGGGAGGAACTGATGTTGATGTTGTTTTGAAGGGTGTGAACCTTTAGAGGACTATGATGACAATGATGAAGAATACACTAAAAGTTCTGCAGAGGCTCTTTCTGCTGCGCTGACAGCAGATCTCCGTCTTTTCACAAAAGCAACAGAGCAGCTCCGTTGCTAATACTTAATTAATGCTCTGTTTCATCGGCTATTTGTCAATGACTGCATAGATCCCATCTCTAAAAACCTTTCTCGCCATCCCCTGCATTTCTGTATTTTTTTCAGGCTCTTTTGCCTGCCTAACTGCTACAGAGGTGTTTTTTCCCAAGGTAGAGCCTCTGTTGCAAGTAAAGGTTATAAAGACAAATTTCAACTGTAGAGCAAGTATTCAAATCTTTGTACATGCATTGCTCACAGATATTTCTTAGTGGTTGAAGTAGAGAAGGATGAGGTGTGGAAAGTTCTGTTACTGTCTGCAATTGCCACTGCTACTTCAAGATGGGATTCATGTCTCCTTCTGCAACTGAGATTCAAAGCTAAGACAGAAAGACGCTGCTGTGAAATTCAAGTAGCTGCCCTCAGGGTTGGTTATAACCCCGAAATGCAGGCATGACTGCATGAGAAAGCTGGTTTGCTTGTGCAAGCCGTTTATTTTAGCCCAAGAAAACCATAAATGTGGCAGTAGGAAAATAACCTTGGGTATAGAAATACAGGTTCTGATATCAATTGGTAAGTCCTCACACAATTTTGACAGTAAGGGAAACAGTAACAAGATAAGAGGTTCTTTGGCAAAAATAGAACTTATTAGGTAGGTTTTGGAAAACCCACTATATTCAATGAAGTGTTTGAGAGGTTAAACCTTTTACTCATGTATTACTATTCAGTTTTCCATGGGACATCCATCCTTCAGACACTGATAGTTTGTTGTCTTTTAAATTTCATGTAATTTTTTCTGTTATATTCTTTCAGAAAGGACCAGTAAGTGGATATCAAGTTTTTTCTGCTTGCCCTCTCCGCTACAGGTCCCTGGAGTTCTTCAGAAGGATCTGGTCTATCACTGGTACTCTGGCCTGGAAATTAATGAATCATGGTGGCTATTTAGAAAGTGAGGACATGTTCTTCTGTGTATAAGAAATTAAGAGTGTATAATCTGAGAGAGGAATCTTGGCTATGCCTAGTGTGTTGTCATTTAAATCAGAAAACCTAAGCAGGAGAAATTTTAACTAGATGCAGAATGACAATCCCAGCAGCTCACTCTGTTATCTTGGTTTTCTTTCTTTAAGCAGTCTGGTGGACTGATCTGCGTAAAGAGAGAGAAATTCAGTTCTGATAGCTTTTTCTGTATTTCCCTGAGGAAGAACTGAAATTATATTCTTTGATACTGAGACAAAAATTGCAACCCTGTATTCAAATTCATCCCAAGTTGGTGTGAAAATATGTGAGCTTCAGTTTAGTGCCTCAGATAATGCTTTCCTGTCTGGAGAAACCAATCCTAGAAAGCTGTATTGCCAGCTACCCTTACCTGGGCAGCACTCACCAGAGACAGTTTTTAAAACCTGTAATTCTTCATAAGTATACTGAATAAGTACACCCTCTTGTTTCACTGGTAGGCAGAGGCCATTTGCTGGAATGTGTTTGTGCCTTTAAGTTTCCACGTCCCCTTTTTAGATAGTTTGTCATTTCTGGGCTGCAAGCATGGTTTGTACTAATGGAAACTGGAAACCAACATAAAACTGAACTGAGTCTTGCTATTTAGTTGACTCCATTGGATGGGTTGTTCAGTGGCTTTATCTAGTGCAGTTATTAGCAGGTGTAATGCCATATTATCTATAAATATCCATATAAGAAAGTTGCCCATATTGGAGAAAAAGAGAAAGTTGCTGTCATAAGACATGGACACAAGGCCTGGGAGGTGTTCTGTTCAACTGCAGCAAAGACACTGCTGTTGTTTTGAGTTATTGATCTGAATACTAAGAACTGGAGCTACGGAGCAAAAGTGTTGCTCTGAGAATAAGCAGTACTTGTGTCATTGGTGACAGGACAGAATTTATATCCTTTCTCATTTTTATGATATTTGAAAAAAAGCTAAGATTAATGTGAGGTAGATAGTTTTCTTCCTGTTTTACTCTTGTGCTCCAGAATAACGCTCCTTAAACATATAATCATGATGAACATACAATCATCATAAGTGACCATTTTGTTTTGTCAGAATTTTGCGTCCTGCGGAAGCAAGCTGCAGAAAACTAACTGTGTACATAATATTCAGCAGAGAAAGCAAGACAGTCCTTGGAGGGGAGAGAACTTGTATGGTGTCATTTTGAGAAGGCTCCTATTGAAAAAAAAAGTTTCTCAAAACTAAAATGTGAGAATTTGAGCAAGATAAGCTTTTCAAACTTACTAGGCTAGTGTGAAGGAAAAAAGACAGAAAGCTCACGGCATTTAGCAGTCCCTGTTGAGGGGCAGCATCCATCTAGTGTGTAATTTTGTAACACGAGGATCAGTAACCTCTGTCTTCCAGCAGTGTTATACTATATCGACACATACTGTAATATCCTGATGGATGCTATGACCTGGACCCCCACTTCCTTGGACTGCAGTTCATGGCTGCTGTAACCACGTATCTGTTTTCTTCAACAGGACTTGATATTCTCAGAAACCCTTCACTTCTCCCCTGCTGTACGCATTACCTACTGCCACTGCAGCACTCAGTTAAGGTGCGTGAAGGCAGCACTCTTCTCCTGATTGAATTTTCTTGCACTTCACTTTGTCAGTGGAGGAATGAAACTCCATGATTTTACTCTAGTAAAAATCAAATGTCTTGCTTTCTCTTCACCGTAGCACATCCCTAAAATAAAAGACTGTTTTTAAGAATGTGTCTTTTGACTATTTCAGATAGCCTTATTATATAGTTGTTTGGTTTTTTTTTTTTTTTTNACCTGGCTAAAAGTAAATGCAAGATATTTTTTTACACCTCTTCAATTTTATTTAAACCTTGCCTTACAGTTTGTTGAAAATCATCTCTGCTTAGGCAGGCAGCAAGGTGTGCGTGGTGTGATTCATTAAGATGATGATTCTTACTCTTGCCCTTCTTCTCCAGTACATCTGAAAGCTTTAACTCTATAACTCCAACTTGCTAAATTGAAAGGAAATATTACTCAGTGTACTCAGTGCCATGACTTTGAGCTGAGTTTTTAGGAAAATATATTCCCTTTCAGTGTGTGTGTTTGGAACTGCATTTTTAAACAAGTATGTCATGGTAGAGAAAATAGCATGGAACAGAAAAATGTTGGACTCTGGGAGGAGGGGAGAATTAATAATGAATTTAAAGACATAGAAAAGAGAAGGTAAATATAGAGATAATTTATGAATAGCAAGTCTTTTTGCTAATCATGGCAAAACTTTATTAATTTTCCTTTTTCAAGGGATGAGTTTCTTTCAGTAACAGGAAAATTCTTCAGGTATGTAGAAAAAAATTGGATGAAGGGGTTTTCATTTTCCAAATTTCAGAACTAAGTCAGAATTCCTGGCTCCTAAATATTTCTCTCAGGCTTCTCCTCCCTTTCTCTTCATTTCTATAGTGGAAGCTAGATGACCCTTGTTGTCCCTCACCTGGAGCCTCTCTCCTTCCAAGTTCACACATTTTAGTTTTGGCTTATTTGCAAACTCTAGGTGAGCAAAACTAAAGGAGATGTAGAAACCAGGTAGAAAACCATCCACACTGCTTATTTTTTTAAAGTAGCCTGAGGACCTAAAGAAATGGAACTTGCATATGGAAAAAAAGGGTTAACAATTCAGGAGTCTAATGGCAAGACACAGAAGGAAGCCAGCTAATGATTCAGGGAACAAAAAATGCGAAAAGCTCACAATGAAGAGGTAATTGCTGTGTGTTAGAAAACATGTTAGGAAGGAATTAAGTTTCTGAGAGCAGATATGTTGAGAGCTACCAAGCCTTCCAAGGCTGTATGAGCATCAAAATGGGTATTCCTGCGGGCCAATACTATTTTTTTTTAAGCATTTGCAAAGACTAACAGAGTAAAAGTCAGAAAAAAAGGGTGTCATGAAAACTCCTGAATCCCACTGAGGCTTCACTGTATTCACTTTGAAAGAGACGTGTTTTCATTTGAGTATTCCACAGTTAGGCTGAGAAGATTCATAGTTGGGTGTGAAAATGAGAAAAAAGTGTGTTACGAGAAATCTTTGGTGCTTGCAGTGGAGCCTCTGCTGATGACAATAGATTATTACCACTCTGTATGCTGTAGTTTTATTTCATGAGCTTCAGCACCACAGTCTGATATAATTCACATGGTTTGGGCTTTTGTCTTTTTTAATCAGAAGCATATTTTTCTTGATCTGCTGTAACACTGACTGTCTAGCTCTAGTGATGGACATCTACATAAACCAAATTTTGCCCTCACTCTCCTCAGTATTAATCTGAAGTACCACTGGTACAGTCAGTAATTTTATTTATAGTTTATAACGTTATAAATGACTGAATGTAGTTATTATTTATTCTTTATCTCTGTGTTGTTATTTAACAGAATTGTTGTGATAATTCAGGAGAAATACAATGTAGTCATTTTTAGATTTATTTATTTTTTTTAGACTTATGACTTTTGCAGTCCTTTCTCATCATTTCCCACTTCCGGGAATATTGGCTGTGCTCACACTATACTCATTAACAACATCCTCTGACCCTGTCAAATTTCTTGCTTGAGGTGATAAAGTGAGATCTGATTTGAGTCACACATTTGCCAATAAAAAACTGAATCCCTGCCTCTTGATTTCTTTACAAGATGCAGTCAGTAAATTAGAGGACCAGTGTAATAACAAGGGCATTGAATTTTCATGTAGCAGAAGTTGCACTTTTTGATGTAATATATAGTGAAGTTTGTTGGTTAGAAAATGTTTAAATCCACCTTCATCTTGAGTCACTGTCTTCAGGAACGGAATGTTTTAGTTTTACTTTAAAAGTTCACTATTAAAAACTTACCTCTCTCTAACACAATAATTCTGTCATACATTGCCTGGATAATGAAGCCTGAGGTATAAAAACAGGTTCTTCATTGTTCATTCATGTATTCTGGCATCTCACATTCCTAAACAAGTACGGTCTTTGGCCCTGAAAATACAGCATCGTTATTGGTAGCCTTCCTAAAGATGTGAAAGATGGTACAGCAGCATTATATTGTGCATAAGAAGCTACTCTGTTCCTGGTTAGGGAAACACTGAGATTTTGTTTGCATGTGGGCAAAAATCATGACTGAACTATCATATTCTTATACATGCAGTAAAAGCTCAAAATGTAGGGTGTTTATTCTATATATAATTATAATACTTAAATGTTACTCTACAAGTTTATACACACATACACATTAATAGGTAAATGTATAAACGCAGCATTTCATGGGGAAAAAAATTATTTCATATCCTGAGAATATATTTCAGATACATGCTTCTAGACCACCAAAAGAAAGTGTGTGGTAAGAGCCAGGGCCTTGCGGACTCAAATATCATTCCAACGTAATTTATTCCAGTGTTATAAAGTGCCCTTAATGTCCTTATCTCCTCCTTTATAATAACTGTGGTATGCAACTGAACTGTTTGTTAGGGTAAAATCCAGTCACCAATATTTCTGGAGATAAGTTTCTCCATTGTCTTCTCTGTATAACCTGGCTGCAGCCTTGGAAAATTTAATTCAGTTATTCCAGCAAGATCTTTGCTGCTGGAAAAGCTCTTCATTAGCTTTGGTTGCTCCAGACCTTAGCCTCACAGAGTCTGGTGCATCAGCCTACCTTTCTGGCTCACTCTGCAGTGGTCTTTGCTGTTTCTACATCAGTTTCTTCCTTGCTGCCTGCAGAGACTGAAGAAAGTATGCACAGTCACCTCTTTTGCTTGATGTTTTGCAGAAGGCTGGATAATATGAGTCAGTCCATCTTTGACACAGACAAGATGTAATACTGTTTTGACAACAATGAGAAAATATGAAAACCTCTTTGCTGGGGGTGGCCCAAGAAATTTAATCATTGACTGAAGGTGTCAGACAAAGCTGTTTTCCCACCTGCATCATTGACTTCAGAGTCCTGCTTTCCAGATGCATGATGTCATCATTAGACTGTATTGTGTCTACTTTAGACAAGCATGATGCAGGTAGAAATAGTTATTGCTGAAGTTTCTGCCTACATGTGAGAGGTAGTGGTCTATCAGTATTTAACTTGGATGTAGCTTAATAGCTTAATTTTTAAAGCACACTTATTTTTTAATAACTGTTAGGTGTGAATCCTCTTTAGCTAGAAAACGTTATTAAATGTGTGTGTTTCTGTGACTGTGGAGGACACTGCTCTGTATGTGCAACTAGCAAAACTTGTATTAATGTGGGTTCATGTTGATGGGTGTTTTACATCCAATTTGCTTTAAATCTGATTCCAGATTACATATCTTCTGTATGTACTCACACACGCAAACATGGAAAAATGCCCCCAAACTCCCAGTTCTTGATCTCTTTCTATGTTTCAGCTGACTTTGATGCCGATCAGCATAAACTCTCCAATCTATTAACATATTTTATTGACCTCTTCAAAAAGAAATTTCCTTCTCTGGGGATCTAATATTTAGAACATAGCTCTTTCTTTATGCAAGTGAGAGGCAAAGGTTATACAGCTGGCCTTGTGCCTGAAACGTATTTCCAGATGTTTACCAAGATGTTTACCATCTCTTATTATCAATTTTATATGCAGAGTATGTTTCCAGGTGCCTCAATACCTCAAACAAGGGGTACTGTGTTTGGTTTGGGCCTAGTCCAAACAAGATAAGATTCCATCAAGTTTCATTGCTGTACATCCAAAATAAGCCTTAGTGGCTCTGTCCCTCCAACTCGTAAGCTCCAATGTTTTTATGTTACCATCATGCTGAATAACTACATGTCTTTGCAGAAGCCACCACTGACATCTGCTGTGATTTTAGCACTGAAGAGTTTTCCTTTTGGGGTGTATGATATCAGTAAGTGACAGATGTACACAAGCTGCTACCGTAAGCATTGTCAACATAGAAAAGACAAGATAGTCATTATTCTTGTAAATCACTGTGCTTCCATACATGTTTGTTATGGAATAGTGTAAGATTACTCTAGGTGTCATCACCTCTGCTAGGAATAAGAATGCCAATAAGAATGAAATCCATCAGAAACTTTTCATCCCCCACCAAGACGCCCTACAAAGGAGACTTTCTTGAGGAAGAACAATGGGGGAACAACTGCAGTGCAGCAGTCAAGGAAAATCTTGGTGCATCTTTCAGAACAGGATGATTTTCCAGGAGGTGATGTCATCCCAGCTTATCCATTTCACTGTTAGAAGGGATATAATTGTGTCTTCAAACTGCTTTTCTTTAATGTATTTATAATCTGCGTCTGACCTATGTCTCATGCTTTTCACGCTGAATGGATATCACTGTCTTTGTAAAACATTCACAATAACATTCAGAAACCTCACATTTCTGTTTTGATGATCTCATTTAATGAAATTTTATCAAACAGTTTTACAATCATGAAAGAAATGCTCAGTGCAAAGCTGGAAACATTTTTATTGTGATGTTATCTGTTTTCATAGTTCTTCTTTATGCTTTCTGCAAATCACATCAGCCTTCTTGTAGAACTGAAGTCATATCACAGAATGCAATATATTTGACAGTGTATCTGTCATTGAGAGGTGGGTTTGGTTAGGCAACTGTGACTAGTGGTTTTATACAGGTCAGAGCTCTGTTGACCAAAATCTGTCTTGCTGTTTGAGGGGGAGTAGCTGAAAAACATCAAAGACTAAACTTTATGTCATACTATGGTGTGGGTGTGCTACTTCTTACGCAATGGGACAGACAAGTCTGGTCTTCAGATGAGCTTGTTTTATTCTGAATGCACAGCAGGTTAATGCTTATTACCTGGCTGTCTCCATGGCAGGTTACATGCAGCTGAAGCAGTGATTCAGGGTACGGTTTTTCCCGCCATGAGAAACACAACCTATACCAACCTTAATTTTTTCCTTAGGAAACTTGCGTTCATGGGAACTACACAATTGTGTCCAGTAGATGTTTGGAATATTTTTTTTTCTTTCTGAATTTTGGTTGTCAGGAAAGTGCAGACTCTTTTATTTGATATTTAAAAGCATTATTTTATTCATACAGCCATTGGTTCCTTCCATCATCATTGACCTGATCCTACATAATTTTAAATGGCTTGCACCATGGGATAGTATAACCATAAAGATGGAGGGGTTGCCCTTTAGAATTCTTCAAGAGCTTAATGGTTTATTTTACAATTGTTACCATTCCATGCGAATCTGGAGATGTGTTTATCAAGTAATTCTGTGTTTCATGAGGTTTGGTTGTTGAACATATTTGCACAGAAATAGGATTCTTGGGAGAATGTTCATTTTTATTGTTTCTATTCTAACTACAAAGATAAGAACAGAAAATCCCATCTATTTAAATCATCTGTTACTTTTTGAAATAATTTGCTGTAATTTTCTCTAAATGAGCCTTTTAAAGCAGGTGTTGTGCATGCTTTTGGGTTCTAGTGTCTCTCAGTTCTGAGAAAATTTATTCATAAATGTATTAACCTACTTATAGTGAGAGCAGCAGGAGTAAAGCTGCAAGCACACAATGGGTCCTGGTTGAGAGGAAGAGGATGAGCAGTGGTACTCAGTGTAACCTGTTCTTTGACATAACACATGAACAATGTCCATCACCACCACAAAAAGGAGAGAGCAGAAGAAGCATCAATGCTGTGCAGGTGCCCTTGCACTGTGTGTACTTGTGAGGAGGTAGGTGGAATTTGATCTTGCCCCTCCTCCGCTCCATGTATATAATTCAAAGCATTTAGATCATTTTATGCTTTCACTTTTTCACATATTGCCTCCAGTAATTATACTAAAATGGCAACTAGGAGGGAGGAGGAAAGAAAGCAAACCTATCATGTGCCTGTACTTAGTCTTAAGCACCTCAGATTGTATCCACTGATCCTAAAATAAACTTTCTAGTTATGACATCTGGCTTTCAACCAAAGTGGGTGTTTTTCCTTTGCCTGAAATAAACAAAGATTAACTTATTTGATCAAAGTCCTTTGGCGCCCTTGTCTGGAGGAATACCAAATGTATTTGGTTGGGTTTTTTTTTTCCTACCGGTAACTACAACAAGACAGGAGATTTTCTAGGGCAAGGAGACAAAGTAACAAATTCTATGGTTGCCACAGAAGGTGACCTGACAGGTCCTCCCCAGCCAAAGGCTGGGAAACCTGGGAGAGGTCTCAGGGTGCAGCTGAATTTCATGCCCTGTAGTCATTTCCTTTCACAAAACAGCCTGAAGCCTTTTCTGCCTCCTGCTCCCTTGTATTGCTAATTCTGCTACTTTGATGAAGATAGCATGGATATGTTTGCTGTATTAGGAAAACATGTTAGGGGGAACAGCATCCTTTTTCTGCTGCATGCTCTGATGAGGCCGTTCCAGTGTGCAGTTTCTCCAGTACCATTGGGTTTTGTAACTTCAAGGAGGTATTTGAACCGTAGGCCACTCAGTATTATGAAACTTGTAGGTTCGCTTTCTTCCTCAGTTTTTAGGATCTCTTATATCTCAGTGTTAATGTTTCATGGGTTTTTTTTGATTGAAAGGGAAAAAATTATTTTTCTAACTATACGCAAATTAATAGGACTCAAAAACCTTCATTATGATTTTTTCCTAATGTTGACAAGCACACACTATCCTGCCCCTCCACCTTTTCAGTATTCGTCATTTGTCTGAAAAAGTCACGGTCTGCAATTGTAGATTCCTTTGGGCTGAAAACAGGGAACAAGTGGCCAGCTGCAGTATGAGGGGCGACACCACTTACAGCAAGTTGCTTCCAGCAGCAATGGTTCCCTTTAGGTCTCTTTCAGACTGAAAGGGGACAATGTGTGTGAGTAACCGGCTTAACCACCCAAAGGAGCCACCTGCCATTGCCATGTTGGGGACAATAGTGTAAGTTTCAAAGAGAATGAGAAAGGTGATATTTGAGCATAATAAATGAAGCTGGTTGTTAACGTCTTTTTTTCCTGTTGCTGTGGCTGACTAGATGGCATTCAAAATCCGTATCTTGGAAATACGACTTCTTTGGCTGGCTGGACTTCCATGTGTTTATTTGAGTAGTTTCTAAACATAACTAAAAGTGGGTTCAGCAGTTGTCTTAGTTCTTTTGTGTTTCCCATCATTATCAATGAAAGCATTCATTATGACTCTGATCCCTTTTATTGCAAATATAAATAAAATCTGACAAAATTGTAAGTAAATCCTTTAGTGTTAGAAGCTGATAGAATAGGGCAAAAATTAATTTTATGCATGAAAAATCTCATTAAGCAGCTTCATGGAAATAAAAGAAATTGGCACCAGAGCCTATGATGTATGCAGTTCATCACTTTGTCATTGCAGGCACTCAGCCTGGTCTGTTCATGCTGCTTACAAAAGCCATGTCCTCCTTTACAGGACCTGTGTTAGTCTACCTAGATGACACAAAGGTCAATGGGATCTGAGGGGAAAATGTCCTGTTTTTCTCATATGTGATCAGAAACTTAATACAGACCAGCTGAAACAGCATAATTTTCTGAATCGTTTTTTCCCTGATGTGTAGCAGTGTCCCCTAGAGGATACAAGGACAAGCAAGGGAAGACTTACTTAGAAAGGTTATTTAGGACTCATAAAAACCATTAACTAAAGTGCATGAAGCATTGCTTATAACTAAATTGTATTTCACAGAATAAGCAAACACACAATCCCTTCAAGATGCAAATGCAAGGCATTGGCTCCTCTTCTCAGAACACTTCAGTTTCTAATTTTAACAGCAGAGAATGTCCTCAAGGTACGAAGGGGAGATAATCAAATGAAGTGGGGGATTTGAAAAGGCCAGAAGCAGCACTTGCTAATTCCCCTACATTAAATGTGGAGAAGCTTTTATAGCTTTGTGACTCCTTCAGCTTTGTGGAAGTACAAATATTGCTGCTTTTTCTTTTGGGCCAGAGATAGGCAATTTTGATTAATAACTGACTGACACTAAGGATGTCTAATCACAGCATTTTCTGTGCTTGATTCTGAAAGTTGTAACATCAGTGAACCCTGCAGAATGTTTGATTTTTTTTTTTTTTGCAAAAATGATATCTTATGGTAAAGAGGAATGTCATCTCCTGCTTAATATATACTATGAAGTCCTATCAATTTTACATTTCTACTATATGCCAGTTATGATTAATATTATATAAAGGAATAGTTATGTTCCTTGTAATCATTTATATAAGTATGTCCCCGACCAGCTCAGTAATGAAAGTCTTCAATTTTTAATGAAATAGAAATTAGAAATATGTGTAAATAGATGTAAATTATCTACATAAGAATTTAATAATTCTTTTTAAATAATAAATATACATCATATTTTTCATATGCACATTGAATGGTACCACTGTGTGATATCAGAAAGGGAGAAAACCATCTCACTCATGGCTCTGACTCTCAAGCAAGAACAGCATAACTCAGTATGACTCAGAAACTATTGCCTCCACCTGTTCTTTCCACCTGCAAGGGACAGACATCTGAGATGTTTGTGCAGATGTTCCTGAAGTACTGTAGTTAACTGGACAGTGTTTTAACACAAACTGAAGCCAGCCATCCTAAAAAGATGCGGTGCAACTCTCTCCAGTTCCTCGGCTCAGTCATTTGTGGCTCAGCAATCTGTGTATGGAGGCTGAGACAGGTGATTATGGCAATAACCTGAGCACTCGTCTGAAACTGTGTCATCTCTGAGACATGCTCTAGTCATGCTACCTGATGTTATGGCCAAAATCCTAGGAAATGTGTAAAGCAAACCTTAAGACTTGATTTCTTCTCTTTTACAGCAGCTCAGAAACCCTCAGTTATGTCTGGATATGAGAAAATAATTAGAACAGTGACAGACTGAATTTCTTTCACAATACCTCTGACTATCACATTTAATATCTCTTTATCCAGATTGGGATACCTTTTGGATTTCAGTATCTCCTCCTTCTTAGTGATAATCCTTTTTTAAATCATGCAGTTCCCTTATTGCTTTGCCCATGTGCACATCTTGTTGCTGGGTTTACCCTTTGTTTTGTGTACGGCTAGAAGAGATAATCTCTTGGCTATTAACACTTCATTTACGTCTGTTGGTTAATCATCTAACTAGCTATTATCCATATAATTCATTAGGGAATTAGCTATTTATGTGTGAGTTAAGACAGTTTTGTTATGTAGTAAAATCTAATAATCTAATATGGTCTTGAAAATAAATTTCTGACAATACAGACAAAAGAAAAATATGAAATCCCTACTCATGCATTTTTAGGAATTCACATTTTATATTATTTGTTTTTTTGATACTTTGGTAAGCTAATTCCTCAACTGTGTTCACATGACTAGACCAGATGAGGAAAGTGTGTCAGCAATTTAACATCCTTAATTAAGAAGCACTAGATTGAATTTGTGGTGTTTTGTCACATGATTTGAGCTAGAAATCACACACTTATCAGCTAGTTGAAAGTGATCAGCCAATTCTAAAGTGGTTTAAAATATGCCTATAAACAGAATTTGGAATTCAGCTCATTCTGTGTGTATGGATATTTTCCCTTGAAAATGGCTGCTATAACATAGAACTATGGAATGGGTAGAGTTGGAAGCAACCTTAAAGATCATCTAGTCCCATACCCCTTGTCATGGGCTGGAATACCTTCCACTAGACCAGGTTGCTCAAAGCCCCATGCAGCCTGCCCTTGAACACCTCCAGGGATGGGGGACCCACAACTTCGCTGGGCAACCTGTGCCAGTCTCTCACCACCCTCACAGTAAAGAATTTCTTCCTAATATCTAATTGAAATCTATCCCCTTTGAGTTTAAAACCATTACCACTCATCCTATCGCTACACTCCCTGATAAAGACTCCCTCTCCATCTTTTCTGTAGGCCCCCTTTAGGTACTGGAAGGCTGCAATAAGATGTTCCTGGAGCATTCTCTTCTCCAGGCTGAACAACCCCAACTCTCTCAGCCTGTCCTCATAAGAGAGGTGCTCCAGCGCTCTGATCATCTTCATGGCCCTCCCCCGGATGCACTCCAACAGGTCCATGTCCTTCTTAATGCGCAATAATAATGTGTAATAGTACAATGTAATTAAGGGAAAAAGTATTAGAAACTGACTACGTATTCTGCAAATGCATAAAAAAATTTTCTAAGGTCTCCATAGCTTTTGCCAGACACATTTCATAGGTTTGTTTTTCACATGCTCAAGGTGCAAAGGTGGGAAAAGGTCCAGTAGATGAACTTTATGATTCCATTAAGTCTATTATTTTTCCCCATTTTGCATAAATGCAGTTTTTATGTTTTGACAGAAACGAAGAAAACACATGAACCTGTATTTTCTAACAAATACATTTTTTTTTTTAATTTGCAGTCTAAAGCCATAATAGTCATACAGCCAGAGCCGGCTCAGGATAAAAGGCTCATTAAAAGCTTCAGGTACGAAAACTCTCCTGTGTGAGACTGAGTTCTTGCTGAGAAAAACCTAGCATAGCTCCTAATAGTTCTGCCATGCTGCCAGACATTTCTCTTTTACTCAGTGTGCCTCATGGCCTCTTGCAGCCCATGGGGACCCCAATTTGTGTTCCTTCTCTGAAGCTATGATTGTCAAACTTGCAGCAAGTTCAGCCACAGAACGTGGGACTGTGGTAATTGGTTAAGTCAGCCTAGAGTGTCTATTCTCTTGTCAGCAGACACCACCAGCCTAACATTTAAGTAGCAGCACAAAGATATATATTAATCTTTTATTTGCTCAGTCATCGTGATTTCATAAATTAATATGTGCAACTCCAGCCATGACTGGAGTTTATCATCACAGTATTTTCACCTACTTGAAAAATATGACTACAAAAGTTGCTGCTGTTTGGCTTCATACAGTTGCAAGTACTGTTCTTATGTATTTCTGTTAATGATAATCCTTGCATCCAAATACCCTGATGTTCTAGAAGGGAGAGATTGTAAGAATTTCAAGATAATATCTGCATGACAATTGCCAAAGGGGAAGTTGAAACTAATGTTCTTTCCAAATTTTTACCCTTGCACTATAATGCTTCTCCTGGTTCTGTGTGGGCAATATCTACCGTTATTTAATTCAGCTTGCAGCCACTGATGACACCGTCTTGAGCCCTGGGAACTCATCACACACAAACACAAAAGAGACATATATCAAAGCTGAGCAAAGGAAAAAGAGCAGAAAGATTGATTCTGTTACTAGGATCTTCGTTGGACTACAGAAGGGAAGGACTTAGGAGAAAACTGTGGTTTTTTAAGATCGGAGAAGGTGGAATGAGAAAATGTTTTGATGCTACACTGTGATTCAAATATTATTTTGACTGAAAGATTGAAAAATATTCCAATATAAACATTTTCAAGTATCCATGGCACGTCTGCTGGGCCCCATCAGGCCACATTTGAAGTTCAACACCCCAACACTGGAGAACACTCAAAAGCAGAGTAATGCTGTATTTGAGAGTGTGTTACACGGACTGCTGTAGGAATCAGTCTGTGCGTAAGTCCCAAGACTGATCTTCTCATTCTTGCCATTTCAAGGCAAAGTGAATGATCCACAAACTCTTGCCTTGTAATTGTAAATCTCCAAATGAGTTAATAACAGATTGTGTGAACACTTCTAGCATTTCTACTCCTTTTCAGATTAACCAGATGACCCTTGTATCTCCAATGTGAGAAGCAAGATCAGCCAGTTCCCACCTAAGACTAGTGACCTGACTGCACAAGTGTTCCTCCCCTGTTCCCCTTCACAGTAGTGTTGGAAAAATTAGCCACTGGCTTAACGTCATCCAGGTATTCAAGCACTGGTCTTGGCTGAAGCTGGCAAGCTTGGCTTCTCGCTTGTCACATCCTAGGTGAGACCAGTGCCTCTGTGTGCCTCCTGCCAGGGAAGAGATGCACAGAAGCCGGCATCCCTCAGATCCGATGGTATGTGAGTGCTCATTCTCCCCTTGGTCTCTGTGAAGAGATGAATAATTCAGCTTAAAGTCATAGTGGTTTGGATTGAGACAGAGGGAAGCACTCAGTCCTGTACTCTGCTAAGGGGCGCTGATTAACAGCAGCAAAATGGTGTGCTCCACTGTTGACTGTAGCACAAAATACCGCTCATTTGAAGTTAACATGTCTGAATTTGCACCGAAAGGGAGAGGAGCAGAAGGCGCAGCAGTCACAGTTGGAATCAGCTGAGAGGCAGTTTAAGAAACTACTGCCCCTCAGCTGCAGCTAGTTGCTGCCTGCCTTCTGACACAGTGCCTGGCTGCAGCAGCGTGAATTGGTTTTAACAGATGCTCGCACCTCAAGTGTGAGAGCGCATTTGGTGTGCTTGCAGGCATACTGTGAATCAGCTGGAGACAGTGACCTCAGCTGTCTGCCTGTGCAGGCAGAGCTCCAGATTCTCCATATCACAGCCTTCGAGAGCATGCAGTGCTCCTCACAACCGAACTGTCTTGTGACTCAAGCATGTGCTTGCTGGATGTTGATGCTTCAACTCCCAGCCTTGTTTCCTAGGAGAAAAGAGAAAGTAGGATAGAAAATATAACGTGACAAAATTCAAGGGTCTGGAGAGGAAATATGTCAGTGAACAAACTCACCATCTGAGAGACTACCTGTGCTATGAACAACTTTCCTAGGAAGAAGGGAGAAGATCTTATTAATGGCCAGAAATTAGTTTGTATGGCAGAAGGACCAAAGAAGAACATTGTAGGTTTTTTTGACTCACTCTTCCTATGCTTTAGCACTGAACAAGGAGTCAGACATGAGTTGTTGTCTGCCAGTTTGTAAAATCTAAACAAAAAAACCCACCTCAAAACCAAGTAATAACCTGTGGACAATATACCAGCTTCCTGCCTCTGAGCAGATATATATGAATTTAAGACACAAAGTAGAAATTAAACATTTTCATTTTTTCATGGTAAACTAAAGAAACAGCAGAAAGGTTGGACAAAAAGGACAACTTTAAAATGAGAGTAGTCATATTATTAGTGAAAATGGATAACGGTGACTACAGATTCCAGCGGTATTTTAATATGTAGATTTTTATAATCTATGTATTATTTTGAAAGCTTCAAAACCATAATGTGGTGAAGAGTCTGGTAAAATAATCAAATGGCATACCCTGCCAAACTACACAGAATGATTGACGTGAAGTTTTTTAGTCTTAGCAGCAAACTAATATATGGTATGTAAATGATTTGGAACCTGAGGGCAGAAGCTTGACTGTGAACACTTAGCCCACAGTAGCTTTGTCAAAACCTAAAGAGCTTTTAAAACTAGTGGTTAGTGCAGAGCTGGCAAAAGTAACTCTCCAAATAGAACAGAAAAAGCATTAGACAGGGGGAAAAAAAACATACAATAATCTGTAGAAAAGAAACCACGCAAACATAGGACAAAAGAGATAAATAGAATCATAGAATCATAGAAACATTTAGGTTGGAAAAGACCCTTAAGATCATTAAATCCAACCATTAACCTAACACTGCCAAGTCCACCACTAAAGTATGACCCTACGTAAGTAGCACCATTTAAAAGACATCTACGTGTCTTTTAAATACATCCAACGAGAGTGACTCAACCACTTCCTTAGGCAGCCTGTTCCAATGTTTGAAAACCCTTATGGTGAAGAAATTTTTCCTAATATCCAATCTAAGCCTCCCTGAAATAGAAAGTAGATCAAGACCTGTGCTCGCTATGGAGAAAAATGTAATTGGAAAAAACCTGCAAATGACATTGTGTTCAGTAATTTTCCCAAGAAAAATAAAAAAACCAAGATACTAAAACAACAAGAAAAACAAAGCATTAATTCAGAAGACAAAATTTTGGATGTCTGTGGCATAAATGTAGTGCAGAAATGTGAAAGTAAATGATTTGTAAAACTCAGGTGCAAAGACAGAATTTAAGAAATTGAATGGTAAATAGCTACTAAAGGTACAAGGTTATCAACTGCAGATATTTTATCTGGCCTTTGCAACTTCAACTTCTTTTCACACAAGCAGAGCCAACTTAAAGCTGTATAATGGCATGGTCTTACAGCCATTGTGTACTTTTTTAACAGAAATGTTGTAGAAAAATATATGGGAAAGATTTAGGTTAACGCCAGAAACACGAAATCCACTGCTTTCAGCTAAACCAAGTGGATTCAAGAACCAAGTAACATTAATTTTAGGGCAAATGATTTGTATCATGTCACAGAATGACAGAATGGTTGGCAGGGACCTCTGGATGTCATTTTGTCCAACCCCACTGCTCAAGCAGAGCAGGTTGCCCAGGACCATATTCAGATGGCTTTTGAATATCTCCAGAGATGGAGACTCCGCAAGTTCTTTGGGCACCCTGTGCCAGTGCTTAGTCACCTGTGCTCCAGGTGTGGCCTCACCAGTGCTGAGTAGAGGGGAAGGATCACCTCCCTTGACCTGCTGGCAACACTTATCCTAATGCCCCCCAGGATACCATTAGCCTTCTTTGCTCCAAGGGCGTGTTGCTGGCTCATGTTATAGTCGGTTGTCCTTTTCTGCAACGCTACTTTCCACCTGGTTGGTCCCTAGAGCGTACAGATGGCTGGAGTTGTTCCTCCTCAGGTGCAGGACTTTGCATTTCCTCTTGCTGAACTGCATGAGGTTCCTGTCAGCTCATTTCTCCAGCCAGTCCAGGTCCCCCTGGATGGCACCACCACCCTCTGACATATCAGCTCCTCCTCCCAGTTTTGTATCATGCAAACTTGCTTGTGTGTAAGCACAATAAAATAAAAAAAAATATCAGCAATGATTTGCAATTCTTGTGGCAAAGTATTATTGAAACATGTTTTAAGAACTAGAATATCTTTCAAATTGGTTGTACATGGAAGTAGACCAACTCAGTTATTTCTGTATAAGCCTCTTCTTCTTGAAGTACCCATGTACTAACCAAAAAAACAAAGTTGGTTCCGCAGCTTGGTGACCATTTAGATGTCAAAAAAACAAACGCTGAACATGTCTTAATGAAGCACCTAAGCCAACTAACTGCTAGATGCCTGAAGTTTAAGAACTACCTGTTGTCCATACGGCTTTCAAAGAAAGACACCATCAATTTCTACTTGATAAGGAAACAACTGCTTCACTGCATTTAGGCACCGTGGTGGATACAAAGACAGCTGAGGATGCTGCATAGTATCTATTTTGCAAGGAAGAACTGTGACAATGGTTTGATAACATTGTAAAAAAAATGTTAACAGGAGTAACATGGATTAGATGTCTGACTGATGACCATCTGGAGTAAGGACATGGAGACAATATGGCAGAAATAATGGTATGTTTCATTCATAGTCTCATTGGTCTTCTTAAAACTAAATTTATTACAATACATGTATTACAACATAATCAGTATTGATATATATGCATCATATGCTGACCTCCTATGGACAATGCTGTGAACTCTAAAGGCTACAGGCTGCCTACTCTTGAAGATACTAGATTGATTATGTATGCATAGAAGAAGCATTAGATTTGTAAACTGTCACAATGTCTCTTAACTATCTCAAATATGTGTGAATCTTTAGATTAGAAAGCTAAAGCATAAGCATGATTAGCATGGTTAAAAGTTGACATCTTTCAGCCATTGGCTGTACCAAGCAACGTTCTCCTATTTTTTGTGTGGTATTATATGAATTAAGGGGTACATAGATGAATAAAGGGGTACTTTTCTGCTAGCAAAAGGACATGTGGCAACTGTCACTTATTGTCACAGTCGCCAGGGTAGGCAAAAATACACCCAAGGTGAAAAAGAAAGTGTTGCTGTAACATTGATATTTTGAAGAGTTCCATATTTTCCTTAAATGCAGCTATTTCTACTCTTCAAGTAGAAAATGACCATAAGCTAATAGCAAGCACTCTTTAAAAGCTACTGACATTAGCCTGAAATGCTGTTACTACACATTATGGTTTATATTAATTCAATTTTGTTATAAAAAGTGTATGTACAAAGAGGAGATCCCAACCTCAAAATTGTGCTACTTACAAAGTATGGAAACTGGACAGGAAAGTGAGCTTTTAGTCAGAAACACAGAAAAATATAGAAACACACTAAATGTCAGCCAACACAGATTGTGCACTGATTTCAAATCTCCAGGGCTGAGAAGAATCCAGCTACAATCTGTTCAGCATGTAGATTGACAGTGACAAAAAAGGTAGTAAAACGGCTGCAGACCAGTTGGACACACCCCCACATCTTCTAGGCAAACTCATTCTCTGTGCATGAGCTGAGAATAAAAGACAGCATCTTGTGTAAAAGCTGATGAATGGTCATTTATAACAAAAAAAGAGAAATTCTGAAGCAGAAATCTGCATGCAGAAAACAAGAATTTACTGTCCATTGACTAAACGCAGACCTGGATTTAGGACTTTGTATCTGTAATACACAGGGGAATGCAATGCAAGCAGCAAACGAGACTTTACACAACATTTTTTGTACTTTGTAGAAAAGGAAGAGTTTCTCTGCTAGTCTACGCTTTTCTGTAGATTATTTTTTGTTCTCTTCATGGGAAATAAACACAGGTCTAAATGGTCTCATAAAAATCAGTGAAGGGTTTAAAAAAGTTTGATATTGCAAAACTTGTCTTTCCAGGCAGGGGGACCCAGTATACCTGCAATGAATTTATGCAATTACTTTGTCAATTTGTGGATCATATTTTTTTCTCATGGAATGGTGAGTAATGAATTTGGTATTCCTATGTTGTGCTGAACAATAGAAACTGCAGATGATATTATCCTGATGCAAGGAGAAAAAGAGATATTCTTGAACATAGTGAGCTTGCTTCATATGTTTGCCATATGCTATTGCTACTCTGCAGTTTCATTTTTTACTTGTGTAATAAACTTATTAGAAATGTGCTTACCCTTTCCACTCAGCTACATAAGAAAACCAGAATTCAGCTATGTCACTGCATCACAATGAAAGCATGAGTCTAACAGTAAAGCTTAGCTGTCTGTTAAAATCATTAATGCTACTGAAGGAAGTGCAAAAGGGAAATGAAATGACAACCAGTCATGCCTAAATTAAAATACAGTTCCACAGAAGGTCTTATTGTGTCTTGTTGTAATGCTTGATGCTTGATGTGGTCTGTGGTCCAAAAATTATCAGTCAGCAGTGATGAGAGAATTAATCAAGAAAAATGAATCAGTCAGGAGTCAAAGCCTGTAACAACTAGAAGACTAAGCCTCTGAGAACTAAAAACTTGATAGTTTAAAGCTCAGACTAATTCTGTATGTTGAATAATAGCAAATTATATGTATCAAACCACCACATCTACATTCAAATGCCATGGAGGATGAATACTCAAGAAATTTCTTTCAATATTCAAGCGCAGACAGATTCGAGAGACTGCAAAGGAGGGTCACAAAGATAATCAAAGGGCTAGAGATCCTGCCCTACAAGGAAAGACTGAAGAAGTTAGCTGTCTTCTCTCTGAAGGGGGAATATCATCACAGTATTCCAGTACTTAAGGGGTGGCTACAAAGAGGACAGAGCCTCCCTCTTCACAAGGAGCCACACAGAGAAGACAAGGGGCAATGGGTACAAGTTGCACCAGGACAGGTTTCCACTCAATATAAGAAAGAAATTTTTTATGGTAAGAAAAATTATTCACTGGAAAAACCTCCCAGGGGATGTGGTAGAGTCCCCATCGCTGGAGGTTTTCAACATGCAATTAGACAGGGTGCTAATCTCATGTAGGCTCTCTTTCTTATGAATAGTTGGACCAGATGATCTTTTGAGGTGCTTTCCAACATGGACTGTTTTACGAATTTATGATTCTATTGTAATATTACAAATGCCGTGCGTGGGCTGGTGTACACAGGAAAAAAAAAAAAGAAAACTGCAAGTGGAGCATGCTGTAATGTACATCTGATGAAATTTGATTAGCAGGACAAAGGAAGAACATAGTTAAGGAGTGGTAAATAATCTGACACTGGACCTTCAAAATACTACATTAAGAGTTCAGTCAGCATTAGGAGAATTACCTTTTGTTACAAGAAACATGTCCACCAGTTTAGAGACGTAAGTTGTCTACAAGGTATAAATAAGACACCAGGCACTGTAAGGTGTAAATGAACCATTTTTAAAAGGAAGAAGGAAAATTAGTTTGTTTCCAAGCTAGTTAAGGTGTACCAAAAAATATTAAAACAATAAATAAATGTAATGGTAGAACATGCAGTATATGTGCAAGCTATGATAATCATATTTAATTTTGCTATCTTGTGTAAATATGACAGAAGGCAAGCAAAGAGTAGTAGTTTTTCAGTGGAGGTAAATATCAGGTCTGGAATGCAAAGCAGGTTCGCGGATCACTAGCTACAGAATGATATGCCAGGGCAAGAGAATAAAAGCTTCAATGTTGCATTGCCTGTGCTTGAACCTGCTTTTAATGCTTGAAAATTGAGTAAGGAATCTTTTTGTAGCAGGTCATGGCTCAATCACCATCTGAAATTTTTGCATTCTGTTGAAAAGCTAAATTAAGAGTCTTCATTCATCAGAAAATTACAACTGTAAAGCAAATAATTGTGCCATAACAGACAAGAGAGGGGGATGTAGGGAGACATGTGATTGCTAAGTGCAGTAAACTTACTCAAAACAAAAACATGATTTTGCAGAATATAATCTAGGGTGGAGTGTTTTCCAAGTGTCAGGTAAGTTATGTTAACTTTTTTCTGTCCTGAGGTTTCTGATCTTTCTACCAGGACTTTCTAGAGGAGAGAACATTGTATAAGCTCCCTTCACTTCACCTACAAAACTCATTTAATAAACATATTAGTGTTAAAACAATTAATGCATTTCAGCATGCTTATTATCTACTACTTGTAAAATGGCTTAAGACATACAGTTGACAGTACACCCAATCAAGCAACAGTTGCTTGCTAATAACTTTCTTCTGTATGTTTTAAACAACTCTAAGAAAAACACAATCCTGAGGACCCTATAAGCAGAGTAATTTTTTAAATTATTATTTTTTAATAAAATAGTGTACGTCTTTATATTGGCAAGCTATCCTGGCTTGCTGCAATTCACCCCAAAGCACAGCAAAAAGTCTACGTTTTCACCAAACAAAGCCTGACACTATGAATAGCTCTGTTGCTGATTCTTTGTATGGGGGGGATTATTTTACTCATAGATGATGACTTTAAGTGTGTAAGTGTTTCTAATTACTGAAAATTGTCTAAGACAGAAATTAGTTTGTGGTTCCTCATAGGGAGAATTCTGACTTTGTCCCAGGTGATGCTCCAAATGCTCTCTTCTAGTTTCCTCTAAATCTACATCTTTGATCTCTTTGGACTCAAATTAGGGAGTATGTCTGTCTAACAGTCTATTTCAATTCTTTGCCCATTGCAAAGCAGTATTTCATACTTAGAAACATGGATACAGAGCTATTCTTTCCATTGTTTTCTGCTGTAAGAGGGTTGGGCAAGCAACAGTCTTAATGATGAGCATAAACTACTTTGTCTGTGATAAAAACCATATCATTCAGCTAAACTAATTCTATGAGGAGTTGATTGTAGACTTAACATTTCATAAAGACTGAGTCACGACTGCATTAATGGCAGAGTCAGCACTAAAACAATTTCAGTCCATGTTCCTTGCTGTTTTTCACTTTGTGTATAACATCTTTCTGAAGACAATCCTGGCAGCTGGTGATACCTCCTAGTTATCAACACCAACAGCAAAATAGAGTACTTCGTATTAAGGTATCAATTTCTTCTTATCTAAAACCATAACTTCTGCATCATGCTGGAAACTATTCAGATTTTTATTGCAATGTGTGTTATAACTCTCTTCAAAGACACCTTAATAATTCTGTAAATTTAAACATGCTGAATACTCCACATTGAAATTCAAACATATGGAATCATAAAATAATAGAATCATATAATGGTTAGAGTTGGAAAGGACCTTAAAGATCATCTAGTTCCAACCCCACACCTTCTACTGGACCAGGTTGCTCAAAGCCCCATGCAGCCTGCCCTTGAACACCTCCAGGGATGGGGGACCCACAACTTCGCTGGGCAACCTGTGCCAGTCTCTCACCACCCTCACAGTAAAGGGTGAATAAAAGGATGAATAAAGGGTGAATAAAAATCACTTCCTAATATCTAATCGAAATCTATCCCCTTTCAGTTTAAAACCAGTACCGCTCATCCCATCACTACACTCCCTGATAAAGACTCCCTCTCCATCTTTCCTGTAGGCCCCCTTTAGGTGCTGGAAGGCTGCAATAAGATGTTCCTGGAGCATTCTCTTCTCCAGGCTGAACAACCCCAACTCTCTCAGCCTGTCCTCATAAGAGAGGTGCTCCAGCGCTCTGATCATCTTCATGGCCCTCCTCTGGACTCCAACAGTTCCATGTCCTTCTTTTGTTGGGAGCCCCAGAGCTGGACACAGTACTCCAGGTCAGGTCTCAAGAGAGTCGAGTAGAGGGGCAGAATCACCTCCCTTGACCTGCTGGCCATGCTTCTTTTGATGCAGCCCAGGAAGTGGTTGGCTTTCTGAACTGTGAGCACATATTGCTGGCTTGTGTTGAGCTTCTCATCCACCAATACCCCCTCAGGGCTACTCTCAATCTGTTCTTTGCCCAGCCTGTGTTTGTGCTTAGGATTGCCCCAACCCACATGCAGGACCCTGTCGATCCATCAAATCTTTCAGTTTCAGAGGCAAGGATGTCTTGTGGGACAGTGTCAAATGCTTTGCAGAAGTCCAGGTAGATGATATCAGTTGCTCTCCCCTTATCTACCAGTGCTGTAANATCAGTTGCTCTCCCCTTATCTACCAGTGCTGTAATGCCATTGTAGAAGGCCACCAAATTTGTCAAACACAATTTGCCCTCAGTGAAGCCACGTTGGCTGTCACCAATCACCTCCTTATTTTCC
>RSEF01000031.1:44802828-44820920 GCA_003993805.1 Himantopus leucocephalus | reverse complement strand
TGACTTCTCAAATATGATGGGTAGTGGCTTAGCAACTTCATCATCCTCAGGACCTGTGGATACATCTCATCAGGTCCCATGGACTTGTGCACCTTGAGGTTGCTCTGCTGGTCTCAAACCTGGTCTTCTCCTACAGTGGGTGGTTCTTCAGTCTCCCAGTCCCTGCCTTTGCCTTCTACAACTTGGGCGGTGTGGCTAGAGCACTTGCCAGTGAAGACAGAGGCAAAGAAGTCATTGAGTATCTCAACCTTCTCCACATCCCACACGTTGAGGTCTCCCGTTTCCTTCTGGAGAGGGCTCCTATTTTCTCTAATCTTCTTTTTATCACTGGCATACCTATAGAAGCTTTTCTTCTTGCCCTTGACACCCCTGAGCAGATTTAACTCTATCTGGTCTTTAGCTTTCCTAACCTGATCCCTGGCTGCTGCAATTCTCTGTATTACTTCCCAGCTACCTGTCCTTGCCTCTACCCTCTGTAGGTTTCCTTTATGAGTCACAGTTGCTCTGTCAATGCCCAGGGCTCATCGGCATCTCCTGCCTGAGCTGCTGGCTCCTGGTTGGTCTCTCTGCTGCCCTGGTGTCCCCTTACCTGAGGAAAAACCCCTGTGCGCTGTGTCCACTCTGCATATAAATGGCCAGGAATGAGAATTTTCTGAGAAGAGATTTTAGTGAACAACTGTTTTTAAATTTCAAGATCATACTCTGTTTAGTATACGAAATCCACTCTTCAATGTTTATCATGGAATAAGAGCTAGCTATCCACCTTTGTATGCCCGCCATTTTTATTCAGCTGATTCTTACTTATCTTCATGAATCAGTCAGAGTGTAGCAACAATAAAGCCTTACATCCTTTAGTGTATCTGGACTTTCGCGAATGTGGCTACAGCAGCATGATCCTGAATAGCCAGGCTGAGCATGATTAGCCAACTTTGATGTTTGCTGTGATGATACGTGCAGGCAGATCACTCCCAAAACATACTGTTTTCTCTAGGGAGTTCAGGAAGACTTCCTTTAACTGGGTGGCATTATTCAGCTGGAAGGTGAATACGGAAATAGATTCCTGAGCAGCTGGCTCAGTTGTAGAGCTGAAGTCAAAGGTAATGAGGGTCACTGTGTTGAAAGGCAAACTCTTTCTGATCGATTAAGTTTCTTCCTCTGGGTTTAATCAATAAAAAATACACATTCTTTCTACAAATGGTGAACAAGGTTAGCCTGCTTTCATGGAAACTAACAGAGTTTTATCAGAGTTCAAGATTAATCACAGCCTGTAAGCTGGAGCTATTCTACTGTGGCTTTATTTGTTGGCTGAAGCTAGGTTCACCCCATACTGGATTGCATTGCAGCTGATTAGACAACGCTTGCCTGTCAGCTGCAGAAACTAGAACACCTGTTTAGAGTAAACTTTGTAGACAATTATTTTGCCCCATTGATGACTTCTTATGTGTTGCTTTGGTCTGGTGAAACATGAAAGCATCCAAACATCACATACCTGTAGGGGGTTATCTGACAGGAGGAAGGAATATCTGAGCACTTCACATCTGAAAAACCAATATAGCTCTAGTGAACAGTTATATTTTAAAGACAGATTTCTAAGTGTAGAAATGCTTCATCCTTTTGTTTGCTTGTTGGATAGTATATAGGTAAACACCTTACAGCAACAGGAAATGTTGAAATTTTTGTCACATGGTTATAACTCCTAAATGTTGGTATATTTACTATTTGTTTCTGTTTTATGATTATACATTTTCATTTTTATTATCATACATTCTATAATTACTGCTTGTTGGGGCTACACAAAAATGAAGCAATAATGCATTATGGAGTGTAAGTTTGCATGGGATAATCATGCCTCTTCAATATTACAAAATTTAAGCTACGCCAAAATTGCTCCCATCATTTGTGGGGTCTGAATAGTCATCTCATGACATTTAAATTAAATGATATTGCTATTGTAAAATACGTGCCATGTGGGATAATTGGTACATGTTTCATCAAAGTTTTGAGTTTGTTAAAGTGATAACTGAGCCTCTCAATATTGTGACAAGGAAAATAATAGGTAACTTTAACACTGTTTTTTAGGTCTGTTTTTATGTCATGCACTCTGGTGCCATTATTATTTCTTAATACACTACATCCAGACATCTATCAATGAGTAGCAGCTTCCAAAATATCAGGAACTTCACATCAACTCAATAGTTTGCTTTCTCTGTCAAAAAAAAAAGCAAGTAAGGCCCAAGCTGCCTACATTCTGAATTGAAATAACATTCACATGCATATCTGCTTGTTTTTGAGCACCTCCTGCCCCAAGATGCCTCAAATCAATCCGTGTCCCTAGGTACTTTAGGATGGCCAGGTGCTCAAGCTCAGAAATGTTCCACTGATTAGATGGGACCCCATCTCTCTGTGGAGAAAGAACAAAGAGGCATCAAAATCTCTAAAGGTCTCTTTTAAATGTATTCATGAAAATCTGTCATACACATGCTTCTGGGCACCGAGTAGAGCATTCATCACCACTTTCACAGCTGGGATGTTCTGATTGTCTATAATAATCTAGCTAGAACCCTCAGGTAGAAAACTATGTCTCTGTAGTCTTCATGTGGGAGAGTAAGGAAGAAACAGACCTCAAAATCTCTGAATCTCTGCAGTGTTTTGAACATCAACCTCTGGGCTAGACTACTGCCACTAAGCAGAGACACTCAACAGAAAGATATACATGAATCACGGCATTCAGTGAAAAATGAGCAAAGATTCCTGACCCTCTTCCCTTTATCTGGGTAGTCCCCAGGCATTGGATTTCTGGGATTTGGCAGACAGTGACACTGCTATTTACTCAGGACTTTGTTATAAGACTGCAAGATTTTCCCTAGGACAGGAATCAGTGTCTCTGTTACTCTTCACCAGGCTACAATGTCAGATGCTTTCCTACATCCCCTGTGCTCATTGTACTGTCACCTTCTTCCACACCAAGTCCAAAGAGACTCTCTGCAGAGTGCATTTAGTTAGTGAGTTTAGTTAGCCTCACCTTGCTCTGCTTCCTTCCAAAGTCAAAGTTTCATTAGACATTGTGTGTACTGGACAAACTTTAACTCAGTTTTCAAAGTTATGTTTGAGAGAATTGGGTTTAGCTTAAGCAGAATGATCCATTTATTGGTATATGAGAGAGCAAAGAAGAAAGACATAAATCAAAAAGGTTATAAATTCTTACCATCCGTAAATGAGTAATGTGAAACATTTCCAGATTGACATAAACCTTGAATTAGTAGAACCTCACCTTGAAGATTTTATGTGGAAATATGCTGTGTTCTCTTCTGGATTCAATGACAAGAGTTTCTCCAAGATAGATACTGAGTTTTAGCATATGCATATCCCCAAAGAAATTATCTGAAACACAACCAATTTAGTGTCTCAAGAAAAAACTCATCTCTGCATGGAAACTTACTGGCAATTTGGTACCACAGTTCACGCTAACGTAGTTACATGCTGCCATTAACAAAGCTCACATTTTGTCATACACAGTATGTAGCCACATTTTAAAATATGGTCATGTTTTCTTGTTACAAATGCATGAAGTGAAGCAATAATGTTTTGTCTCCCAAATACCAAAGTTTACAGCAAGATTGTGTAATCTGTAACAGTAAAGGGTAATATGATGCTTCACTGCACCACGCCATTTCAGGGAGATACTGTATCTTGTCAGGCATCCTATTGTCATAGAATCATAGAACTGTTTGGTTTGGAAGGGAGCTTTAAAGGTCATCTAGTCCAACCTCCCTGCAATGAGCAGAAACATCTTCAACTAGATCAGGTTGCTCACAACCTCATCCAACCTGACTTTGAATGTTTCTAGGGATGGGGCATCTATGACCTCTCTGGGCAACATGTTCCAGTGTTTTACCACCCTCACTGTAAAAAATTTCTTCCTTATATCTAGTCTAAATCTACCGTCTTTTAGTTTAAAAGCATTACTCCCAGTCCTATCTCAACAGGCCCTGATAAAGAGTTTGTCTCCATCTTTCTTATAAGATCCCTTTAAGTACAGAAAGGGCCTGAGCACTCTGTAACATGCAGAGCAATGCTGTGCAGTATGCCTCACGCTCAATGCCCAGGCAGCTCTGCTAGCTACTGGGGTGAAGGGATGGCCCCATTTATAATCCTACCCTGCTTCTGTGTTTTGTCACCAAGCAAGTGCCACAAGGAGCTTTGATAGGAGTACTAACAGTCCTTTTTACATGAAGCTTATGAATCTTTTTTTTTCCCCACTGAAACCACATTGACTAGTGATAAAATCAGATATAATCCAGCCATTATTTTCACATTCGCTCTCTCCCTCTCTCCGGGCAAGGCTACGCATTTCTGTTGGTATATGCCTTTGATCTTATGATTTCATTTTTAATCACCCTTAGCAGCTTTGATGAATTCAGTTAAGGACCATTGTCCCAGGTAAAAGAAATACTGTTACATAAAATGTTATGGTTTCTCCCTGAACAAAGCTAATAAATCTATGCAGATGTTCAATAGAAGTCTAGGGCTTTAAACAGGCTAATTCCAAATTCACCCCATAGATCTATGTTCAGATGAAGAGTTCAGGTTTGAAATAAAATTAGAACTGCTGTGAAATTATAGGAATATGATATTCAGCTGAAGTCAGCTAATGCTGTTAACTTCTGTTTTCTTGTGAATTGCTGGTTTTACCTTTGTTGTCCACTGGCTTTCTTTCTGATAGTGTAAAAAGAAGTCAAAAAATGAACACCTAATGGAAAATGAATTTATGGAGAAATCTTGTAAACTCTCAGTTGGTATTTTATGCCTTAATCTCAAAGAGGATTGCTTGTCACTTTCACCAGTAGTGTACTGAAGTCAGGACACAGAATTATAAAAAGTCACAGCTAAACATGGCCGTAGAAGGGAAAAGAGAACCTGCAGTAAAAGTACCTTCCTCCTTCTTCATTTAACTACTGATGAAGGATTATTAAAGGATTAACAGCCACAGATATGTGTAAGTAGAGGTTAAAAATGTAGAAGAGGTGGTAGATTCTAGTGATGTATTAATATTTTAGTGTTACAGGATTTTAAGTTGTGCAAACATACACAACAGTGTTCTTGCACTTATCTTCTGAGGCGATTTGTTTCACTTCCACTTTCACTTCACTTCACTTCACTTCACTTCACTTCACTTCACTTCACTTCACTTCACTTCACTTCACTTCTATTCTATTCTATTCTATTCTATTCTATTCTATTCTATTCTATTCTTTTCTAATTTTTATTCCAGCCCAGCCCAGCCCAAATCAACCCAAGCCACCCTGCCACATACCATCCTACCCCATCCCACCTCACCCAGTTCCCATCATTACTAAGTATCTATTTGAATTCCCAGTACTGCAATTTGTGATTTATTCTTCTCTTCCTCCTCCTTCTCTGTTAGGAGACTTGATAGTTGTACTCCTTGGCACTCACAGAATTACGTTTTTTTGCTGTTGGCTTTGGAAAAAGTTGTTTGCACAGAGCTGTTTTTTTACGCTAGCGCAGGAAAGGTAAAAGAGCTTTGGTCTGGGAACAGCAGGTGGTCTAATTTGTGGTGATCCTTAGATTCCCTGGCAGCTTGTTGCACAGTAGTGGCCTTGAGAAAAACCTTCACAGACAAGCTTTACCACTCTAGCAGAAGGTTCCACTGTGCCTGAGAATTGGGGCTGTCACTTCAGTTCTCCACACATGGCATAGGAACTCATAATATCATGTTTCCAAAGATTTTGTTTCAGGAAATAATTTGGCAGCTATTGTGATATTTCTTCAAGACACTTAAGATTTTCTGTAATAGGCTCCACTGTTACTGTTCTTGACTTTCTTCTCAGAGAGGCCCATTGTAAATATGTGTTGTGGAGAAATAATGGGTCCCACCTGGAAATATTAAGTTATGTTGCACAACTTTTCTCTCTCTTCCTAAATGAGACAGGTTAGCTACTCCCTTTGAATACTCTTGACAGTCCTTCTCACAGATTACCTTCTATCTTCTACTGATTCTCCAGGATTTTTTACACATTTTCTTCTTGTAATTCTCTTGACAAATGAGCATGTGATTCAAATTCTATTTTCCCCTTCAAATATCAGTAGCCAAAATATTCAGACCTATAGATGCTCCAAACATGTTTACATGCTCACTGTTTCAGTTTGCAAGGTCATAACAAATTAGGCAAAAAAAATTAATAATTTTTAAAAGTTGTGTAGAAAGCCTACAAAAAGGATTATGTATCAACAGCCATCCTCTATATTCCAAGGTAAAAATCTTAGAAAAGCAAATGATCCTTAATGTCGAATTTTAACCAAGGTATGAAACGGAATGAAATGGAATTGGAAAATGTTAGCGGTTTACTTTAAATGTAAACCATCAATTCATCTTGAATTTACAAAGCAAAAATAAATTGTAGCACTCAAAATAATTAGCATACAGACAATACGTGCTTTTGTCTGGGTGATGATAGCATCCGATATCAGTATCAACAATGGGGTAGTGACTGTGGTGTAACATTGTTGGGACATAACCTTTCTTGGATCTCTGTTTCCTCAGAGTACGAGCTCCAGATGAGGGGAGCACTGATTGAAAATGATACGTTGATTGAGAGTGGAATCCAGCGTTTTTCTATGGGCAGGTTCTGGAGTGTAACTTGCAGAAATAAGCTGCTCTTGTCGGGAAGAAATCTCTTAAATTGAATACTGCTCTTACTGGGTGAATGCCAGGGAAGTAAATGATACCTATAAATATAGCCACGGTAGAGCACATCTGGGCTTCCAAACTTCAAAGATGACATACAATTCATATACGATCTGTCTACTGTAATAACTTCTAATTAGGTACTATATCTTTTTTCACTGTTAGGTTTCATGAATTTCTGTTTGGTATCAGGGCTGGGAATACTCAGACATCCTCTGCCAAATTTCTTCTGGATGAGCCTACTGCATTAAATTAGAAAGCTTTCATAAGAACATACTAAAATTACTTTTTTGCTAATACATTTTTAAAGTCTTGCTGCATCAGTAGCTTTCATATCTAATGCTAATAAGAGATGATGAATAATTGCTCATACAACTGCCAATTGAAGTCAGCTTGGCAATTTGATTGGTAAAATTAGCATTAATATAGCGTGATGAAATATTACTGGTATAATATAAAGGATTTCCTATCAGGAATGCATGCTTCTGTTAGTCTCTTCCAGTGTTGCAGCTGAAAAATAGCTGGAGTAAGGTTTCCATATTCATCTGCTCCCACTTCTGCAAAGCCAAATTCTGACAAGATTCACATGGTGTGCAGTATTATCCAATTTTATTCAGGGGTGGAGTAGAATTGGAACTGGGACAGAACTTGGCTGTTTATTTACAGACAATAACATTCTGCATTCTACATCTCTTGACTCTAAATCAAACTTATTCCTTATTTGGTATTTTTCTTGGATATCTGAATGAACATATTTTTACCTATGGCATGATAACTACTGTTCTGCTGTCTATAGAAGAGATAAAACAGAGTTTAGACTCTCACACCCCAAAGACTTCTGGAATTCAGGGAGGATGTACACTCAGCTTTGCCCTGTGGAATGAATGGCTCAGTGTTTGGACTCGTATGCAATCTGGGGCAAAGTGTATACAATCATATTACAGTTTTGTACTTATTTTTCAGATACATTAAAGCTATAATGTGTATGATGGATAGTATTTAAAGTATTTAATCTTGGTTGTTTCACATAAAGCTAAAAACCATAAATACTTTCAATCCTTTATCCTGAGAGATTTTAAGAGAAGAAGAATCTTGTGGTAGTTATTATAATAAAAAGCTGCTGATTCCTTGTTTATGATGAGGCTTTGTATAACAAACATAAATACATGCCTTTAATTTTTTTTTAATTAATTGATTAGATATTAGCTACAGGGCATTTTCTTTCTCTGTTTATTTTCAGCCAAAAACAAAAGCAAGTTTTCACAGCATGACAATCGTTCCTCCACACTTACTGCTGGGAAAAAGTGCTTAATACCCTTCTGGCTTTCCTTCTGAAAACAGTATTCTTTTCTTTAGCTCATGGAATTAAAGAATACCTATTAACTGAGGAAGCGGTTCAAGGTTGGGCACGAGTACATTCCTCCATCTTTCCTTTTCATGAGCTATCAATCAGCAGGAGAAATATTCCCATTCTTCCTCTCTTTGCAGATTTGGGACCCTAGAACTATTTGAACTTCATATTTCCTTTTGTGAAGTTTGCATTTTAATAACTTGCTAAAGTGAGGCTATTGGAGAAAGCAGTCCATTGCACAACAGTTATACCACAAGTGCTAACAGTGTAAATTCCGCATCTTGTTCTGCTAGGAAGATCATGAGGACTTACTAATCAGTGGGAGACAACATATTTGTCTCCATGTCTTTATCTGTAGGACAAATTCAGAAATCAATCACTAGAAAACCTTAAATAATGTTTTAGCATATTGTCTGTAAGTAGTGTTTCTATGAAGAGAGCAGTTGCCTTCAAATTTTTTTATTACAGCTCAATAATCTACTGCATTAAATTAAAATTATTTGATTTCCATTATTTAAAAATCAGGTATTTTCAGAAATAAATCCCATTTTGTGGCAGTTTGTGCTTGCACTTGAGTCTTCCCCCATGATCTTTTGTGCATCTGCTGAGTCCCCTGAGCGAGGCTTTTATCTGCACCATTACCACTGTTGTATATTTTCATTTTACTTCTGGGACTGGGTGTTACTCAGTAAGCTCTAAGTGCCAAGGAGTACGACAGAGGGCTGTCTTTTCCAGTGTCTGTTAACCACTCAGGATTAGGTGACATAAGCTTCAGCAAGATGTAACAATCAAGTTCCAGCTGAACTCTTGCAGCAGCTTTCCAGGAAAACTGACAGCATTGCATACTGAACAGATTGTCCTTAAACTCATTTTGTTCTGCTGTGGAAGTCCTTGTGCTCTTGTAGTTAACGTTTTAAAAATAAACGTCGTGATCACTGTTTGGGCATTGCTGATACTTTTCATACAAATGTTTCAGTCTTTAAGCAGAAATAATTTCTAGTTGATCTGTTGAACTGTTTTTCTGTACTTCTGTGAGAATTCCAGGCTTTAGGGGTGGGAGGTCAGGGTGGTTTGAGGAGTGATAATTTTTTTGCTTAAGATGTGACAAACATAGTAAGTAGCTGAATGCTAATTCAGGCTATCATCTTTAATTAGGGCATCAAGACTGGAATGAACAGTCTTCACTCTGGAAATGAGCACTCATGATCAAAGAGCTACCTTATTTAAATAATTTAAACGGAGATCAATTTTAATCAAAGTTGATATTGAGTATTGCATACGAAAATGACTACTTTTTTTCCTTTAAATTTTGATGTTACCATGTAAATGAGCAATTCCCTTGCTTAGAGATATGTGGCATCTGGCTGGCAATATTCCTTTAGGGTTGAAAATTTGAATGAATATCTACCTAAAGCTGGCTGCATGACTAACACCCTGCATGTAGCTGAGAAGTCAGGAATCTGTTTTTCTGCTTTTCCAAGTATGTATTCTATTGAGCTTTAAATATCTTCTGATTCCAAATGTTTTTGATGTTTTTTAACTTACTGAGAATAACAATTTATTTCTTTATAGAAATTAGAGAAAGAAAAGTTGGTCAAATTATTTGCGTCAGAGAGGATAGATATTCATTAGCATAAATTACAATAGCAGTGTAGGGGATTTTTTTAAGTTTCTCTGAGGAAAAAATTTTTAATCACAGATGTGTCACTATGCGAACCCGGAAATGCTCATGGATACATATATGCATGGACTCTTCCAGGGATATACATTCATATGCAGACGTTTACATATCCAGAAGCACACCTGAGATCAGAAAATGAATGCAAACCTCTTTATCAGGTTTATAATGCAATAAAAATGAAGAAAGATGCAGAAACACACACACGCTTTTTACTGGAGTCACCAATAATACTAGCCAAAGCCAAAGAAAGTTTTCTAACATATAGATTCACACCAGGTCATATATGTACAATTAAAGTTGTAAACTTCCAAGGGTCAGAGTATCTTGTTCTGTTCATGCATTGGTGCATCCTAATCCATAAACTTAATTTTTTGCTGTGGCAACAGAAGAGAAGAAACGTGAGCTTACCTGCTCAGCTGGTTTTGGACCACTGCTCTGTCCCCTGGTAGAACTGAGTTCCAAAAGACATTGCTGACACCTTCTTTCATTGTTTCTTTTAACCTTCATCTTCTGTTATTGTTCCCTTTCCGGAAATGCAATACCCTGAATGGTTGAAAACTTTTGAAATCTACTGAATTATTTTTTCCAATGTGTAATAGTTATGAATATTCAGGCAGGAATTCAAGTTCAGCTAAGTACAGAGCCTGGAAACAAAGGAAAAATATCATAGCTAACAAAGTCAAGGTCAAAAGTGATGTCCCATCCATTCTTTTCTGCTTCATTTATCCACAGAGGAGCGGTTTTCATGAAGGGACATGGATCTCTGCATGTCTCAACTTTTTTTCTCTTTTATAATTTTCAAAGTTTAAGAGTTTCTTTGTGAACAAAGATTCTTTCATTTGACCATTGTTACCATTTCATCATCATACAATGTTAAGTATTGTATGAAAATGAGTGGGTTTGTACCCTTTCAGCCAATTATTGCTGCTACACAGCAATACTGTACTACACAGTGTTTTAGTACTAAATACTGTTGCCTAGTCTCTCCCATGTCTTGGTGACACAAGAAGCCAAGGATGAGCTGAAATAATTGCTGCTAATGAGTCAAGAGATGTGAGTTTGCAGCATGGAGACCCGAATGCTGGTTTACTAGGAGAGGAATCTAAGAAATAATCTGGTCTAGCTTTCAGGTTCCTAAAGCTGAAGGTTCCAAGCTGTCTTTCCATTTTAGAAAAATAATTTATCCAGAAAAAGCCTTAGCACAAGCTTTTATAGATACATATGTAATTTATATTGGGAAAATCTCACAATGCTTGTCATATCAAACGTATTCATTGTGACCATACCACTGTTTTTATTGTATACGGAATATTCTTGCTTATAGTGTTTTAACCTTGACAGTTTCACTAGCAACAAACTATTTTAACAATTCCTCATGTCTAATTCATTGCTTAGTAAAACTACAAACAACAAAGCTGTTTTTGTAATAACAAGGTGCTCAAAGGTTATCCAGCAAAATAATTCAGCCGTATTTACCACATAACTATATTCAGTAGCAAACACAAAAAACCTGTCTATCAGTCCTAAAAATTAAGAACTGCCACCATGTTTCAGACAGTAACAGTGGATAGCAGAATTAATGTATCTTGAGTTTAATACTCAGAGATTATAATTTCACGTTAATCTAAAATGTTGCCCTCACTGAGAAGAAGAAATGATTGTCCACAACTGAAGATTGCAGAGTATTGTCTTAGCTTTATGTAGGAAAACTATCACAACAGCAGTAGCATTTCAAATTCAGTCCTAAAAGAGTAATTGAAAGTAAGGAATGTCGTCCTTCAAATGTGGACATGGGTAAGCAAGGTCCTTCCTAAATCCCACATTTTCCAAGATGCAATAAAAAATGCCTGTATAAAATGAAGCTAGAAGGAAAAAAGAAAAAAAAAATGATCACAAGGTTAAACCTAAGCAAAGCATGCCTTTTCTTATTTGATCTAAACAGTGTGGGCTTTTTCAGGGCTGAGCAGAGGTCCCCCATCTAATTTTCACGTAAAGACTAAAGAGCGAAAAAGGAGCCACCAGTTTGCTTTCTAACCCTCCACATTTTGAGAGTGACTGAGACTTAACAAAGACATTTTCTACTATGTGTGATAGCCGTGAGCCCTCCACACAGATTCTTGGTGTATTTCAATGCACAGTAGGAAGGTTCACACATCTGACAAGGTATAAAGAATCAATTTACAACAAAAGGAAACATCAGATACTGGCACTTAAACACCACATCAGTAGATACCTTGGAAATACCTCAGATAAATTAAAAAAGACTTAATGCTTAAAAAGGGGGATTGAAAGAATACAACTTCTGACTTATGTGCTTTTGATTTTGACCGGTACTTGAGTAAATTTCATGCATATACAAAGCTGAGACTAAAAAATATATTTATATGGCTCCTTTACTGTAGTATTTGTGTATTTAAAAAGAGCTGATCAAATTTACAAAGCATCAAGTTTTCCTAATAAAATGTAAGATTTTTTACAGAAATGTTAATGTGGAAGTTTTTTTATTCCAGAATTTTGAAACATCCTGGTTTTATTTTCCTTTGTTCTCCCTTATGTTTTGCTGTCTGCAACATTAAAAATGTCTAAGTCTTCCTTGGGTTTTGTACTGCATAAATTGTTGTTCTCTGTATCTTCTCAGTGCTTCCACTGTACCTTGAAATCATAGAAAAATCATTCAATGAAATTAAAATTTCTATAAATTCTTCAATAACTTCTGAAAACAGTTTGTGGATGCTTTCTCAACATAATCCTGCTGATGTACCATAATCGTGTCTTGAAGAACAGGTCAAAAATCAAGTATCAAAGGTGTTTATTGATTTGAAATTAGTGGCCATTAATAGGTCAAATGAATACTGACAAAAAAGGACCAGTACAATTCTCTGTAAAGTTGGCATTAAATTTTTGCTCTGATGCTAAAGCTGAATTTCTCTCAAAGTCTCCTACAAAATTGATTGTTTATAAAAGAAAATTATCTGTTTATTGTACTTTCTCTAAAGCCTGGAAATGTGCTTTCTCTTTCCTAGGAGCACTTCAGGAATATAATATATAGAGCTGCACTGGGGAGCACACAGCAAAAGTTTATACAGCAGACTTACCCTTTTATGTGATCCCACTAAAAGCATGGAATATGGCTCACCAAATATCCCTGAAATTGCCTGAATATGAGTAAAATATCATTTCACTTCAGGATAAAGTGTTCCATTTAAAGTGCAAGTGCAGGCTCTAGGGTAATATTGGCAAAGTAGAGTTAAATTATGAACTAATACCTCTCTCTAGAGGACTGGAAAGATATACCAGTAATCCTAACAACAGTACTTGTTTCCCCTCATGGCAGAAATAGTGCGTATCAGAGAATTCATTATTTTTACATAACAAGGTCTGTAAATGCATTTTATAAAACGTAAACCATAAAATAGTGGGAATAACAGCACAGAACTGAGAAACAAACTGTTCTCCTGGATGTCTTTTCTTGCACTGTGGAGAGCATAAACCGGACATAATTCTTCTCTGGGAATGCTGCCTCCCTGGCAGGGCTCTCCGACTGACTGAGGGCTGGAGTAATCTGTGCCAGCCTTCAGCCTCCAGCTTAGGAGGACTACCTGCATGAAGAAGGGAGGAAATCTGTGGCTGGAGTGTCCTCAGATGTCATTACTTTCCCCTTTCTGGAGTAGACAGTAGCTGAAGTGCCCTTTTTTTTTTTGAGGTAAGAAATCTCAGAACAAGGGTGCACGATGTCTGAATGAATGCCAGACTATTCTTCACTAGAAAGGGAAAATCAGCTGTAGCATTTTGAAAAATATGTTGCATTTAGAAGTTATAATCTAATGGCAAACCAGTACAGGGTTCCTCTCAATTCTTGTTAACTTAAGAGTAACTTAGCTTCCTCAGGCAGGCACCCACCGTTCTTTGCATAAAGACCCATTGACTATTGGTTCGATTAAGCCTACACGGGGATAAAGATCAGAGTGTGTATATCTGTTGGATCCAGCTTTCTGACTACAGAAAAAGGGACCTTTTTCTTGAAATTTAACTGACAACATAAAAGTAGGGGAAAATTACAGGCACTCAGTAAACAACAGAGACACTTGATGAAAGATGAACCAAGAGTGATAAATTGGTTAAAAACACGTGATAAATATATCTGTTTAAAAAAAGATGTACATTTTATCATTCCTCAGATCTCACAATAGCCAAACATGGCTCTGGTTTCTTGCTTTGTATTTCTGATAATACAGATTTCTGATTCGCACCTCTCATATACAGAAGTGGTCTTGTAATAACCTGCTGCTGGGGGGCAGTCCTTTAGAGGAACACGACAGGTTTTTATAGCTCACTGATTACTTCTAAAATCCTGTGGTCATCTGCCACTTTTCGGTATTGTTGGTTTTAATGATACGTATTGGAAATGATATTTCCTTTTAAAGCTTCATGGGGATCAGTGCTGAAGGAACTTCATGGTGGGGTTAGAGTCCGTACATGTGGCTCTGTACCTTTCTTCAGTACCACACTGCATCCATCTGCATGTGTTGGACATCTAACAGCTGCTAGACTTTGATTTTCTCTCCTCAATGTACCATGAATATTAAAACCTAATAATTTTAAGAAAGATGCAGCATCCATTCTAATCAAAACATTCAGCCAGGCACTACCATTGGCCTGAACCTGGCAGTAAGCTCAGATGAGTGGACCTTGTTTCCCTGAATGGTATAAGCTGCCTTCTGCCTGTCACAGGGTGAACTTTTGTCCAGGCTGTCTTTGTGGAGTGGGTGATACACTCTAAATTCAAACTCCAGCTTACCTTAAGGTAATTTGGTCGTGTGTTCATGCCTTTAGACAGGACTTTTGAATACATTTTTAAAGAATTTATTTTGTCTTTTTTTTGGTCCTCTGAAATTTATTGAGATGGGGCAATTTATTATATATGCTTTTTAATGTAAATAAATTAAACATTCTGCAATAAAGAGTTCTGCAGTGTTGTTATAACAATGCAATGAAGAACAGACAAGCTGAAAAAACACCTTTTACCATCTCTATATCTGATTAAATTAACAGGCTTCTCACACCTACCTTACCTATTATGAAGGCTTTTTGTTCTTTAGGCCCTTCTCCTGTAAAGCTGTGTCTGGTGTGGCTCAGCATTGCTCTTTTTTTGCCAATACTCAGTTTCTCAAGTAGTGAATTTTGAAGTATCAATCACGGAGGGTGGCTACATGAAATATTTTGTACCTGGCATTTCACCTTCTTAGCATTCCTACTATTCCTTTTTTCCTTGCTCCCATGAAAAATGAAAAGGCAGTAGTAGTTTTTCTGTGGAAAGGGGAAGGTCCAAAGGAAGACTCTTGTAGAAACTTCTGTAGAACAAAGCAAATGTACCTGAAATGAGGCTGTGGGAAAGGTGGGAGCAGGAGAATGCATAGAAGGGACATATAACTGATAGCTCCAAAAACAGCCTCTCTCTTTCCACAGGTACTCCCCATGTGTTTGCACCACTTCCGTTTCAGCCTCTTGTATCTTTTAGGTAAAAGATTCATATAAATGTCTCATTGATTTGAATCTATAAAAAACTTATGGTTTCTCTTCAGTTCCTTCTGTTTGCTGACATTTATGCACTTATTGATCTTTTACCATGTGCTGCAGTTTTATAGCTCCATAAAATACAAATGCCATTCTGTACGTCTGGAGAAGCAACCATAAGGTAACTCTGGTAATTTACTCAGTATTTTAGGATATTAATTGCAGACATCTGGAATAGGCAGATATGCTATTATAGAAGAGTGTTTGGAGATATTCATGGTTATTTTGATACTAAAGTTCCTGTATTGCCTTCTTGCAATAAAAGTGTGAGAATGCAGTGACACTATCAAGTACTAACCAGTGTATTTGAGGGGTGCCATCAAGCATCCCTGGCCCTTCTAAGCCAAGAGGCCAAGAGCCATGTAGCATTACCATTTTGAAAAAAAATCAATTAATTTCAAAACAATGCACTGCTGGGCATGTTTAATCGTTAATTTTCAATGACACTTACGAGGAAAATGTTAGAAAATGAGTCAGAGAGGAGTACACCAGGCTGTTTACTCAAAGGTTAAACTTCTTAGCATTCAGGTGTCTAAAGCTTCCTCTTTATTATTTTTTTCCTAGCTTTCATAATATAAAGTAGAAATAAATCTAAGCAAAAGCAAGTATGAGACGTTTGTTGAGGTTTCTAGTCATTTATTGGGATTTTGTATCCCCTGAAAGTGAAATTTTACTCAGCTCTAAGCCAAATGTGACTTTAATTGCTTTTCTCACACAATTTCTGGGTCAAAAGACATTTGATTTTAAAATTCACAGTCAAACAAGCCAGTTGTCAGCTTGGTAAAAGTACTAAGAACTATTTATTATACCTCTTTGTTATCTCTCTTAAGCTGGCATGTGGAAGCTGCTAGGAGCAGGAGCCCATTGCATTGGGCAGCACAGAGGTCATATGATGCTTGCACTGGAAAGCTACACAGCTCAAAGGGATAACAGTATTAGAAATAACTTTTTAAAAAATATATCAAAGATGCATTAGTTTTCAGTTACGTGTTTCTTCACTTCTTTTCATAGATCTTCCTAAACTGTTTCCTCTTCTGCCCTCTAGGAATTACACAGTTAATCATAGAATCATAGAATCTTTTTGGTTGGAAAAGACCTTTAAGATCATCGAAACCAGCCATTAACAAAGCACTGCCAAGTTATCACTAAACGATGTACCTCAGCACCACATCTACCAGGGATGGTGACTCAACCACTTCCCTGGGCAGCCTCTTCCAGTGCTTGATAACCCTTTCGGTGAAGAAATTTTTCCCTAATATCTAATCTAAACCTCCCCTGGCTTAACTTGAGGCTGTTTCCTCTTCTATCACTTGTTACTTGGGAGAAGAGAATGACAACCACTGTGCTACGATGTCCTCTCAGGCAGTTGTAGAGAATGATAAGGTCTCCCCTCAGCCTCCCTTCCTCCAGACTAAACAACCCCAGTTCCCTTAGCTGTTTCTCATAAGACTTGTTCTCTAGACCCTTCACTGGCTTTGTTGCCCTTCTCTGGACATGCTCCAGCACCTCAATGTCTTTCTTGTAGTGAGGGGCCCAAAACTCAACATAGTATTCGAGATGGGGCCTCACCAGTGCTGAGTACAGGGGGATGATCACTTCCCTAATCTACCTTCATAGTCATTCTCCCCTGTTCGCCTCAGAAAACTAGCAAAACATGTAGATAGAGGAGAAATCAGTCAAGAGGTCCCTTTTGTGAGCTGACTGCAGTGCTCAAGGGACTTGTTCTAATGAGGTCTTCAGAGAAAATGGTGAGAAGGCTGTAGGGGAGCTTATGCCACCAGCTCCCCAGAAGGACTCTCATCTTCATTATGCTTGTGAAATCAAGACCGGGCATAAACCTTTGTGATAGTCTCACCCTTCTAGGGCAAGTTAAAGTTGCACAACCATATTTTCTTCCAACAGAGCATAAATCAGGAATTCTTCTATTCCAGCCAGTGGAATTGTACCCTGTCAATATGGCACAGGTTAGAAGAAGGGCCATTAAATCTTCAAGCATGTTGTTTACACATTCTGGTAATCTAGGATACCATTTTGCTATTATCTTAGTTCTTATCTAAATGGTGCAAATAGGAATAGAACTTTTGCAGAGTTTATTTTTTAAGTGCAGATCACCCCAATCCACCAGTCCAGATTTCTTCCAGTGCAGGACTTTCACAGAGAATTTAGGGCGAAATAGTGATGCAAAAGACAACTGAAAATGCAGCCACACTCAATGTGCGGTGAAACTGCTGAGATCAAGCCAATTTTCCCTTGTCTTATACCTATAGTAAAAAGAGTAGTTATCAAGTTCTTTTCAGTTCTTTCTTATATCTTGAATCTGCATTCTCAAGAACTCCTGAACTAGAGGCAATAGTGCTGGAAAGAGATGCTGTGGCACACCGTGTCAGCACAGAAAGGCAAGATGAGATGCAGGATGCTAAAAAGCAGAAGCAGGAGGATTTGAGCTGTCTGTGCAGGATTAGGAGGCTGCCTGGCCTCTTCTGCCTGTCAACAATAATGGAATTGAGTTTCACACTGAAGATAATTGCCTCAAGTCATTCTCCAGCCACAGGGAAGGTAAGATTAATAAAGAACATTTGTTATAATTCTGCAACCAATTTATGTAATGGAACACATAATAAATAACCACATTTAACACAAGCATTTATCATAGCCAATTTATGCATCAATTTGTTCAGTGTGTGTTCAGCCATTTGTATGAATAAGTGTTGTTCTTTTTGTGTCCCTTTTTTCTCTGTTAAAGTAAAAATTATTGTTAGTGAGGGTTTTTTCCCTTT